>JAKOGI010000200.1:0-267500 GCA_029747015.1 Carnegiea gigantea
ATATATATATATATATATATGTTTTAGCAGATCCTCTAATATAGATTCATTACATTGCATGATAAGAAACAATCAACATTGTAATGTAATTATCATTTCATTGCATTATAAGAGTGATTGCATTACCTAATCAATTTCATTACATACGTATTACATTACGTCCAACCAAATGCTACATTAACTAGCATGGCATGATCATTGGCATGAAGAAGTTTAGCTCCTCAATAGAAAATGGGAGGATTCCCATCTTCCGATAATATAAGGAATCTTTTCCTTATTTAATGATAAACGCTAACAAATGATTTTGTCGTCTTCTTCCAAAGCAAGACTCTATTATTTTTTTAATGTTATTTTATGTTTATGCAAATTGGTCATTGACTCATTGCATATACATACACTACTGATTTCACAGCTATTGATGGAAGACCATAGGCACAGGGAAAGCTCAGAAACGAACCAGTGTGGAAGTGTGGCTGACTTTCCTTGTAGGACTCCTGTCATTACTAATATGGTGGTTGTGGTGGTGGAACGAAATCCGATATGTCACTCCGGTGAAAGCAAGATGTTTGTCGTCCGACATCAAATTACCTCCAGGGAACTTGGGATTTCCTCTTCTTGGTCAGATGCTCACCTTTTATTGGTACTTCAAGATTTCGCGACGTCCCGATGATTTCATCTGCTCTATGAGACAAAAGTAAGTTCTTCTGTTCTTCTTCTTCTTTTTTCCCTTGGATATGTACTTATTTAAGCTTATGTCCGAAGTAATATTGCATCAAAATTATCTCAATCGAGTCCAACAAATGATCGAAAAAAAAGGTAGTCCATAATTGACTGATAGACTACAGATGTACCAGTCTGAAATTACCAATCAAGCTTGAATTTAAGTTTTCCATGCATATGAAGCTCAACCTGTGATCCATCTCAATAGTGCCCGTGTGTGGACCCGTAGAGCTATACATGTATTTTCCTGGACTTGTCTAGGCAGCCTCAAAGTTAATTTCCGAGTCCATACAAAGCTCTATCACTTAGGTGGGAGACACGACGAAAGACTGAGATGAAGTCATGTGTTTTGTAACAGACAACTTCATGTCCACAAGGGAGGCATCTTACCACTGACACCTTATTGATTCGAGCCAACTGAAAATCTTACGTTACCAATCAGATTTTTCATCGAGTTTTGATTCTTTTAACAAATCCACAATGACCGAAATCTGATACTTCGGCTTTGGTTGGAATGAAAACAGGTACGGAGACAATGTTGGAGCCTACAGAACATGCCTATTTGGGTCTCCAAGTATTGTGTGTTGCTCTCCAACCCTCATCAAGTTTGTTCTGAAATCAAGTGACAAGTTCAGACAAGAATGGCCCGCTGAGGTTGTGGGTTCGAGCTCTATTCTGGCTCTTCAAGGTGCCCAACATGAGAGAGCCAAGGGTATTCTCCTAAATGTCATCAATCGGCCTGACGCTCTCTGTCGCATAGCACTCCATGTCCAGCCCAGTTTGTTGGCTGTGCTTCAATCATGGGCCCAGAAGGGCAAGATCACTGCATTTAATGAAATAAGCTAAGCAGTTACATGCCCTATGGAACTCAGAGTCAAGTACACTATCGACAATAGAACAATCTTTGAAAAGAAAACAAACTATCCATTTTTTGCCCTGGAAAACAAACTATCCATTTTTTGCCCTGGGTTAAAAGATACACGGCATTTCGAGCAACCAAAAAAACAAAAAAAAAAGAGATATACCACATGATGATCCAGCAAACAGAGTTAAACAGGTTGATGGAATATTTGCATAGAAAGGTCTTAGGTTCTCACTTGGAGCCCAACAATACAAGTTCACCATCAGTTTATCGAATTAGCCTGCCAAGAAAACGCAATCACGGCTGGCCTAGAAAATTTTAGGTAGAATTCAGATTTCAGACAAGTCAGAAGTCAGATCAAATCAACTAATGGCAGTTTTGCCCAGCCCACCTGACAAGAATTTACAAATTTAAGCACAGAACGCTATATTTGCTAATGCTGGCACCTAGAACCCGGGCTTACTATACCGAAAACGAAGTGACAACCAGCAAAACCAAATACCTCATTTCAAATATAACAGCTAACTGATACCTGAAGAGTTCTGTCATTCCTGGAATTCTGTTAATCTGTTATACACATATAAAAGGTGCATCAGCAGGGGATCCTGCTGTTTCCAAAATGGTACGCAAAAATGAAGAGGTCATCTTTTTTTTTTTTTTTTCCCATCTTTCCCAAGAGGTTCAGGAGCATAGCTAGATGGCATAAAACAATGTACTAGAGGTTCTGTGTAGCCTTCATGAAAGGGATACAACTAACAGAGAACACTCAGACACACCCCCCCCCCCTTTCAAAAAAAAGATTCTGGGCAAACCACATCATGTACTCCCCATCCAATTGCCCAGTTAGATTAAATTAGTGTAACTAATAGCAAACTGCATTCCCATGCTGTGATCTCTTGATGATCAACAGTCTTGGTAACTATGATAACAAGTATAACCAAAGGAAATCATATGCTAATATCGTTTGGTGTAATCGGGATTGTCATTTCTATGTATATTGCATGAGTGTATCTATGTGATTCACAGCTGACATTTGAGAACATGGGAAGATATTTCGCTCATTTTGAACCTGGATCCCAACTGGATGCTGTTGAGAAGATGTTCGCAGCTATATCTCAAGGAATGAGAGCCCAGCCATGGAACTTCCCAGGAACAGTTTATTATCAGGCCATCCAGGTATGCCATCCCAAAAAAAAATAGACAGCTTTAGATTTTGTTGTATGCTGCAGAACATATATGTTCACCATTGGTGCACCAAGCTACCCAATATAATACCTAGCATCAGGAGCTTTTAATTGAAAAAAAGAAAATTAAAAAAAATCAAGCACATGGACTTTAGTAGTAGGGAAAATTTCCAATTCTAATGTTTCATAGAGAGCCACTTGTGCCCAAAAACTCCATGGACACTAGTAGAGTTTTCCCAGTCTAAATGGAAAAGTTCAAATTCAGATTACGTGCATCTCCTTATTGCTTGGCCATTCAATATGGTCATCAACAACGTAAACCATGTTGACATGGAAGAGTCTGGTTATCGGACAGAAATAGGCCAGCTACCTGACTTCCCTTGGATTTGACTCACTAGAAGGTACAATTTTCTAACCCAACCTATCCAAATCATGAGATCCGGCCCCAATAATTAAGTTGTTTGCATCACTATCAATGCTCCACACATGTCTGCAGATTTTTCCTACTTGCATTTAAAATTCCTATGCATTTGTCATATTGGTTTATCACAAAAATTACCACAAATAACTGTAAGTTCTTCATCTTCAATGAATCAATCTCTAGTGCCGGAAGAAAATGACCAAGTTGCTGAAGGAAGAGGTACAAAGAAGGAAGCAGAATACAAAGACTGGAACTTCTGAAAGCAGAAGAGATCTAATGGATGGACTGATGCAGATGAAGGACGAGGAAGGGAAACACCTAACTGATGAGGAGGTCATCGATGATGTTGTGAACAGTATTCACGTAGGCTCTCTTTCTATTGCCTACCTGGTGACACGGTCTCTGTATTTTCTGGCAAAGTCACCTCCTGTTCTTCAAGAGCTTCAGGTAACTGGTTGTGATTTGGGTTTTTTGGGGGGGGGGGGGGGGGGGGGGTGGGACGATAACGGATCTAGGAGCTACATCGAGACATGATGCCAGCTGGTATTCAAATTCTCATCAGCATATAAAATGAACAAAAAAGGGGAAAAAAGCTAATTCTCATCAGTATATTGAATTTTTATTTAAAATCTCGAAATCTAGGAAGAAAACAACATCATAAGCAGGGAGAAGAAAGGCCAATACATTACTTATGATGATATTTTAAAGATGAAATACACAAACAAGGTATATCTATCACACAGTCCCCTTTGGCTTCAAATTTTTCTGCTTGTGCTCACCACTAGTTGGTAACTAGGATTCAAAATGGAATAATATGCTCGCAGATTGTCGAAGAAACAATAAGAATGGCAAATCTTTCGTCTTTTGTCATCAGGAAAGCTACAGATGATGTCGACTACAAAGGTCCAAATCTATCTTATCCATAAATGAAATCAGCAACAAAAGGATCATGGCTGTTCCTCATTTTGTGAGAACAAATTATGTTGTTCCTTGTTTTTTTAAACGAAAAAATATAGTTTGATTTTAATCCTTCAAAGGAACTCACAAAATTTCAAAACAATACTTCTTGTATCCCTTTTGATCCTCCTTTCAGCTCGCGATTATCTTCTGACTGAAATTTACTTTCTTAAACAGTTCCTTTTTTGTGCTTTTCTTAAATCCTAAATAAACACAAAACTGCGGTTGGAGACACTAATACAGAGAAATAATGGATGATTTTAAAATATGAAACTTATTGCAGGCTACATAATACCAAAAGGATGGAAAGTCTTTGTGTGGCTAAGACACCTTCACACAGACCCAGAAAACTTTGAGGATCCTATATGTTTCAACCCAGACAGATGGGATGCAAGCGTTCATTGCCTACAATCACCTCATGAAACTCTAAATCAAACAATATAAAAACCTTTGAGCACTTAGTAATTCTGTTTTTGCAGACACATCCAATATCTGCAACATACCTTCATTTTGGAGCAGGTACGAGAACTTGCCCTGGAAATATGCTCGTTCGAGTCCATCTTGCCATTTTTCTTCATCATTTATCTGTAGAGTACAGGTAAGCAATCTGGTTAACTTTCTTTGCTGACAAATTATCACGAAAGGGCCTGCATTAGCAGCTGCTCAATTCATTATCCCTGTTGCAAGAAAAACAGAGTTTTAATATTTATAAACCCCAAGTGCAAGGTGTATCGTTGAGTACTTGGGGTATCGTCCGCAGGGAATTGTGTTTCCAACTACCAGAGTTCACTAGAGCGTCTCAATCTAGGCGAGATCAACGGTGAAGGAGGGGAACTAAACTACGCTACAAATACAGAAACAAGCGACTTGGAATTGTGATTTTACCAATTAGTGAACCAACTAATCAATACGAGTCCTAACCCACCCAAAATACGCTATGAACAAGAGATGGTCGGTTGCACCATCAAAGACCACCCAAGCCCTCTCTCAAGGGTTATGAGCTAGTCTAACTCGCGTAACCACCTACTTTCGTGGGGTTAGTCGAATTAGACCACAAAACTAGCAACCCCGGACCTAGCTCGATTCGGATACTACTTTCGTGTCCCGAACTCGCCCATTCCCTCTCCCACACTAGCAAATTGACCTCACCTCTCAGCATAAGTCAATCGCCCAAAAATATGGATGAAAACCCTCTCAGGCGTTTCATCGAACACTTGGCGGGCGTGAAGGAAAACTCTAAGTTCTAGGCATAGATTGGGTATGGTTAGGCCTAGTACAAGATCAATTAGCCATCAAAAGGCTAATCACAACCCAAGCCAACACAATCTACCCACAAAACATCACAAACACAAGGAAACCTAAACTAACAAATAAGAACATAAACTTGAAGAATAAAAACAAAGACAATGAGGTAAAACGAATCTAAATTACTAAATAACATGAATTAGCAACAGAAACTAAACATATAAACTAAACAAAGCAAAAATAAGAACTAAAATGGCAAAACATGAATAAGAACAACAATGAAATAAATAGAGAAAAGGAAGAGGGAAACTTATGCTTGAATTGATCGAAGAACTTGAAATCCACAAGCTGGAATCCCAAAATACAAACTATAATCCTGATCTAATCCTCCTATTGAGGTTTTTATTGACTAAAACGTAAACTAAAACTACTCTAAGAAATCGCCTGGAAGAACCCCCAACGACCGAACGAACTCCCTCGCGAGGACGCCCGAACGAAGCTTAAATAGAAAAACCGAGGCCCGACGAACTGGGGGGGTGGCACGACCGTGCCAGGTGGCACGGCCGTGCCGTGCCACGTGTGGCACGGCCACACCGTGCCACATTGCTGGCACGGTGGCCGTCTCCCCCGGTTTTGCCCCACTTTGCCGATTTTCGTCGGTTTTCGCTGTTTTTCGTCGTTTTGTCCCATCTTCGTCCCTTTCCGCGACGCTTGTTTGATCTGGAGTTGTTTCCTACAAAAAACATAAATAAAACAAGGTAAAACCCCAAAGATTAAGTTATTATACGAGCTAAAAGTGGGTGAAAGAGGCACGTAAAATAGGTAAATTTACCGTTCAACACACCCCCACACCTATCTTATGCTCGTCCTCGAGTAAAATAAAAGAAAACTAGAGTAAACAACTAACTCACTTTCGTAGGAATCACGGTTGTATTTAGCGTATGCAACAAGTCCTTTAAACCCCTTGGTTACCCCAAGTGGACGAGTAAGGTCTCGTGAGGGTTTGCAGAAGATATACCCACAAAATTTCAAAAAGGAAAAAACAAAGAAAAGAGAAACAAAAGTCGAAAAATAAAAGTAGCAAAACACAATATATACATGGGGATAAACTGTACACAATCGAATCAACCAAAACCACCTAATAGTTCAAATATCAGTCTGTACACAAGCATTATATGCATTTCAGGACACATCATCCCAAAGAGTGGCATCCAGACATCAGCTTTTCACCCCACGACGCATGAGGACATTGAATCCATCCTGGTGCCTAGTGTGCAAGTGTATCATCACCCTGAAACTAAGCCTACCAAAACCAAACTCAATCCCACGCAATTGACACAAGCTACCTTTTTGATTGGCTAGCATGAAAGCAGGCTTCCCCAGTAGCAGTATTGCCTCAAAGGGTAACACCCAGTAGCGCATGCCTCAAAGGGGTACTTGTCATTTCCAACTCTTTTCTTCCCCACTTTCTTTTCTTTCCATTATTATCAATACAAACTCATGTCACGCCTCAAAGGGATACACCCAGTAGCGCTTGAATTTGTTTGTTTTTGCTTTTGTTTTGGAAAAAGAAAGGGGGTGCCAGCACATATAAAGGGAACTGTGCAGTGACAATGGGAGAGTCGATCGTGGAAGACTAAGAATTCGGATGATGACAATACATGAATTCAGGACTGGATTGCAAAATTACGATGGACTGTTGGGGTTAGAACTGAGGTCTAAAACAACAGATTGGGGATGAATATCTATCATACACATTATACTTATATACGAGCTAACAGTAAAGGTATCAGGGATCAAGGCTGATCAAAATAGTACAAAACTCCCCTAAATGCAAAAAGAAAAGAAAAATTTGTACAAAAAGGAGAAAAAAATGAAAAAGTTATACAAAAATGAAAAATTTTCACAAAAATAAGAAGAAAAATGGGAGATGACCCCACCTCCACACCTAAATCTCACAATGTCCTCATTGAAAGCCGTGAGTCATCACCAACACACAAAAATAAAGAAAACAAAATCAAACACAAGAAAAACAAAAGGCGACAAAAATATATACAAGCTAACACACTCTCCCAAAAACACAATCTCACCCAAAACAACAACACGATCACACATATATACAAACTGACACCACCAAAAACAAATATGGACCAATCCAACAACACCACCAATCACAACACAATAAAAATTCACAAACACACAAAAATGGTGATCATAGCCAACAACGGCTCAGCAACATCCACATTTCACCACAAGATGATCACCAACAAAAACACAATCCTAATATTCACAACTAAACAAAAACAAAAAGAAAAAAAGAAAAAATAAAAAAAGAAGGGGGGAGAGTGAGAACGATTATACCAGGTCGGGTACTGAATGTACCCGAACTACACCTCGCTAGGACGAGGTTGGGGAAGCGCGAGGAGCATCAGCCACTCCTCGGCGGCGTTCAGGACGCGCATCGCCAACTCAGATGCCGTCAACGCTCGCAGAAGTTTATCAAACACCTGAGCCTGCAACTCAGATGAGTGTAAGTAAGAGCACTTAAACAGGAATGCAGAAATAATAGTAAGTGCTCTCCTAAATTTATCAAATGCCTTAGAAAAATCAGTAGAATGATTGAATTCAATAGGAAAGATGATTTTTCCAGGCATGTCCTCTAGGTATAGACTATAAGGGTCAGGGGAGGGGTCATACCCTCTAAAGGCACCTAGGGACTCCATACAGTCTATCTCATTCCCCTCAAGCATATCATGACATGCAACGAGTGATAAATTATGGTACTCAGGGGAAGAGGAGGGTAGTGAACATGAAGAAGCATGAGAAATATCAAGGGGGTTGAGGGATACATGGTCAGTAAGATCAGGACTAGATGAAACTACAGCCACAGCATCCACACAGGACTCCCCCTCGAGAATTTTGTCAAGATCCTGCACCTCACTACAAGTACCGTCTGACTCAAGACAGAAATCATCCCCATCGACCCTAGCACCAACACAAAATGTCGCACCTACCCCGAACTCCGTCGACTGAGCTAAAGGGAAAGGTGGATCAGGATAGGTCAAAGTGTTGTCCTTAAATGTGCTAGGTAGGGATGGAGCAACAAAAGGTAGAGTAGGTAAGGGAGGGTCGAGCACATCCTCTAGTCCGGACTCTAGAGGAGGAAAAGACGCACCATCATCACACAGATTGACATCAAGCCTAGGAGCACTAGAACTAGGGTCAATCTTGGGTGATAGGTCGTACTCCCTCGATTTATTAACAAACTCAGCAAACTCAACTTGTTGCTTGTTCATGGCCTCTATCATACTAGAAATTCTAGCAAAACTATCAGCAGAAATACGATAGGGACAAGAAACACTATCATGGTCAGAACGATGGCAAATCTCACATGCAAGAGGTGTATAATTAGGAATGCAGGGGGATGGGATGGATGAAGTAAATTGACTAGTCTCAAATTCATAAGTATCCCTAGCCAACCACTCAAGTAATTCCCAAGCTTCATCAACGTTTCGAGCACAGAAATCCTAATGCTCCAAAAGAGCAAGGGTCTCACAAGTCACATCCTCATAGACCATGTTCAAAATTTCCCACTTCTCGAAGCAATAACCACAATGAGCAAGAAAAGCATGTAATCTATCATAGTATTGCCAAAACAATTCATGCTCATGTTGAGGGAAGTGGAAAGGAGACATATTTTCTTTTTTTTTTTTTTTGAAATTTTTGATTTTTTTGATTTTTTTGGATTTTCTAAAGGCCTAGTCTCGAATGCTGAAGTAAACCCCAATATTGAAAAACGCCAATTCCCCGGCAACGGCGCCAAAAACTTGTTGCAAGAAAAACAGAGTTTTAATATTTATAAACCCCAAGTGCAAGGTGTATCGTTGAGTACTTGGGGTGTCGTCCGCAGGGAATTGTGTTTTCAACTACCAGAGTTTACTAGAGCGTCTCAATCTAGGCGTGATCAACGGTGAAGGAGGGGAACTAAACTACGCTACAAATACAGAAACAAGTGACTTGGAATTGTGATTTTACCAATTAGTGAACCAACTAATCAATACGAGTCCTAACCCACCCAAACTACGCTATGAACAAGAGATGGTCGGTTGCACCATCAAAGACCACCCAAGCCCTCTCTCAAGGGTCATGAGCTAGTCTAATTCGTGTAACCACCTACTTTCGTGGGGTTAGTCGAATTAGACCACAAAACTAGCAACCCCGGACCTAGCTCGATTCGGATACTACTTTCGTGTCCCGAACTCGGCCATTCCCTCTCCCACACTAGCAAATTGACCTCACCTCTCAGCATAAGTCAATCGCCCAAAAATATGGATGAAAACCCTCTCAGGCATTTCATCGAACACTTGGCGGGCGTGAAGGAAAACTCTAAGTTCTAGGCATAGATTGGGTATGGTTAGGCCTAGTACAAGATCAATTAGCCATCAAGAGGCTAATCACAACCCAAGCCAACACAATCTACCCACAAAACATCACAAACACAAGGAAACCTAAACTAACAAATAAGAACATAAACTTGAAGAACAAAAACAAAGACAATGAGGTAAAACGAATCTAAATTACTAAATAACATGAATTAGCAACAGAAACTAAACATATAAACTAAACAAAGCAAAAATAAGAATTAAAATGGCAAAACATGAATAAGAACAACAATGAAATAAATAGAGAAAAGGAAGAGGGAAACTTATGCTTGAATTGATCGAAGAACTTGAAATCCACAAGCTTGAATCCCAAAATACAAACTATAATCCTAATCTAATCCTCCTATTGAGGTTTTTATTGACTAAAACGTAAACTAAAACTACTCTAAGAAATCGCCTGGAAGAACCCCCGAGCGACCCCCAACGACGAACGAACTCCCTCGCGAAGACGCCCGAATGAAGCTTAAATAGAAAAACCGAGGCCCGACGAACTAGGGGGGTGGCACGGTCAGGCCGTGCCATGTGGCACGGCCACACCGTGCCACATTGCTGGCACGGTGGCCGTCTCCCCCGGTTTTACCCCACTTTGCCGATTTTCGTCGGTTTTCGCTGTTTTTCGTCGTTTTGTCCCATCTTCGTCCCTTTCCGCGACGCTTGTTTGATTTGGAGTTGTTTCCTACAAAAACATAAATAAAACAAGGTAAAACCCCAAAGATTAAGTTATTATACGAGCTAAAAGTGGGTGAAAGAGGCACGTAAAATAGGTAAATTCACCGTTCAACAATCCCCACACATCTTAGAATTTCTTCAAGATGAAAAAATAATGAGAAAAAAGTTAAGTAGCATAAGCTTGACAAAGAAATCAGAAAAAGGAGCTATCACAATCTCTATCACAACAATGTCATTCTTAGTTTTAAGAAACTGTTGAGGTGCGCATACTAATCCAGGTAGGTTAGGAACATGCCAGTGACTGGTTAACAATTTGACACAGATGTCCCCAACAAGACTAAAATTAAAATTCTACCACTGGAACTGCACTTTCAACAATGACAGCCAGGACATTGAACAGTGTCAATTATGAATTTCACAACAGATATAGTATTTTTATTTATCTGGCTTGGTATCCTCAATGCGCTAATGCTTGTGTGATACCCTCTGCACTCGTGCAATATGATCATCCAACTAGGTGAACTTCATTCCCATTCAACACACTTAAGTCTAGCCAGCAGTAAGAAAGTCACAGTCTGCATGTGCTTACCACAAAATCTTCCTGACCAATTTGTGATTTACATTTTGCAGGTGGGAGTTGCTTAATCCAGATGCGGCAATCAGATACCTTTCACATCCTATGCCCACTGATAACGTCGAAATTTCCATCAGCAAAATCTAATGCCAAGTAACATACTGTTTGCAGTGATGACTTTTATTAAGGTGTAGACTGCTCCGTCGATGGCTCAACACTGTATCTCAATCACAATGTCATATGAAATGGTTTTCTCTAACTTCGCTCTGCATCATTGGTTTCTCTTTTAATTGAAAAGAGCGGGAGAGACAGTAAAATCATTGAGAAACCCGTTAGTTTAAGGTTTTCCCCAACCCATTTAACTTCTCAGATTGGAATGGTTCCAGCTGTCAAGTTGCATAAGCAAGACGCTCTCTGATCAACCACGAGCACCACAACCTTCAACATCCCCACGGTTGCACCTGATCCCCACCCTTTGCTTTGATCCTGTAAGAGCAGCTTCACAAGAAAGCAGTGTGCAAAATTTGAACCCATCAAATACATAAATAGGCTAGCAACTAAGCAGTTGCCCATGTGATTACCTCAATTCATTATTAGATAAAAAAACATTGGTGTGCAAAACCGTGTAATTTCTTCCCCTGATCCACACAATAAAACAATATTCTACCTCTTAAAGTCTCACAGCAACTGTCAATAGCTCCTCTAGTTTAGCAGGCGAAAATAAATAAGCAGCTAAGATCATTGATTTTTGAGGTATGCCATATGAATCTGCTTCTGCCCCTAGGCTGTTTCTATTGGTTAAAATTTAAATAACCAACTTAGAAAGGTCACCTAGACCAACAAAACAGGTTTTAGGGCTTCTTGTATGGCAGTATAGACACATTCAAACACATCAATGTCAACAGTTGATACACCACAGAAGTTCCCCATGCGGCTATGCCAGCTGCTCAGAATAAAGGACACAAATACTCTTCCTTATTTCTTCTCCAATTCACTCATCAAACTCCGAGATGCACTCAAAAAGAACACAAAGTTCAGAAAAGGCCAGTGTTCATATAGTATCCAGCTGATAGGGGAGTCTATCAAGCAACAACAAAGCATGCAGAGCTCAGAAATGGTTATAATCATTACACCAGGCAACTTGTTCCCATGAACATTTCATACTAAACAACCAGCAGATCATACACCGTCAAACACCACAAACTTTGCATACGACAAACAGGACCTATTCAATCCTCCTCCTTGAGGCCAAATATATAACTAGTAACACTACAAACAAATGAGATACATCTTGTAGCATTTTAAAGCCCAGTCAATTTCAAAAACATTCAGTTCTCTCCTACTTCCAAGTCTCATGCGGTTATATAACGCATAACCTGTTTCAATATAGTTTATGTATAATGCATACCTTGTTTCAACTCTGTCCGAGCAACCCATCAATGAATTTTAGAGCTCGTATTCGATGGGTGTGGTAAGTCTCTCTGATGCCACGAGAATGGCATTATAAAAGCCATTCGCAGCCCTTGCCCCGTGTGCCACTGGTGGGGCCCGCGTGTCACATGCGTCTGCGGCAGCCGGCTCGCGCCATGCGAGAGCAGAAACGGGGGACGGAACACTGTGCAGTTCTGCCCCCCAAGAATTTTATTGGTCCTTTTGCGGCCCAAAAACGCTTCGTTTCAGGCCAGGGTCATAAATGTTGCGCTGCATTTTGATGCGGGCCAAGTAAGAGAAGGGAAAAATCTGAAAAGTAGCCGTTGGACTTGGGATTTAGTCTCTTGTTGGGCTACGCACCGGCACAGTAGCCATTGCAACCCAATCGCTAGTTTTGGGTTTCATTGTGTTTTTTTTTTTTTTTTTTGAATGTTAATTTTGCCCATAAATGTGAAGTTAGAAATGTGAAAAATCAATTTCAAATTACCTCTCATTCTCTCAATCTGAAAACATTATTATTGTAGTTGTTTGGAAGTAGAGTGCTGGAACTGAAGAGGAAAAAAAATTGTGGTAAGTAAAGTGATAATTTTTGTTTATGGTTTTGTTGGTAGATTATTTGGGAGGTGTTTTTGAATTTGAAGAATCAGGATAACGTAAAGTGAAGTGATTTTCATTAATTTGATAAATTAAAATGTGTAAAAGTGAATATGTACAAGTTAATTATTGAAATTAATATGTTTAATTTGTAAGTTTTAAATTATGATTTGAAATTAATTCCTCCCCTCATTATTCACACATGTTTGTATGTTTTATCTGATATGTCTAAATGTTTTAGAGTTTGGTCCAATTTTAAGAAATTGAATTGTTAAATTTGAAAAGATGTTACAAATTCATGCGTTATAATTTTAATTTGTATGTTGGACTTGTGATGTTGAAATTAATTGTTAGGTACATGTGGGATATGTTTATATGTTTAGTTAATAAGTAACATGTTCATATGTTTAACATTTTATGCCATTCATGTGTAGTTTAAATTGAACATTGATATGTTTAATTCTAAAAGAATTTAGAACTTAATCTTTATAGGCTTAATTGTATGATTATAAAAAGTAAATATTGACATGTTTAAATTTACAAGAAGTTCGAAAGTTATCTTTATAGGCTTATGTAACATGTTTAATTTTTAATTTAATGAGTTATCTTTTAATTGCACTATTAAAATATGATTAAAGAATATACATGTTTAATTTTTAAATAAGTTAGAAATCTAATTTATACTTTACAATGTTTAAAAGTTGGACTTTAATTTACATGTGTGTATGAAATTGAAGTTGGAAATTAAATTGATGTTTGAAACATTGTTACCTATTGCAAATATACGTCTATTGGAAATTAAATTTATCTTTAATTCCATGTTTCCAATGTTGATGATCTTTGCGCGTTTCATTAAAAAAGATGTTGGAAATATATCTTTAAAGTCTTAGGCAATTCTAAATTTTTGTTTTACGTATTTATTTGATCTATAAATTTATAATCTTAGTTAATATAAGTTGGAAGTTAAGTTATAACACCCGCATTCTTCATTTTTCGTTAAGCTGATTCTATTGCCTTTTTACGTTATAAAATCGTATTTTAGTAACTATATGAGTTAAATTATTGTCGACGTGCTTATGTGAACGATAATTTTATTAAATTATTGTCGATGTGCTTATGTGAACAATAGTTTTATTAAAAAAAGAATTACTATTGTTATTATTAATTTTGAGATTAATTCGTGCTAATTTGTGCCGACAGCTAATTTAATCGTTTCCCGAATATGATTAGGTTATTTACCTTAGAATTAGTTTTGAGGTTTATTAAATTAAACCTTAACGTATTTGGGATCGAATAATCGATGAAGGGTCATATCATCGATTCGGGTTAGGATATGAGATACGAGATTAGAAATTAGACTAGCGATGTTATTTGATTGGGCAAGCAATACACAAAAAAGGGGCCGAAGCCCTCATTTTCTCTGCAAAAAAATGAGCAAAGGGGGGTTCCTTCTCTTGGGCTCCCCATCGACCCCTCCCCGGCTAACCACACGAGAGAGAGAGAGGGGGGAGAGAGAGGGCCGACGGAGCGCTAGGGCCGAGGACGACGGCTGCGTACCGACGAGTCAAGCGCCGGCCGACTCACGCGCCATTGCGAGGAGAGAGAGAGAGGTCAAGCGAGAAGGAGGAACGAGGGGGCACGGGGCTTCAGACGCCGGTGACTAGGCGTGGTTTCGACGACCACCCGGGGGTCGCAGTAGCAATAGCTAACGAGTGGGGAAGCAAGGAACGAACCGATTGCATGCGTGCCACCGAACAAACCCTAGCAGACACTAAAACCACCAAGCACCACCACCATCGTGGCCAGTCTGACTAGCCCAATTAGCCAAGAAATCGGGTCCTCTAGCTTGGAGTTCAAGTGGGTGTTTCTCGTCTCCTAAATTATTAGTAAATTCGAAAACGTTTTAGCCTCCAGTTGGGATGCATGTCAGTTTTAGGCTAACTGAAGTTGTGGGAGTGAATATGCATTTTTAGTGCAATTGAAATCAGGCTTAGAATACGCATGTGTAGGCTGTCCGAGTGTTCTTTAAAATTGTATGGATTTCCACGCTCGTTTATGCATGTTTAGTTCGACTAAATTCAGGCTTAGATTAAGCATGTATAGGCTGTCCAAAAGTTGCTCAAGATTGAATTGATTTTAGGCCCTGAAATGATACTTAAATTAGGTCAGAATCAACTCCTTAATTGGGCAGAAAGTATACCCCGTTTAATGGCAAGAATGTGTGATTATTATGTTTAAACGAATTGAACATTATGGGAGTAAAGAACGACTTAACTCGATGCATGTTAATTAGGTTATTTTATGCTTGAAAGTAGCTTTGAGATAACCTATAAATGTTTCGAATCGATGTCTGTTAAGTTAACTGACTCATGCTCGAAAATGACTTCGAAATGAACTAAGAATGTCTAAAACTGATGCATGCCGAATTGGTTAGCTCTCGATTAAAAGTAATCTTGGAAACGACCCAAACATGTTCTGAATGGATACTTGTTAAGTTAGTTCATTCACGTTTAGAAGTGACATTTGAAACAACCTAAGCATGCTTTGATTTGTCGCTTGATAAGTTAGTTCAATCATGTTTAAAAGTATGCTTCGAAACAACTTATACATGCTCTAAGCCGATGTATGCTAAATTAGTCGTTTCATGTTCGAAGACGTTCTCGAAACCACCTGAGAGTGCCCTAAGACGATGCATGTAGAGTTAGCTAATCTATGCTTAAAAGTGGCCTTACAATGACCTAAGCGTGCATTTAATTGATGCTTGTCAAGTTAAGTGAAATCATGCTTTGAAAATGACATGAGTATGGCATGCTTATTTCCTAAATGTGAATTATGAATGTAAGCTAGCTTCATGGCTTGCTAGTTCATTTCAGTTCATCGCGTACTTTATTTAAGGAAAAGTATGTATATGTTTACATATGCTTGAGGTAGTGCACCGCCGGATGGTGCTGCTTGCTCAGGTAAGTACATAAGCCCTATTGCACATTTCTTTATAAGCTTTCATGATAATATGCTGTGGTTATAGAATTGAAAACTGAGATGATAGTCGGATGGCTTGAGGTTGAACTAATGAGAGCTTTGAGGTCTTTTGTGGTCGGTGTTATGTGAGGAGGGAGTCTGAGTTGTGATTGACTGCAATCGTGTGGATTGCGAGGCCATGTGTAGCTTATTCTGCTGAATTGATTATGAAGTGTTTGAATGTGTTACATGCAAACCCCCTTCCCTTTATGTCATTAAGTTTCATCTTGTGAGTAAGGGTGTGTTTTGAAAAGAAAACTTTCATGATTGTAACGAATAGTAGCCATAACTATTAGCAATCGATGGCCTATTTTAAATATACGAATACAGTTTTGGGAGTGAACTCGCTAGAACGAGGGAATCCCTAAGGAATTTAAATAAAAAGAGAGTGCAATGTATGAAAAAGGATTTCGCTGTGAGAGACAGCAAACTTATTAGTCATTATGGCCATACGCTTTAAATTGGCTAAGATAATATGCTTTGGACCATATGATATGAATGATGTTAGCCTAGGGAATAAGTCCTGGTACTAGAAAACCCTAGAAGACCCTAATGAGGGTAATGGTCCAATATGCTATATGTTGCCATCCCGGGAGTAAGAGCTTAGCGTGAGAGTTAGGTCTCACTATGGGGTTTGAGAATAGATCTCACCCAATCAGCACCCTGTAATGATCTTATACCAGATGTATTTTTCTAATAAGCAAAGAAAAGTAGTTGGCATTTTACCATTTTAAGCATTTCAGAAGAAAGAAAGTTTTAAGGCCATTAAGAGACTAGGTGAATGAAATGTGAAAAGCTTATAAGGGTCATTATACGACCAATACAAAAGAGATTTCTTTTAAAGAAAATGAGCCTTAAAGAGGCTAAGAAAAGAGTTTTTATGGACCTCAAGAGGCTAAGCAAAGTGTTTTCAAGAAAAGAAGGAAAGCTTTCTGTGCATGTTCTGTGCATTTCTTATGAACGAAATGTGAATGAGATTTGAAATGTATGTACCCTATGAATACCCTATGAATGAGATTTCAAGTAAGGCTACGTAAAGTGTTTTCACGAAAAAGAAAGATTCCGATGTACACCCCATGCACATCTTATGAATGAGCAAGTATAGTCTGAATGGAATTTCGAACATAGCATGGCCATATCCTGTGATGCATCAAGCGTATGAGTCTAAATGTACATATTTTGTGAAAGAAAGTTCTGTGCTTAGCCCTCGATGCTTGCTTATGTGTTTAAGTGCTTGTTAGTAAAGAAGTTTGGTCATTCAGGGACCTAGAAATGAGTTTGTGTGGCTAGAGTGAGGTTCAGAGGTAATGAACCGTCCTTGGACACTATGATTACCTAATATGATAAAATACATTAGTACGTGATATGTGGCTATTAAAAGTACTATTGCCTGCAGAGGTTTTGATTTTAAGGGGGTAGGGAATACTCACTGAGCGTGTGGTTGCTCATCCAATTACTCTTTTCCCTTTTTCCCTAGGTTTGCATTATGACAAGTAGAAGTCAAGTCACCTATGCTAAGATGGAGTTTATCGGTGCTTGCAAGGTGTCATGTGTGCCCATTTGAAAGGGGGTCTTACATGTTTAACGAAGCCATGTAATGTATTCCTAGAATTATGAACATTTGTAAATAAGTATTCTAATTCATATAGTGCATTCGGCTTAGGAATCACTCTGTATGGCCATGTGAGCCAACCATCTAATTTGTCAATTGTCCTTTTAGCTGAAATCAGTTATGTTTTGGGTTGTAAACCCTAGTACTCCGATTGTGTAAACCGTTGAGTTGTATCTTTCACTTCTCCTGTATTAATGAATTATATTGTTTAATGTACTCCGAGCAAGTTGCTCGTTGAGTTATGAACGCCGGCGTGTAGCCGTTGAGCTTATTTTAGAATGTTTTACACTTCCGTTGATTGCAAGGGTTTATTGTAAGGCTTTTAGCCTAGAAACGGTCAGTTTTTAGGGGAAACTCTGTTCGTTTCACCCCAGAAGTTAAGTAGGGAGTAAGAAAACATAACGCTCCTGGCCCTAGGGGCTGGAGGTGTTACATAAGTTGAAGTTTGAAATTGTTAGAATATATTTATAATCTTTGTTCATTTATTTTATAAGTTATAAATTGAAGTTTGATGCTTAAATTAGCTGATACACATGTTGTATGTTGATAGGATTCGACTAATTTGATCCTGTTACATGTAATTTATATGTTTAATTTAAAATTAATCAAATATTACTTTAACTTGATATATTCATGTTGAATTAATTGTTAAGTTAGTATGTCTTAATTAATATGATAATATGTTAAATCGCATGTGTAGTTTAAAATACCTTGTATATTGATATAACTTGTTATGAATTCTACTAATTAAAAATTAAAAATTAACAATTGTTGATTACATGTGTAGGTGAACATAAAATGGACTCTAATGACGCACAATAATTCATGCACTTATTTATCGGGGATGAATCACAATGTGAACATGTGAATAGTTTGAACCTTCTCCCACACCTCCCGAATTAGCAACATTACCCACTACCACAAAGCCCCCCACATTATTCCCAGTAGTACCTCCCACAATACCCCTCAAATTGGCAACATTGATCCCCACCACAAAAAAACCCCATCACCATAAAATGCCCCACCACAAAGTTTTAGCTACGGATTAATGTCCCTCCATGTTACCCAACCTCCTTATACTACTTCATCAGCTCCTCATCATCCACCCAGTGATAATCCCACCAATAAGGAATGTGGTGCAGTGCCCCCCGAGTAGACATTAGAGGGAGATCTCCGTGTGATAAAGTCGTGGATTAATGTAAGCACAAACTCTGTCAACGGTGCGGATTAAAAGTTAGCAGGTTTTTGGAGTAAGGTGGCCTACACCTGCAACCAGCATGCTCCCAATGGAGCTACAAAGATGGAAAATATTTGCAACGCCCGTTGAAATCACACAGCTCCGTCAGTGTCCAAGTGGTGCGTTTATGTGGCTCAGGCATACCGGGCAAACCAAAGTGGTGCGAACGAAGAAGAGGTTATGGAGAAGGCCCAAGATCTTTAAGCTGTTATGGTGGGCAAACCCTTTAACCTTATACATTAGTGGATATCATTAAAGGACCAACTTAAATGGTAGATCTTCTGTGATCAATCTACAGAAGCATCTTCGGAAAGGTTGG
Organism: Carnegiea gigantea; assembly: GCA_029747015.1. NCBI lineage: Eukaryota > Viridiplantae > Streptophyta > Magnoliopsida > Caryophyllales > Cactaceae > Carnegiea > Carnegiea gigantea. Next base: position 19,286 of record JAKOGI010000200.1, read on the forward strand.
GGATAAATGAGGCGGGGCCATACTCTGAGAACGACACACCCGGCACGCTCGTCACCCCTAGCACCCTTGGCACCCCCACAACTCCTGCCAGTGAATATGCACCACCTGAAGAAGTTGGTGGGGTTATCAGCCCTATTGGAAGAAAGCTGTCAAGAGAAAGGCGAAGGAGAAAATAGTGGACCCAGTGTTCGATCCAGTGGCCAAAAAGCTGTCAACTTTAGAGACAACAAATCTAAAGAAAAACAACATGTTTGAACGATATGTCCTAGCATAAGAAAAGAAGATGGATGCAACTCTGAAAGCTATTGAACTAAGAGATCGACGTTAATCCTTGAAAGAGAAGGAATAATGCCTCAAGAAAATAAAGTACGAGGATAGAATTTTAAGAATCAATATTACTGATATGTGTCTTGAAGATCAAGCTCGATATGGCCCAATTCAATAAGAAATTAGGAGTTGCTATCGCCAAAAATCGTCCTCGTCTGATTTTAACACTTTCTTAGATTGGAAACTATGTTGTAATTCAACGAAATGGTTGCTATGTTATGCTATATTTTTTTTATATATTTTTTAAGGAAATGTTAGTGGTAATTAGACCTTCTTTATTCGTGCAATGAAATTTCTTTTTAAGTTGATGTGTTAATGTTAATTCAAAATATTATGTATAAATTCACAATTAATTATTTTAAATATTTATTTTTATGTTAATGGGTTGATTGAGTTTAATGTACATAATTCTATATTTGACTTACACTTGTAACTTTTTTTTTTTTAATTATATGGTATCCCACAATGAGTGGTTCATCCTCCTCATCTATTTCGTCATCCTCATTAGATGGTTTGAGCTTTATGCTAGAAGAATCTAGTGATGATACACCAATATTGCAAACTGTTCTAAAAAATAAAACTGGCCCAAAGTCATTAGAGTTAGCTATGATCGCTTGAAAATTATGCACATCTAACTAAGAGAGAAGTCTTCTCTCTCTGTGCCTTCTCTTTCCAAAAGTAGAAATTTTAAGATTGTTTCCAGATTTTGATCACTGGTTTGCTGCAATTTGTTGTTTCTCTCTGCTAAGAGCGTGGATTAGTTTCATAATCTTAAAACCCAGAATTCTACTGAAAAAAAGTATCAAAACAGAGGCTTGGCTTAATTCCACCTCCATAGAAATTAGCTTTCTCATTCAAAGTTGGACCCCACGACTGCTCTGAAATTGCTGACGCCGGCGACTGCTGTCTGACCTTTGCTGACTCCAGTCACGATTCCACCCTCTGCTGTGCTACTCTCACCTGTTTTTCGCTGTTCTGCCCTCCGACGAATTTCGGCCAGAGACAAGGGTCAGAGTGTGAAGAACATTTTCGCTGAGTTTACTCCCCTGTTTCTTGAGTCATCAGTGTGTGGCTGTCTGCCCATCACCACCAGCCATCTCTACAGACATTAGTGTGTGCTTAGCACCTCCACCACCACCACCACCACCTCCTCCTCCTCCGTGGTACTTGTCAACGGCCAGTATACATCCCGACAAGCTCCTGACAGGGGTGGTCGAACTGCTCTTCGGCAAGGGTAGCCGAACAGCAAATAAGTCACCACCATCTTCTAGTGTGTAGGCACAATCACCGACGACGGTGACGACAGAGCTAGGGGTGGAGTGCAAGGGTCGATCGAAGGGGGCAGCTTGTGACCGTTGGGTGCTCTGCTCGAAAACCCGTGTGAGGTAAGGCCAGGTGCAGGTAAGTTCAACTTTGTTTCCATCTTGGTGTTAATTCCGCTAACATATTTCCTTTTTGTATTCCATTTCCTTCTCCTTTTATATAGTCTAGCAACCTTTTTATTATTACTACCATTATTATTATTATTATTATTATTATTATTATTATTATTATTATTATTATTATTATTATTATTATTATTCCTCCTATTATTATTATTATTATTATTATTATTATTATTATTATTATTATTATTATTATTATTATTTACTACCTTGGGAGCTTGCTTTTTGTTCATTTTTGGCCTAGTATGTTGTTTACTTCTATTATTCTGTTACTTTTAGAACATTTTATTACTATTCTTTTTTGTTAATTTGGTGTTATTATTATTATTATTATTATTATTATTATTATTATTATTATTATTACTACTACTACTACTAGTATTAATATTATTAGTAGGTTTTGTTTAGTGTTTCCGTTGTGTTGTTATTACTAGTATTAATATTAATATTAATATTAATATTAATATTAATATTATTATTATTATTATTATTATTATTATTATTATTATTATTATTATTATTATTATTATTTGTTATTAGTTGGTAGACCTCTAGGGTGTTTCGCTGGCCTCGTAGGCATCTGCGTCTGTGGTAAGCCATGTAGCTGTTTCAGCCTGTCCTCCGGGGAGTTTTGGGGTTGGGAGGGATTTAGGGCTGTGGAAGGTACGCCTAGCGTCTTGGAATATTGGGTCTCTCACGGGTAAGTCGATAGAATTAGTTAAGTCTTTGCGTAGGCGTAAGATTAGTATAGCGTGCGTCCAGGAGACAAAGTGGGTTGGGGCTAAAGCTAGAGAGATTGATGGGTACAAGCTTTGGTACTCGGGGTCAACTAAGGCGAAGAATGGAGTTGGCATCCTGGTTGTGAAAGATTTGGCGGGCCAGGTGGTCGAAGTGAGGTGTAAGAGTGATCGGATTATGGCCATTAAGGTTTTGGTGGGTTCAGTTTTTGTGAACATGGTGAGTGTGTATGTGCCCCAAGTAGGCCTGCTGGAGGAAACTAAGAAGCGCTTTTAGGAGGATCTAGATGAGGTCACCCAAGAGGTCCCTCGGAGAGAGAAACTGTTCATAGGAGGAGACTTTAACGGCCATATCGGCGCGGAGGCAGCAGTTATGATGGGGTCCACGGGGGTTTAGGTTTTGGAGAAAGAAACGCGGGAGGGGTCTCTGTGTTGAACTTTGCGATGGCCTTTGATTTATTGGTGGCCAACTCCTTTTTCAAGAAGAAGGAGGATCACCTAGTGACCTTCAAGAGCAGCTCTTGCAAGACCTAGATTGACTACTTCCTCACGAGGAAGGAAAGTCGGAGATCGTGTAAGGACTGCAAAGTGATTCCTAGCGAGTTTCTGGGAACTCAACACAGGTTGTAGGTTTTAGATGCAGAGTTCAAGTCTCCTTGGAGGACGAAGAGGAGAGTCAGAGAACCCAGAATTAAGTGGTGGACCCTCACGGAGGAGAAGGCGAGGTTAATAGCAGAAAGAATAGCCGAGGAGGGAGCTTGGAGGAGGGCAGAAGACGCCGATTCGATGTGGGAGGCTGTGGCGGATTGCATCCGAAGGTCGTCTAAGGAAACCCTAGGTCTTTCTAGGGGACGCGGGAATAGGATGGAGGGCGCCTGGTGGTGAAACGAAGAGGTAAAGGAGAAAGTCAAGGCCAAAAAAGAGGCTTTCGCAGAGTTCATGAGCAGCAGTTCGGAGGAAGAGAGGGAGCAAAAGAAGATTGGATACAAGGCGGCCAAGAAGGTAGCCAAAAAGGCGGTGGCAATAGCAAAGAGCCAGGCTTTTGATAGACTGTACCATAGATTGGGGACGAAGGAAAGGGAGAAGGAGGTTTTCAAACTGGCTAGGGCGAGAGAAAGGAAGAGTAGGGATTTGAGAGTGGTAAGGTGCATCAAGGACGAAGAAGGTAAGGTGTTGACTGAGAATGATGAAATTAGAGAGAGATAGCAAAGGTTCTTTGCTAAACTTCTAAATGGAGAAGGAGTGTCAGACGACTGTAGTAGGGGCGGAGAGTGTAGCGATTAGCGAGCGGGCGACCATATAGCAAAGGAGGAGATTAGGGAGGCCTTGAAGAAGATGGCGAATGGGAAGGCAGTGGGCCCAGACCAGATACCAGTGGAAGCTTGGAAGTTTATGGGGGAGGTAGGGCTAGAGTGACTCACGAAGCTATTTAATGTTATTTACAGGACCGCCAAGATGCCCAGAGAGTGGAGGGCCAGCACAGTCATCCCACTGTACAAAAATAAAGAGGATATTCAAGTTTGTAATAACTTTGGGGGCATCAAGCTGCTCAGTTATACTATGAAGCTATGGGAGAGGGTGATTGAGAGAAGGTTACGAGAGATTGTAGAGATTTCAGAGAATCAATTTGGTTTCATGCCAGGCAGGTCGACCACTGAGACGATCCACCTCCTCAGAGGGCTCATGGGCTTGTTCAGGGATAGAAAGGTGGATCTCCATATGGTGTTCATTGACCTAAAGGAAGCGTATGATCGAGTCCCGAGGGAGGTATTGTGGAGGTGTTTGGAAGAGAAAAGGGTGTCGCCCGCATACATCCGTGTAATCAAGGATATGTACGAGGGAGGGCGGATGCGTGTTAAGACACTGGGAGGGGTCTCTAACGACTTCGCTGTTAGTATGGGCCTACATCAGGGCTCTGCCCTAAGCCCGTTTCTTTTCACTTTAGTTTTGGATGAACTTACGAGAGGAATCCAGGATGAGGTGCCTTGGTGCATGTTATTTGTAGATGACATCGTTCTTATCGATGTGACCAGGCAGGGGGTGAATGATAGGTTGGAGAGTTGGAGGCATACGCTGGAAGTTAGGGGTTTTCGGTTAAGTAGATCAAAAACAAAATACCTCCATTGCTGTTTCAGTGGTGGGGTAGAAGAGGGGGGAGAAATCACTCTGGATGGGAGGGTGATACCAAAGGTTGCTAAATTTAAGTATCTGGGCTCGATCATCCAGCAAAATGCGGACATTGACGAGGATATTAGCCAGTGGATAAGAGTGGGTTGGCAAAAGTGGAAGTTAGCGTCAGGGGTACTGTGTGACAAGAGAGTGCCCCTAGGATTAAAAGGCAAAGTCTATCGGATGATAGTTAGACCGGCTGTTCTCTATGGATCGGAGTGTTGGCCTCTAAAGAAGACGCAGACCCAAAGGTTGATAGTAGCTGAGATGAGAATGATCAGGTGGATGTGTGGTTTTACGAGATTGGACAGAATTAGGAATGGAGTAACCAGGAGCTTAGCTGAAGTGGCCCCCATAGAGGAGAAGATGAGAGAATCGAGACTCAGATGGTTCGGCCACGTAAAGAGGAGAAGTGTGGCCACCCCAGTGCGGAGGTGCGAGATGATCGTCCTCCCCCGGTGGAAAGAGAGGGAGGGGTAGATCGAAGAAGAGCCAAGAGGAAGTGGTTAGAGAGGACTTGAGAGTTGCCGGTCTGACGGAGGACATGGCTCAGGATAGGAGGTTGTGGCGGGATAGGATTAAGGTCTCTGATTGTAAGGGACCTACCGCGTAGGTGGTATTAGCTTCGGTGGGGTGGGGCGAGTAGGGTTTTGGTGTGCTTGTCTGCAGGTCGTGCTTTTCTGGGATGTGACGGCATCTAGCGCCCCTAGTTGGTTAAGGTATGTCTCTGCTCCTTGTTTATTTTGCTCTCCGGTACATTTTCTCCTCCTTGGTTTTTGGTTTGCAATCGTTTTCTCTATAAACCTTTTTCAAAAAAAAAAAAAAACTGTTTTGTGGGTCTTAAGGAATCAACCTCCCTATGGGTAGGAATACCGGTAGGGGTAAGGTTGCCTACAGCTGGATCTCCCCAGACCCCGCGAAAGCGGGACCCACACTGAGAGTTGTTGTTGTATAAAGATTAGACAAATTAAACAACAGAAGAGAGCTTCATCACCATCGTAAAGACCAAGAAAGAAGAAAAGATTTATAAGGAAGATCGACAAGAAGCACATGATCACCTCTACAAAGACTACTTTGCCAAAGACTCAATCTATAATGCAACCCATTATTAGCATAGATATTGGATGCGAAAGCACTTGTTCCTTCATATAGTTGATGCCCTCGGGAGTCATTTTGAGTACTTTTAGTTAAGGTATGATGGTCTTGGTAGACGTGGGTTGTCACCGCTCACCAAGTGCACCACAGCCATGAGAATGTTGACTTATGGTATATCGGTAGAGTGTGTCGATGAATACTTAAAGATTGGTGAAGGCATGACTATGGAATGCATGAAAAATTTTGCCGCCGGGATCATTCAAGTGTTTGGGCAAAAGTACTTAAGAAAACCAACCCAAGGTGATGTTGATCGTCCATTGCAAGTAGCAGAAGTCCGTGACATTCCAGATATGTTAGGAAGCATTGACTGTATGCACTATGAATGGAAGAACTGTCCATTGGGTTAGAAAGAAGTGTTTGTAAAAGGGATACATAGAGTCCCCACATTGATTCTTGAAGCGGTTGCTTCCTATGACCTTTGGATATGACATGCCTTCTTTGGGTGCCTCCAAAGCCTCAATGATTTAAACGTCCTTCACCGTTCTGATGTTTTCCAAGAGCTGTATCAGGGTCAGGCTCCAAAATGAGAATAAGTCATCAATGGTCACAAGTATAATATTGGATACTTCTTGTCCGATAGTATTTATCTAAGATGGGCGACCATCGTCAAGACTATCCCCCTTCCTCAGGGAGCTAAGGCAAAATTATTCGCCAAACATCAAGAGTCTGTTAGGAAGGCTATGGAGAGAGCATTTGGGGTTCTACAAGTATCCTTTGCTATCGTTCGTGGCCCTGCTCGAAACATGGACAAAGCTGAATTGGGTATGATAATGAAGGCATGTGTTATACTCCACAACATGATTGTCAAGAACGAACATGATTCGTATGACCTTACTTATGACTATGATGATGTGGAGGATAACACCTCGCACCCTAAAGTCCAACAGGACCATCGTCTGTACTTTATAGCCTACCTTTATAGAGTCGTACAAGTTTATGACCTAGAGTTACATGCACGTCTCCAATCAGACTTGGTTGAAGAAATATGGAATTGACACAGGGTGCGACAAAGATCGCAATCGTAGTTATTATATGTTCTTTGTCAATCTTTTGCGTTGTTTTTTTTTTAAAGTCCAACGTTTGTCTTGTATTTTGTTTTAAATGTCGAACCTTCGTATTGTAATCTTTTTTTAACGTCGATCCTTCATATTGTATTAGTTTTAAATTGAATTGTGCTTTCTATTCTATCTTCTTTCGCTCGTTCAACCAATAAAAATTAAGTGATCAATTTTTTGAAAATTTTAAATAAAATTATACATTTTTTGGGTAAAAAAATAAATATTTCTTTATTTGAAAAATAAAAAATATATAAGGTTAAAATACAAATACAAAAAAAGTATAAGTAATAAAATATGTTTACTGGTTGGCTCCATGATAAATATTTAGTTCAATTATCCTGGAATAAGTTCTCATTGGATGGGAAAGTGATGAAATGCAAGTTCCAAAACTATGAAACTTTTGCTGATGTAGTAGGCCTGAGTTCTAAAACTGAAACTCAGGTTGGGAATGCCTAATCATCACTGCCGTTCCTTCTCCCTCGCAAAAGGAAAATATCGATTAGGGGAGGAGATTTCGCCCAAGTCAATCACATTGTCTAGTACGAATATCAAATGATTTAGCTTCCAACTGTCATATAATAATTAAAAACCAAAAAAGGTAAAGTAATACTAGGGGGTTTTAGAGTTCAAATTCTATGTTTGGTAATAAGAGTCTGACTTTATCATGCCCATGGTGGTGACATCTCAGAATGTGGAATCCTCATTATGATCATGCAGTTGATTCCCTCAAAACCTTTCTTATTTGTTCTGGTTTTTGAAATTCCAAATTGTACAAAAACAATCGAAAAGGGGGAAACCAGAGCATGAGAGAGGAGGGGAGAAGGAGGAGCCACTGACCTTGTGCCAAGGATGAATCAACTGTTTCTGAGAAGAGAAGTCGCAAGGGATTCTACTTTCATGATTCAACAAAAAAGGCCAAATTTAATCAGGGTAACTGCTATAGTACAGTGGTAGATGGTCACTCTATGCACTCACCATTAGAGTTTGGGGGAATGTGAAGTGACAAAAATAAATTGTGTATTTGGCAGGCCTTCGAGCTTGGGCCTAGTTTCCTAGATCCACCGCAGCCGTAGGTAAAAATTCATACGACACAATTATCTGAATTTGTTTGACTAAAAACAAGGGTCTGATTATAAAATTTTTCATGAATTTGTGTCACTAAGGTCTCGTTCTATTTGACTTATTTTTAGTAGAAGAAGATTAGATAAGTTAAGAATAAGTTGAGATAAGTTAAGTTTAGTAAATAAGTTCAAAATAAGTTTAGGAAATAAGTGAAGAATAAGTTCAGTTCAGAAGAAGTGCAGCAAATAAGTTCAAAAATTTGTTTTTAGTAACAAGTTTAGAATATGTTCAGTTCATAATAAGGTCCTGCTCTTTTCTACTTATTTTGTCTGAACTTATTCTGAAATAAACTTATCTGAACTTATTTTAAACTTATTTGTTGAACTTATTATGAACTTATTTACTGAGCTTATTATGAACTTATTTAGAACTTATTAAGAACCAATTTATGAATGTATACGCTGAACTTATTATGAACTTGTTTGCAGAACTTATTCTGAGCTTATTCTAAATTTACTTACTGAACTTAGGTCCTATTCTCTTTGACTTGTTTTTTTGAAGAATAATTTCAGATAAGTTCAGTTTAGAATAAGTTCAGTAAATAAATTCATAATAAGTTCATAACAACTTCAGCAAAGAAGTTTAGAATAAGTTCAACAAATAAGTTCAGAAATTTGTTCTTAATAAGTTTAGAATAAGTTTAAAATTAGCTCAGTAAATAATTTTAGAATAAGTTCAACAAATAAGTTCAAAATAAGTTCAGATAAGTTCAGTTTAGAATAAGTTTAGACAAAATAAGTCGAAGAGAACATGACCTTATTCTGAACTGAACTTGTCTGAACTAGTTCTTTAAAAACTAAGCTAAAGAGAACAGGGCCTAAGTTCAATAAATAAGTTCAGAATAAGTTTAGAACAAGTTTAGTAAATGAGTTCAGAATAAAGTCTCGTTCTCTTCGACTTATTTTGCCTGAACTTATTCTGAGCTGAACCTATTCTGAACTTATTTAATAAACTTATTGTGAACATATTTGTTGAACTTATTATGAACTAATTAAGAACAAATTTCTGAACTTTTTTGCTGAACTTATTCTAAACTTATTTGCGAAACATATTATGAACTTATTTGCTGAACTTATCTAAACTTATTCTAAACTAAACTCATCTGAACTTATTCTTCAAAAACAAAAAAGTTGAAGAGAATAGAGTCTAAGTTCAGAATAGTTTCAGCAACTTCAAAGAAGTTAAGATTAAATTTAGACAAGTTCATTTCATAATAATTTGGACAAAATAAATCGAAGCGAAGATGGCCTAAAAACAAGGATTCCTCCATTAATAGTTTAACTTAAGTGATTGCTCTAGTTAGAAAAAGTTTTTGGTGAAATTAGTTTTTTTGGTCAAATTAGTTATTTCTAACAAAGTTATTTGATAAAATTCCACTTATGCTCATGACTCTCATCATTTTTCTAACAAAACAAGTTTTTATTGGATATTTATTTTTCTTTTGGATATGAATTATGAAATAAGAATTATGTGATATATAAAATTACATTTATAGGTTTTCCTAATTTTATTATTTATTATCAAAATGTTTTTTAATGCTAAAGTTTTTCTTTTTAATAGCAATGGAAATTTGTATGACGTAAAAATTATTTATGTATCACATGAGACTAATTAGCATAAGTTATCTATTAAATTAATAAAGCGTTAAAATTAACAGCATTAACTTAGGCATCATGATCATCCATAACTCTTGTCCCAAAAGAGAAAAAAATAAATTGAAAAATTTAAACCATAAGCATCTAACATTCGAGAATAGCATTTCTGAATGACATTTGATGTAAATTTGTCCAAATTATTGGGGTTAGTATAGTCATTTAACGTCAAAAAGATTTTAGAAAAAGCTATAAAGAGCTATTTGGGAATAAAAAGCAAATCTATGAAGTTAATCAACCAAATAATCCAAAGACCTTTTTGACCAGAGTCAAGCAGCTAATACTGCAAAAAACTATTTACCAAATATAAACTTAAAATTTTTAAGCTCAGTGAACTTCAAGCTGCATCTAAGTTGGTCGCGCTTAGGCTCTACTCAACTCAGTTCACTTACACCCCTTGTCTTTTGCTGAGCTTTCCAAATCTACTTCAAATATTTGACAATGGTTCTAGTACTAAGGTAATCAATCTAATGACAAAGTATCTACTCGCTAGAGAATACATAAAGAGATAAGGAGACTATTCTTTTTCAACTTATCATAAGGGATCAACAATGATTGGCACTCATCTACACTTTATCATATTTTCAAATTATAACTTTCTATTATTCAAAACTGATCAACACTAATTAACATCGATCAAAATTCATCAATACCAATCAATAATAAATAATTTATGATAATTTGAAAAGAATAGCCTCTAGACTTTACTATTACTACCATGTTAATGTAAAGACAAAAGGAAAATCATCATAAAGTGAAAACAAAGATATTAATGATCTATAGTTTCTTTAGTTCCTTCGCATAGCAAAAAGAGTGGAGGTTAGTTGGGTATCTTAAATGGAGTATTCAAAATATATCACCCCTACACTTTTAGTCAAAGGAAAAAAAATACCCCTAAATTTTAAATTTAAAGCAAATACCCTTTGAATTAAAAAGAAATTTTATTTTCTTACAATTATGAATGATTTGACTTCTAAAAGAGTAATGTGACTTGACTAAATAATATGTCCCATGCTGATATGTTAAAATTTTTTAAAAAATTAAAAGTATTCTAATTTTAAATGTGAGCTGATTTGTTTCACGTTAAATGAACACAAAACTTATCTATGTATATTGATTGTATGTTTTTCATGAAGTGATTGGACATATTTATTTTGGCAACAGTTTCGGTACAGGTTATCAAGAGTGATGAGATGACGAAGAATGGGCTTACGAGATGGCCGATGCCCTGGGTTGTTCCCTTTCCTTCTTCTTCTTCCTTAGAAAAAGGCAAACCTCGAATTGTGGATCCGAGAAATGCCCTTCTGACGCTCAAGTCAATCCTCTGAGCCAAAGATGGAAAGTCCTGAAGCTAAGAGAAAAAAAGGCTAAAGATTGTATCTTTCTTGGGAAAGGCTTTTTCACAAAAGGGGAAAGTCCTGAAGCTTGTAATTTCAGAGCCTAGATTTTTGTGAAAATTGATTACTTTTCTCAGACTGGGTAGGTAGGTATTTATATTGTACTTTAGATAGGGGTAAAATGGTAGTTTCATGAGATTTTTTTTACTCTTCTGGGCTTGACTGAGGTCAGATCTCATCCCCATTTTGGCAACCCATATTGGGTTTGGGCCTCCCTTCTTGGGCCTTTATATCTACTTGCTGATGTGGTTGAGATGGTGAAGTCATATCGAAATCATTTATCCCCTCACATCTTACATGCAGATCTTTTGGAAAGGGTGTGTAGGTAGAATGTGGAGAGAACATTCTAAGCAGCTTTGTGTTAGAACTCTACATTTCTCTTATTGCACTTGTCTCAAGGCCATTTGCCCTTACCAACTGACAGGATTCCAAATGGTGCCCTTTTGCCACTGTATAAAAGGGTAGAGGAAATAGGGAACCTTATACTTCTGCCCCTCCCTCTTTTTGTAAATATCCTTTTTTTGCTTATGGGATTCCCCACTTGGCTTAGTACGAGTGACATGACCCTCTATGTTTAGAGGCCTTCCACTAGGTTATGCTAGATGAGTTTGTCCCACCTCCTCCCCTAATTCGTTGCCCATGGATTTCTAGTCATTATGCCCTAACTTTGTAAGGAAGGATGCCGAGGAGTTCGCCCAGGAAGTGAACATGCTAGAGCTAGTGCATGCGATGTTCTATGACATGACTGCGGCTTATGCGGAGGAGCTAGGTGTGCTCCCAGAGGTTGTGAGCGATGTTCTAGAGGAGGCGCTAGAAAACCTTCAAAGGTTCTCCTTCGAGGTTTAGCTAGGTGTTCACAGGGATGAACTACTGGTCGCCTCCAAAGAGTCATCGTGGTTGATGTCGCTCCCCTAGCACCCATTAGCATACCTGAGGAGAGCTTGAGCTCGAACGATGTTCCATCCTTGCCTAGAGGGGACGTGTGCTAATTTCCCCCTAGTGGGTAAGCTTGTCTTCCCCTCTCCCCCCAAAATTATGTTTCCATTTTCTTTTCTCCAACTTGTTGTAAATATATGATAAACCTAATTTGAACCTTATTTTAGCCCCGATCTGACCCTTTTTTCTCCGTGTTTTAATGTTCGATCTTGTTGAAAAAGGGTCATATTGACCTCCTTTAATATATTTTTCACACATTTAACATCTTTTCGTATTTTCAGGAGTTCTACTGAAGGAATGAAAGGATTGATGATAATTAGCAGAAAGAAGAACCAAAGAGGCAAGTTTAAAGTCACAGAAGAAGTCGCTCGGTTTGCACGGAAGCCTCATGCTAGCAAACACACCGTACCACGTGTTGGTCTGTGGCCGGTTGTGCCAACGATGTGGCATGGTCAGCCCGTGCCTAGTGGTATGACCATGCCACCCTGTTCTGCCTGCGTGACTTAAAATTTCCTCGGGGGCTGTTTTGAGCATTATTGAGTTTTCTCTTCACATGCTCTCTCTTAGGAAAATTTTAGCTTTTCATCAGCGTTTTGGACTTTCATCTTCTGGATTGAATTCGCTACTTGGACAATCGATCTATATTTACTTGAGGATTAACTGAAGTAAGTGGTTTGATTCTCTCTTTACTTTTTATTGTTGTTCTAGGTTCTATGCGATTCACGTTTCTCTTTCCCTCAATTGATTTGGTTGCTTTGATGATGATGCGTGGCTGATCTCCCAACTTAGGTTGGGATTAACACCGAATATGTGTAGTTGAATCAAGAATTAGACCCAACCCTTACTTCCCCCTTGTTTGTGTTAATGTTTTCTACTATGCGCACCACGTGTTCGATGAAATACTCGAGAGAGCATTCATCTATTGTTATTGAGGTTTGGGGGAGCATTGAAAGACAAAACCTTTACCTAGTGTAACTTAGTAGACAATTAGGATTTTAATATGAAAATAATTAAGGTTCTAATTGGAATTTGAGATTGTAGACCTTGTAATCCTCTAACCTTTAATCCCATGAAAATAGGCAATTTCGGTTCTAGAATTAGTCTTTGATCCTTAAGAGAGGGAGGAGATGGACTTAATTGATAATCATTCCACTCATAATGCATACTCGGGGTTGTTTGACGGAGTTAATAACTGATTCACTATCATATTCGTGCTGTTAATTCCAACCTGGGTGTTTACCATTATGCTATCTTATTCGAACTCCTAGTTGTTGTTCCTATCATTAGTTAATATTTCAATCTTCGACATTTATTAGCCTAGATTGAATAGAATAATTAGTTCTAGTAGTTGAAAGCAAGCTCATTGTGGATTCAACCCGTATTTGCCGGTTGCTAGCTATAGCTACGCCGTGCACTTGCAGCTTAAAACATAACAAGTTTTTGGTGCCGTTGCGGGAGAGCGAGCTCCTTCCAATATTAAAACCAATTTAAATACTCTAGACTAGGTTTTTATTTTCCTTTTTATAGTTTAGTTCTTCTTTACTTTTGCTTGATACCGTTTACGCTGGTATAGTGTTTGCTTTGTATGCACAAGAGGGGTCAAGGAAGTCAAAACCTTGTCCCCATCAGTCCTAAAATTGAAGCACCCGCACACTGACGATACGAAGAAGCCAGAAGAAGAAAGAACACAAAGGTGGTGATGGCCCAGGAAGATAATAGGGTGTTGTGAGACTATACCCTACCGCAGGCATTGGGCATTACCTCATCCATTGTTAGCCCTGTGATGGAGGCTAACAACTTCGCGCTCAACCCTGCGCTCATCACATTCGTTAAGCGGGACCAGTTCGGTGGAAATCCCTCGGATAACCCCAACACGCATCTTCGCAAATTCCTTGCGAAATACGACACCATCAAACTTAACGGGGTGTCCACCGATGCGATTCGGCTGCGGCTCTTCCCCTTTTCACTGAGGGATAGAGCCAGTGACTGACTGCAGAATATAGAGCCCAACTCATTCACTACCTAGGAGGTCCTTTTGAAATCATTCTTCAACAAATACTTCCCACCTGAAAAAACTGCAAAGCTGAGGACTAACATCATCTCCTTCTATCAAAGAGATGGGGAGTCCTTATACGAGGCATAGGAGAGGTTTAAAGACCTCTAGAGGTAGTGCCCCCATCATGGTGTCCCTAACTGGCTACTAGTCCAGACATTCTACAATGGGCTAGAATAGTCAGTAAAGATCTCAGTCGATGCTGCTGTAGGAGGAGCTCTGATCGGGAAGTCCATTGGTACAACAAAGGCTTTATTGGAAGACATGACTTCTAATAACTACCACGGGTCAAGCGAAAGAGTCACCCTAAGGAGGAATGGTAGCACTTTCCCTGCTTCGGGAGGTCCTTCAGGGTCGTCCATTAGGATCTGTGCCATCTGCGAGACCTGTGGTGTGCAGGGGCATACCTCCGTTGAGTGCTATAATGACCCCTCTACCATTGAGCATCCCAATGCTGTGCACAGCTTCAACCCCCCACCACAGGGCAATTCTTACTCCAATGCTCACAGTTCGAGATGGAAAAGCTACTCCAACGCCTCCTATAGGAACTCTAACCCTCAACCCTAAAATGCTGCGCAGCCACCTGGGTTCCAGTACAGAGCCTTCTATACCCCAATACCATTACCTCCACAAACCGAATCAAGCTTGGAAAGTCTCATGGAGCAGTTTATAGCGACTCAAATTAAGACTAATGAAGCTCTTAGTGTGTCAATTAATCAGCTGACTTCCAAGTTTGATGCTATGGCAACCCATCAGAAGACAATGGATACCTAGATCGCTCAGATCGCACGGTAGGTTAGTCATTTGTACCGGCCACAGGGGCACTTACTGGGCCAGGCTGAGACCAACCCCAAAGGATAAGTTAATGATATCTCTACAATAGGAGAGGGGTTAAAAGAGAGCCCAATGATGGTCATCCAGGAGACAGTCTCAGTTCCTAATTCTGCAGGAACTGATGAGGTGAAGGAAGAGTGGAGTTTGAGCTCTATTGGGACAGTTAGTCCTGCACCTCCAGTTTGCCTCTATCAGTTGCCAGTACCATACCTTCAGAGGGTAGCCTGGGCTAAGCTATTTCAGCTTGAGCCCAAATTTGCTAGATTCCTAGACGTGCTGAAAGAAATTTATGTTAATACTCCTTTCTTAGAAGCTCTCAAGAAAGTACCATCCTACCTACAATTTTTGTGAGAGCTTCTATCCAAGAAAGTTGATCTTGGTAAAGATTCAGTAGTTCTCATTGGAGAGGTGTGCAGTGCAGTCCTACAGAGTCAGCCACCATCCAAGCTGCAGGACCCAGGCAGTTTCTCCATCCCCTGTGCTATAGGGGATTTGCAAATTAAGATAGCTCTTTGTGACCTAGGGGCTAGTGTGAGTATGATGCCTCTCTCTCTCTCTCTCTCTCTCTCTCTCTCTCTCTCTCTAGGAAGCTTCAGTTACTGACCCTACAACCCACCAGTTTGACCGTTGAGCTAGCAGATTGCTCCACCTGGCAACCTGTAGGCATTCTGGAGGATGTTCCAGTTCAGGTGGGCCAGTTCGTCGCCTCATGCAATTTCATCGTCATGGACATGGATGAGATCTCCCAGATGCCTATCATTTTGGGGCTACCATTTCTAGCTACTGCTGGGGTAGTGATCGACGTGCAGGCTGACATTATATCTTTTCGGTTTTGTGGGGAGAGGGTGGATTTCTGTTTCCCTCCAACCACACCATCTTCAGTGCCTGCTACCCTCCCACCTCCTGAGAGTCCTACACATTCTATTCCTCCTGCAGCTATTACGGTGGCTGCAATGCTTGATGGAGATGGGGGACCCCGTCAGAGGCCTGCCGTCCTTTCTGATCTTCCTCCGCCACTCCCAACCAGTCTTGGGCTCACTTCTGCTTGTACCGGGGTGGTAGTGGATTCTACTCCACATTTCCACACCTCCTCTAGTCCACCTCCTATGCCGCTATCGTTTACTATTTGGAGGTAAGGGTCAAGCTAAGGACCTTAAACAAGCGCTTCTTGGGAGGCAACCCAAGTATTTCATTGCTTTTGAAAAAAAAAAAATAATGTGTCTTTCTTTCCCCCCCGCCCACGCTTTTCCCCTAGGCGCTAGTGGTCATACCTTTCTCTTGACCTTTATATGTCCTTTTCATTGAGGACAATGAAAGTCTCAAGCATGGGGAGTGAGCTTATAGCTCTTTAGATGGAATTATGGATTTTGGGATGTGGGTTGAATGACATCACTTACATTTGCATATATAGATAAGATGTCATGTAATTTTACTAGGTTATTTTTGCATTTTTCCTTTAATAGAGCATGTAGTTTAGAACATATAGGTTAGATTTTGCATGTCAAAAGGAGAAGTGATCAAGTTGGGCATCCCTAAGTTTTCCAGGTACTACTACTTACCCTTGTCATTATTATTCTCTATGTCTTTTATTACTTTCCTAGTTAGATTTATTGCTTTTGAAAAAAAATTTTGAATAAAAGTTGCGAATACCCCCCTTATGAAGAGAATGCAAGGGGTGATGATTGATTGATTTATGTGTTAAAGTGTGGCCTGTTATGGTGTGAATTTTATGAAATTGCATTTTAACATTGCTATTTGTAGTTCCTCTGTCCTATGTTATATGTCATATTACCCTTGAGATTCATGTAGTTTGGCTTGATTGACATTGATAAGTGGGACATACCTTGGAGTAAGTTGTTTGACTATGGTAGACTTACCTATGAGACTTTGAGCCTAATGACTATTCATTGTATATAGTCTCGTACTTCCTTTCATGTGTGACTCATCCAGGATTGCATCTCTAGAACTTAGTCTTGTTCTCTTTGGAATCGCATTTAGCATGTGCATGTGTTAATATGATTGAGTCAATTTTTGTTCTATTTAGCCACATGAGCCAAAAAGCCATCCATTGATGTATACTATTCCCTTGCTAGCCCTTTGTGCCTTTCCCCTTATCTTTGTTGCTACACCCTATGCACCAAACACTTGGCCTATGCATACTTTCTATACCCTTGTCAAGGTCTAGGGGAGTATCACTTCCATTTTGAGTTGGGTTTACTTTGGAGGTTGGTTCACATTTGGGTACTTTATTCGTGGCTCACTTAGGAGGAATTGTAATGTGATTTTGCTTTCCAGTGCCATTCATATGTATCTTATTTTTGCTTCTCAAAGAAAATCAGAAAAAAATGTCAGAAAAAAAGAAAAGGGAAAAAAAAGGAAGAAAAAGAAAAAAATAGAGAAGTTGTGACTAAAATGATTAGCATGGGGCTTTGGCAATAAGAGTGTTAAATTTCTCCCTTGAGTTTTTGTGCGGTTTGTTGCTCGATTTCCAATTATGGTGCGAAATTGTTGTTTTGACAATAGTTGTGGAAGTTGTTTTTTACTCCCTAGTCCCTTGACTATTAGCTCCACTCTTCCCAAACTTGTTCCACTCCTCACCCTTAACCTTGGCCCCATTACATCCTCTGTACAAGTCATCATGATTGGTATATTGCATTTTGCATCACGTGGTGGAGGATTGAGAACGTTACCAAGCCTATGGTAGCTGCTTGATTGAATAGAGTATCGAGTGTACCCCTACTACCTATTCCAAACACATCAAGAGAAGCATCTTGCTTTATCCCAAAGTGAGGTTCTATCGGTCCTGCTTACTCACTATTTATTAAGGAAGGTCTCGTCCCACTGCATACTTCGATATTGGGGTGATTGATGTGTTGCATTTGGGTGGGGTGATTTATGAGTGGCAGTTCATGAGTCTTATTTAGAATGCTTCACACTTCAACTTGGCCACCTTTAATGCTAGTTTATCTTGGTTTGTTGATCGCCCATGTTTTGCCTAAGGAGGAGTGTGGATAGAGGTTTATCTCCCTCTTTGGTGTTTCATGAACTAGTCTTGCTTGGGGACAAGCAAGAGATAAGCATGGGAGAGTTGATAAACCTAATTTGAACCTTATTTTAGCCCCGATTTGACCCCTTTTTCTTCTGTTTTCATGTTCGATCTTATTGAGAAAGGGTCATATCGGCCTCCTCTAATATATATTTCGCTCATTTAACAGCTTTTCGTATTTTCAGGAGTTCTACTAAAGGAATGAAATGATTGATGATAATTAGCATAAAGAGTGCCAAAGAGGCGGGTTTAAAGTCACGAAAGAGGTCGCTCAGCGTTACACGGAAGCCTCATGTCGGCAAACACACCGTGCCACTTGTTGGTATGTGGTCGGTTATGCTAGCGATGTGGCACGGTCAGCCCGTGCCTAGTGGCACGATCGTGCCACCCTGTTCTGCCTGCGCGACTTAAAATTTCCTTAGGGGCTGTTCTGAGCATTATTGAGTTTTGTCTTCACATGCTCTCTTTTAGGCAATTTTTAGGTTTTCATCAGCGTTTTGGACTTTCATCTTTTGTATTGAATTCACTACTTGGACAATTGATCAATATTTACTTGAGGATTAATTGAAGTGAGTGGCTTGATTCTCTCTCTACTTTTTATTGTTGTTCTAGGTTTCTATGCGATTCATGTTTCTCTTTCCCTCAATTGATTTGGCTGTTTAGGTTGGGATTAACGCCGAATATGTGTAGTTGAATTAAGAATTAGCCTCAACCCTTACTTTCCCCTTGTTCGTGTTAATGTTTTCTACTATGCGCACCACATGTTCAATGAAATGCTCGAGAGAGTATTCATCTATTATTATGGAGGTTTGGGGGAGCGTTGAAAGACGAAACCTTTGCCTAGCATGACTTAGTAGACAATTAGGATTTTAATATGAAAATAATTAAGGTTCTAATTGGGATTCGAGATTATAGATCTTGTAATCCTTTAACCTTTAATACTATGAAAATAGGTGATTTTGATTCGAGGATTAGTCTTCGACCCTTGAGAGAAGGAGGAGATGGACTTAATTGACAATCATTCCACTCATGATGCATACTCGGGGTTGTTTGATGAGGTTAGTAACTGATTCACTATCATATTCATGCTGTTAATTCCAAACTGGGTGTTTACCATTTTGCTATCTTATTCGAACTCCTAGTTGTTGTTCTTATCATTAGTTAATCTTTCAATCTCTGACATTGATTAGCCTAGATTGAGTAGAGTAATTAGTTCTAATAGTTGAAAGCAAGCTCCTTGTGGATTTGACCCGTACTTGCCGGTTGCTGGCTGCAGTTACGCCGTGCACTTGCTGTTTAAAATGTAACAATATACATGGAATGAAATTGAATGATTCTTATTGGTATTCGAGCCTCTTACTTCTTGTTTCTGTAAAAGTTCCTTCCTGATGTCTACGTGCACATTTTTTAAAGGTCTTTTACTGCTTTTATTGACCAAATCTTCACATGCCATAAATACCCCTTGCTTCTTCGTATAAAATGGCATGAAGAGAGGTGGTGAAGTTCTCATTTTACTTTCTCACATTCCACTTGGCCAACTTATGTAGACCAAAGTCATGGTTTTTCTTTATCACCTTAACATCAAAGGGAAAAAAAGGGGCAGCCCGGTACACAAGCATCCCACATTCACGCAGGGTCCGGGGAAGGGCTGCACTCCAAGGGGTGAATTGTAGGCAGCCTACTTGACTTTGTTAGTGGATGATTCTATGACTCGAAACTGTGACCTTTGGTAGAATTTCAAGTGGTAGAAAAGGAATTGCACAGACAGTTTTACGCCTCCCCATCCACTTCCGGAGGATTACGATAGCCTCTACCCTGACTTCGTTAAGGAGGACATTGAGGAGGTGGCTTGGGACTTCCTGATTCCCGAGATTGTGCAGACCACATTCTACACGATGGTGGTTGACGATGCACTGGAACGGGGTGCGGTGCCGCGGAGCATAGCTCTCGTGCTAAGGGATGCACTAATATACCTTAGCTACTATTCTTTCGAAGTATGGCTTAGGATTCAAAGGCGACATCTTCT
Source organism: Carnegiea gigantea (assembly GCA_029747015.1). Taxonomy (NCBI): domain Eukaryota; kingdom Viridiplantae; phylum Streptophyta; class Magnoliopsida; order Caryophyllales; family Cactaceae; genus Carnegiea; species Carnegiea gigantea. Next base: position 39,243 of record JAKOGI010000200.1, read on the forward strand.
ATCTGCCCAACAATCCCCTGCTATTGCTCCCGTTGCGGTCAACCTGATCGTCAATGGGTCTGGGTGAAAGCATGGGTCGAATGATACTCCAGCTACGTTTAGCGATGGGGCCGACCACTAAGAGTACTCTTTATAATAGCCTGTTATTTAATCATGTTTAATTTTTCTAATCTTGCATTAGTCATATGATTATGAACATTTATTAGAGTAGTAGTGTAACGGCCTGAACCCAATCCGTGCTAATCACCCTAAATTATCTTAATTTAAATTTAACTAAGTTGGGCATCGTATTTCAATTTAGCATTTTATACATTTATGCAACAGTAGGTTGAATCGATAGAGTGGGCTTGAGAATAAAATTTCATTATGCTCCATAATTATTCGATCAATTTAAAATAAATGTCTGCTAATAAATGAGCAAAATTAGGCCCTTAAATGAAAATGGAAAGTCATGGAATATAAAAGTATAGACAATTCATCCACTTAAATTATATAAATGAAACCATAATAATAATAATATGTGAAGTAATTAAATAAAGTGTAATGCATAGATTAATTTAGATGCGTCAAGTTTACAATTTTTCCCAAATACACCTTAACAATCCCATTGATAGCCCAAACTATTAATATTAAGCTTGGCAAATATCTGCTAAGGCTAAGAAAAAAATTACTAACTAAAATAAATAAATGACCCATAAAAAAAATCTGCCTAAATAAAAAAATAAAACAACACAAAAACAAATGATAAATTGTCAAACCCCCCATTCCCAAACCCCCATCCCCACTGATTTTTCCTAGCCCTGACCCATGCCTCAGCACCCCTCCCCTACCCTCACCATCGGCCGGCCACGTTTCCAGGAACCGCCACTGCCACTACCGGCTGTCTCTCTGTATCGCCGCTACCTCTTTTCTCCTCTCTTTATGTGGTATGAGTGGGTTGAGAAGGTGAAAAATCCTAAACCCCTTATGCTCATTTTTATTATTTTTGTTGATTGATGTTGTGAGAAATTGTTTTATTTGATTAAGTGAGTGTGAATTTGTGGTTTTCTTGAATTATGGATGATAGAATTGAGTTGGTAATGCTTGGTAGCTTACAAGTGGTGATAGTGGGTGAGGGTTTGAAGGCTAAAGCGGAGTTCAAGCTTGGATTCTTTGATTTAATAACATTTGAGTGAATTTTCATATTCATTGAATAGAATTAATGTGATATACATATGAGGGTGTATGATATTGTGTGGCTAGCCATGAACATGAGTGTAAGCTTGAGGGGGGTGGATATGGTGCAAAGAAAGAAAATAGGTTAACTTTGGGAATTTGAAATACGTTGCATAAATATGAATTTGTGAATTAGTTTAAGGAAATGAAATAATGATTAGTGTGTGTTTGAATAAAATTTGGAAGGTATGTGTGTGTTGTGTGTAGGGTGCCATGGAAGAGGGTTTCTTGAGCTTGAGGTTGAAGATGGGATTAAATGAGGGAATTGCTGATTGGGCTTTAAAATTAGTAGCTTGATTAAGCTCTTGAGATTAATTTGAGTAATTAAAATGTGTTTTTTTTTTTAATGTGAGAATTAAGTGGAAATATTATTTTGGAATTTTGGAAACAAGTTAAGTATAAGATAAATATTGGAGGCCAATTTAGGAGTCATTGGATGAATTTCAGTGTGTGAATTGGGGTGATATTATCAATTAAGAATGATTGTAGGGCTGGACTTTTGTGACTCAATTAAAATGGTATTACCATTGGGTTTGAATTGATGTTAAAAATTGATTACGTGCTTGTGTAACTTAAAGAGAGGAATAAAGATTAATTCTTGTTTGAATGCTAGAGAATGAAGTATGTTTTTGTGACGCAAACAAATAAATAGAAATCAAAGTTCATTTGAGTCTAAAGGAGCAAAATGTTTTCAATTTGTATTTGAGAGCATGATTTGAAATCGAAAATCAAATTAGAACCACAAGTCGAGTTAGTAACTCAACCCCTCATGAATAAATCACAAGAACTAACCATAATATCTCTTTTCATAGTGATCATAGTAATAATGGAAATGAAATTCATGATAATATCAAGCATGACATCCAATAACGACAACGATTATAATAACTTTATTGATAACAACATTAATATTTATAACACTAAGGGTAATAATATTAAGGCCTATCATAGCACAATAATATCAATATCGTTAATGATAGTATCATAGTAATAACCACGATAGTAGTATTGACAAATAAAACTCGACTGTTAATAAAATATACATTTCTGAACTAGAACTGAGGCCACTCTCGTCGTTTCAACACCACAAACAATATTTTATTAAAAGGAGAGAGTCTTCGAGTTTCCAGGTACATTTACTGTATGTACCCTTCAAAAGTTCACATGCTTTTCACAAATATCAAAATCTCATAATATATAATTATTTAATGAATTATTTTCAAGTATTGTTTTGCCACATAATTAAGTGGATCCATCAGTAATCAATCATCAAGGCTTATGGCCTTCAATTCACCCACGCGACCTTAAGTCAGGCTATTCGATCGGCCAATAAGGTGTACACCTATTCAATGATCGTAATACTCATATGAGCTCATCAATTTGGGTTCCACTATCATATAATTACTGGTAACAATTTTACTTTATAATCTCTCTCTCTCTCTTATGTTTTCGAATTAAAAAGAATTAAAATGCGGGCATCCAACTAAATTGTTCTAAAAGTTTAACCTTACAATATAGGGATAAACGTACTAAGTTTCGCCTCATCTTTTGAAGTATTTTTGTGTTTTCTACTTTAGGTGATGGGTAAGTGGGCAAATTTGCCCCTAACAAGCTAAAGGATGCAAGAAGTAAAGGAAGCACTTGTTACATTTGCAATTTGATGTCGTTAGATGCTCACAATGGATTCTCGCATAGTATGAAGGCTTGACAGAGCTTAAAGGTCATGTTGAGTCTACAACTTGAGTAGGCTTGCCTAAAGTAGAGAGTTAGAAGATACCTAATCTGGTTATATTTTGGTTTAAGTAAAGGTTAACTTATCATTCAAAGTTGGCTCAAATATCTTCAGTTTGATGAGATTTGGGATTGCGATAGCGTTCCAGTAAAATCATATAGCTTATAAATAAATAGCCTTGCCCAACTTAGGATGGCGGTAATGCCTCCAATCATTAGGACTTCCGCTACATTTATGATAATAAGTGGTTAAGCTAAAATGATCGGATAACTAGCATCTTGGGGCGTTACAAGTGAGCTGCACAAAATTTAAGGTATGAAAAGAAAATGCCCAAGTCGAGCAATGTATGTGATCGCGACTTTTTAAAAACAAAATTTAATTACAAATAATTATCCAAATATATTTATCTGAGCACACGAATGCATATGCACCTGAATAACACCAGAAATGAATAGAGCTGATTTAATTTGTTAATGATTAAGAAAGTAAATTATATAATAAAATAATAAAATAAAATAATAAAAATAATTCAATTAATGATAGCCAAGTGCATAGTCAAGAAATGAACAACATAGCAATTTAGATAAAGTGATAAGATCAAATTTAGTTTGATGTGACAAAGGAATTTTAAAAAAAAAGAGAAAAGAAGGAAAATATGTGGATTAAACATTAGCCATTTGCATGGTTATAAATTTAAGCATGTGAATAAAAGTTTTGGATAAGTTTGAATTAGATTTAGTAAGACATAAATTGAAAGCTACCCCAAAAAAAAAAAAAGAAAAGGAAGAAGAGGGGGTGCACAACTAATTAAGGGAAATGATGTTTTTTTAGTTATGTGCCAAAAAGGGTTTGGGATTTAACTCATCTCATCTCCTCCATCACTAACTCTTCTCACTTCTCCCTTTGAAGTCTGCAACCACTAGGACCAAGCCCTGGACGCCACCTTGCTATCGTCTTCTAATGCCACCATAGACCACCCTTACTCCTCTTCTCATTTCTTCCTATCAAGATAGCAAATTTACCCCCCACTTCCATCAAGATTTAATTTAATTTAAACATCAAATACAATTAAATTCGTTCCGTAATTATATTCGACATTGATTCATGTAATTAAAACATGCTCTATTGAGGGACTAAACTTGTATATTGGTTAAATTGAGAGTAAAGCACATGGTAGAGAGTTTGCACGTTTTGTGAAGGTGAAGTCTTTAGAAGGCCTTTGATTACCCCCCCAAAAAAAAATGTGAAACAATTGAGTGGAGATTGAACAAATGCACTAGTGGGAATTAATTTAGTGGAATCTAAATTGATAAAGCATATTGAATGATTAATGATTTTTAATTGCATTTTAGAAGAAAGTTCAAAATGATAGTACAAATCATGTTGAGTTAATTTGGGATGCATACAAATACCTCGAATGAGTAAATTATGCTTGAGGGCATTTGGATGAAGAATTGACTTCCTTTTAAGTTTGGTTATGACTGGGCTAAGTAGAAAGGCCTTGCTAGTTGACTAAGTTGGGTGTGTAAGACGATGGTAAGTGGAGAATTTAAGTGTTTAAATGAGATTCCAATGTTCTTAAATAAGATAGTTAATCTAGATGAGTAAGTGGTTCAAGTGTTAAGAAAGAGGTTTAACTATCTAGCTTGAGGTTCAAGGGGCATTTGTGGGCGTTGAATGATTAACCTGACTAATTGGTTGAGTTTCAACCAAATCAATAGCCAATTTATGAAGTTAGACTAAAGAGGTTCAAACATAATAAATTTTCTCAAGGAGTGTAATAGTTACTTGGTGTTTCATTGGCGAAAAGAGTCCTTGAATATGAGTTAATAGAGATTATGTACTTAGTACCAAGTATATTTTGACTAAATGTATTTATGAGGAAGAGTTGATGGATAAAATATAAAATAAGGGATTTTAAGCATGAATCAGGCAAAGTTAGGTCTTGATGGACCTAGTTCAAGTTGTTGTATTAAATAAACTATATATACTGATACAAAAAGGTCTATTAGGCATTGGACAGAGCTAAGCGAAGGATAATACACATGTGTATTAAGACTCTAATGGTTTTACTAAATACATGAGAATCTAACCAATTTTGGGAATTATACAGGACTAATAGCATAACAAAGTGGCAAAAGATGCGTGATATTGTGGATTAGAGTTTGCTCTGAGTTATTGAAAATGGGTTAATGAACAAAGGGAAGGTTTTTCGTCGAGTTGAACATCACAAAGGCAACTTACAATTACAATTTATTGGTCTCCTAAAGCCTTATAAGTTAATAAGGTGCATATTGTTCAAGAATAGAGCATTACAAGTAATTTTCATGAACAGAGGACCTATATTGAAGTTTTACAAAAAAAGGGTCCGTGTCGTAGAAGGAAATATTTTATTTCTCTAGGCACATTATTGTTTGTACCCTTTACTAAAGATAATTGCTCAACTAAAATTGAAGTACCATAGATAATACTTTTGTCATATACATTACAATGATACTATCTATTATTAATTCGCTATATCGTATCAGTTGATATTTCTCACTCAAATAGTGCGGTAGTCACATTTCAAAACTTATATGTCACAGTACTCTGCAAACAAGCAAATGAATCACATGTCAAATGTTACATAGTTCTGCCAACACGCAAAAGAATCAAAGTTCGTATGTTGCATAACCCTGCCAAATGGTAGAAACATCAAAGTTGACATGTTAAAGCTCATATGTCAAAGTTCATATATTACAACACTCTATCAACAGACGGAGGAACCAAAGTTCATAACTATGCAAGTAGGCAGAGAAATCAAAGTTCGTATGTTACAGAACTCCGTTAACAAACGAAGGAACCATAGTTCATAGCTTTGCCTGCAGGCAGAGAAATCAAAGTTCATATGTTACATAACTCCGCTAATGGACGTAAGAACCAAAGTTCATAGCTCTGCCAGCAATTAGAGAAATCAAAGTTCATATCTTACAGAACTCTGCTAACACACGGAGGAACCAAAGTTCATAGCTCTACCAGCATTCAAAGAAATCAAAGTTCATGTGTTATAGAGCTCCATCGATAGACAGAGAGCCAAAGTCTATAGCTCTGCCAACAGGCAGAGAAATCAAGGTTCATAGATCACATCAGTCTACTAGTAAGAAGAGGAATTAAAATTCATATGCCACATGGCTCTACTAGAATGCAAAGATGGCAAAGATCATATGTCATAGAGATCTTCTAGTCGTAGAGAAAATGATAATTCATGTTATATTTGATAGAATTTTGTCTTTTGACATAATATCTAAAGCACAAAGGTCATGTAGACCTATCGTAAGTTTGCAAAATTACATATTATAGTTTACATGTTTCAATTTATGTTTTACAATTCAGCCTATTTATGTGTGTGTGTGTGTGTGTGTGTGTGTGTGAGTGTGTTGCTTCATTTAGCTCATTACATGATATCACCTTCAATGAATTTTAATGGTTATGTAATTCATAAACTCCGTGTATAATAACATAAGCCTATCGTAGTATAATAGCGTTATGGGCTTTAGCTCATTCCTCTAGGCTTGTGCATTTTGTATTTGAGGAACAACAACTAGAGACATAGCGAACTAGCCAACGATGGCGACGAATGGCTACTGGCTTACTCTTATGATAGCTAGTTAAACTAAAGGTTTAAGACTCCTGGCTGTTTTTTCTTTTTCCAGTCTGATCCTAGGGAAATCTCTTTCTATATTAAAGAGGGAAGAAAAACATTTGGGCCTTGCTTAACTTTTGTCTGGTTTATCCCCTTTAACTAGTAAATCAATTTTCCTATTTTTTGTGATAAGATCGAATTAAAAAGGGTGTCCATATTAAATATCAAATTCTAACTGAGAAATATTTCACAAATTTTAACATTCTTTTTATCTGTTAACGAATAGCATGGTAATGTTCCCAACTTTAAAATCTTCCAATGTGAAATATATGCCTAACTAGCCTCTTACATGTTAGTTAGGTGTTTAAGAGTTGGGGCCATTACACTCTTCCCCCTAAATGGGCGACTAATTTTCTTTCTTCCGTTCTTAGCTTTTGCGCTTTGTAATTTCCACCTAATGTAATTTTCTCTTATGAATGAAAAGGACTTCGTTATTGGAAGCACAATATGTCATTTGCATCGTGATGATGTACACTGTTAGGCTTAAGCTTATTGCTTGGGATCCTTTGGCGTGGCCACTCAATGCCTGATGTGGCATATCGGTACCCCGGTCGCCCCTTAGCCCCTTAACCCCTTGGGGGTTAAAGGTATAGCGAGCTTTTACCCCTTGATGGGCCTAAGGTCTAACGCATAGCCAGAGGCCATACTTTACAACCCTTAGCCCCTTGGGGGCTAAAGGTATAGCAAATGGCCTAGGGCCATGCTATACAAACTTTAGCCCCTCAGGGGAGCTAAAGGTATAGCAGATAACCAACGGTTGTGCTATATGAACCTTGGTCCCTTAGGGGTTAAAGGTGCAGCAGATGACTAGAGGCTGTGCTGCATGATCTTTAGCCCCTTAGGGGCTAGAGATATAGTGAACGACTTAGGATCGTGCTTAACGATCATTTTCCCATTGGAGGCTAAAAGTGTAGCGGACGGCATAGGCGCTTAGCCCATTGGGGTCTAAAGGTATAACGAACTCCCTAGAGTCGTGCTTAGGTACCCTTAGTCCCTTGGGGGCTAAAGGTATAGCAGATGACTTAGAGCCATGCTTAAACGATCCTTTGCTCATTGGGGGCTAAAGGTTTAGCGGAAGAACTAGAGACCGTGCTGTACAACCGTTAGGGGGCTAAATATATAACGAACGGCTAGCATCGTGCTTTATAAACCTTAGTCCCCTTAGGGGCTAAAGGTATAGACGATAGCTTGGGGCCATGTTTAACGATCATTTGCATCGTAGGGGCTAAAGGTGTAGCAGATGACCTGATGCCAGTACAACCCTTAGCCCTTAGGGGCTTAGGGCATAGGAAACAGTCTGAGGCCATGGTGTATGACTCTTAGCCCCTTATGTGCCAAAGGTATAGCAGATGGTCTGGGTTGTGCTTAACTATCCTTTGATCTTTGAAGGAGCTAAAGGTGTAGCGAATAGCCGGGGTCATGCTTAGTAACCCTTAGCCCATCGGGAGTTGTAAGTATAGTGAACGCCCTAGAGTCGTGCTTGACTCTTTATCCCTTGAGGGGGCTAAGTGTTTATCCTTAATGTGTTTTCTCTTCTTAACACATGTCCCCCTTATGAAGGTCATTTTGCCTTAGGAAGGGAGATCGTCCTCCTCCCTTTTCTTCTTTCTCACTCTAAAGTCGCTTCTCCTTGGGAAGTACAATGATTCACCTCCCTCCTTTCCTATATAAGATGGTTCAGGGCAACCTTACTCCCTTCCTCGCTGTTGCACTTAGTGAGAGAAATAGCTTTTTAGAGAGAAAAACTTTGCTACCTTTTTGTTGACCTTTATCCCTGTGGTTAAGTATTGCAAGGCGAACTTCAAACTTCCTCTTCAAAACTTTAATCTTGGAACTTCAATCTTCAAGCATTCTTCCTTCACTATACCCCTTGTATTTTACCATGCCATCCTCCTACTTTTCATCGAGCGAACTTTGCTCTAAGAGACTTAGGGAAGAGGGTCGCCTCCTTGTATTTTCAAACCTTCTGGCCAAGATTGATGGTTGGGAGGTGGTTTTTTTCCCCAAAAAATTGAGTCAATAGAGCCTAAAAAGATTTGCTACGACCTACTTATGAACAATCCCATAGTTTATGGTCTAGTTGTGAATGGTCATTCACCCGTTGTATACTTAGTATTGAGAAGAAAGCTTTGTATCATTGGGAAATAAACATAGTTGATAGCTGTAAGACTGATATCTTAGAACACAAGCTAGATAGGACAAAGTAGACAATGCGGCTCAAGACTGTTCCTGAACTGGTGGCCGATGGTTTGACCAAAGGTAACTCCTCCTCCTCCTCACGTTCTTCCCAGCGAAGTAGTGAGGCCAGCTCCTCAGGCTTCAGCTTCTCGGTGTTGAGCACCGAGAAGGGAAAATAAAATAAGGGTCAGTCATTCGAGATTGTGGCGGTTCGAAAATAAAATAAGGGTCAGTCGTTCGGACCCTAGTGATGGTTCAAGCTCACACTTTCCTAGCCCCAAAGTGGTGGCTACTCTTAAACGGCCAGCCTTGGAGAGAAGTACCTCCTCCGTTCTGGTCATAAGTTTGTGATTCTCGATCCTAATGCCACGGTAAACAAGCTACCCCAACGGTGCACGGTGGTGTATCATGCGACCTTCATGTACGGTCTTCGTTTCCCTCTTCAGTAGGTCATTCACGATATATGCAAGAAGTATAACTTGGCGATTGTGTAGATAGTGCCTACCTCATGTCACAACATTTGTTCGTTTATTGCCACCTATGAGTTGCGCTAGCTAGAGTGCACGACCAGAGTCTTTGCATTGGTGCACATCGTATAGAAAGCACCAGGTGAAGCTAGGGAGGCTGACTAGTATACCTTCAATAATAGAAAGGGCTTCATGTCTGCCATCAAGAGGAAGTCAAAGTTGAAAAACTGAAAATACGACTACTTCTTCATGAGACATGCAGATGGTTGGGACCACCTCCCACGATGGAATCCAGATAAGCGGGCTAGAAAACCTTTTGGCACACGCCTAATATGGCTAAAAGGCGACCACAAACTACTTTCACTATGTCATCCACGAACCAGGCTGTGCCCTCTCCCGACATTCATGTCTCAAATAATTGATAGGGGAAAGGAGCCCGAATGAAGAAGGATTAAGTCAAGTGATAAGGATCCACTGAATTGGTTCCTGAAGGTTTCTTGTTTTCAAAACGACTTCTTCCTTATTGGGCAAGAGCTTCTAATGATGCAAAGATGCTCCAAGGGTACTTCTCGTTCTTCCCAGTTTTCCTTACCTCTATCGATCTTACCTGACCTTTCCTTTATCTTTATAGAGCAAGCCCATGTGACATTATCTTGCATAGATTCTGGGGAAGCGACCCTGAAGGAGATTTTCCAGCATCTGACTCAATAAAGGAAGGAAGAAAGACAGCGATGAGTTAAGCTATAGGCCTCAAAGGTATAGGCTGGTCTTTTTCTTCCGTTCTTTGCCTATGATGTGCATCAATCACCTTTTCCTTTCCAACATTTTTTAATGGTGCAGGCCAAGGTTACCATGCAGACCAAGCGTCTGCCCACTCCAGCTATCATCCTTCCTCCGTCTGCCACCCGGAAGCACCCTTGCCAAGAACCATAAGGGCAGTGAGCGGGGTCAGCTGGCGACGCCGCGCAGACAATGAGCTCCTCCGAAAAGGCCACCCAAGTTGGGGGTTCTCCTCATAAGGAATCCTTTGGGAGTTGGGCCCGTCGAGCTGGCTCGGATAGGGCTCGGGGCTTATCGCCTCTATGTGATTCCCAGGAGAGTTTCCAGATAACATATCAATAGGTCATAGAGGCATTCCCCCAAAGATAGGGGAGTCAGATTCTCCAATCAAATCTGAGCTCATAGAAAGGCTCCCCCGGTCCTGTAGTAGGTGGCCGTAGTTGAGGTAACTATATCCATTTCCCTCACTCTTATGGAGTTTCATTTCTTCCCTTGGCCTTTTTCTGACGTTTTGAATAAAATCTTCCATAGGCTTTCGCCCGAACTCTCAAGGCCATGAGAACGACACCGATTGTTTCTCATCTAGAGGAGAAGATACGACCTTCTCTAGGAGGCCTAGAAGAAGGCTGAGGACTATGTGATCAAGCACAAATAGCACGGAGAGAAGCTCAAAAAGGAGAAGAAGGAGCGGGAGAAGAAGAAATTAGAGCTACACCTCTAACATGAGTCCTTCGACACCATTGCCCCGTTGGAGTTTCAGAATAGGAAACGGTACTTCGAGGCATGGGTCTAATATGTCAAGGACTATCGCCACGCCCGTCTCTCTGGTCGAGATTAAAATGAGGTCCTCTTCCAATATGAGGACCCCAGGGGTGCAGATCTGGGAGATCCCAATCATACTGCTCTTCTCCAAGGAGACGACCTGGCTGAGAATGTCAGTGATGGTGAAGATCCTACTATTTAGGATAGCCCTTCCTTTTTCTTGTTTTTGTTAATGGTGTTCTCCCTAGTGATATTTTGAACATGCTTTGTAAGGACCGATAACATCGACAAAAAGTTCCTTTTTTTTTGCATAGTTGATGTGTGCCCTGTCGCTTGTTGTTTAAGTTTTCATTTAGTGTTTGCATGTTTTGCCTATCTCTCTAATGGGGGAATGCTCTAAGCCCTTACGTTAAAGAACAAGCCAAACTTATAAACCCAAATCTTTATTGTTCATTAGTTAAACAACCCTTACCCCCTTGGGGGCTAAACATATAGTAGACGGCTGAAGGTCATGCTGTTACAACCATTAACCCCTTGAGGGCTAAAGGTATATTGAAAAACCAACGACCATGCTTTTACAACCCTAAGCCCCTTGAGAGCTAAAGGTGTAGCGAACAACCTAAGGTCGTGCATTATGACCCTTAGCCCCTTAGGGGATAAAGGTGTTAAGGATGACTAGAGGTCGTGCTGTTACAACCCTTAGCCCCTTAGGGCCAAAAAGTATAGCAAATGACCTAGGGTTATGCTTTATGACCCTCGTCCCCTTTAGGGCAAAAGGTATAGCAGACGGCCAGAGGTTATGCTGTTACCACCCTTAGCCCCTGGGGCTAAAGATATAGTGAACGGTATAAGAATTCTCTTAAGGCCACGATGGGAATGCGCTAATTGATTATCCAACATTGTTACAAGGTTCTCTTTTACAATTGAGCCTCATTGCCCTTAAAATAGAGAATAATGAAGAGGACAAAAACAAACATAGGCGGCCAACCATCAGATTTAGTGTTTCCTTAAGTTTCTACTAAGCCATGTTCGCAAGATGCTTCTTCCTTACAATGTGATCAACCGGTATGTCCCGGGCTAGACTTGTTCTTTAATAGCATATGACCCTTCCCAGTTGGCGCTCAGTTTGCCGTATTCATTTGCCTTGGCTACAGCTTCGGTCTTTCTGAGAACAAGGTCTTCAACTCCCAGCAATTACTCCTTAACTAATTTATTATAGAGTTGCACTGTTTGGAGCTTGTACAAGGCCTCCTATATGTACGCGTCGCCCTCAGTCCCTCATGAAGGGTAGCAAATCTAAGACCTCTCTTAACATCAACTTGTGTAGTGTTTCATAAAACATGATTAGACGGTGTGTATGGAGTGCTACCTCAACTAGGGGAACACCTTCTGAGCCATACGCAAGTATAAAAGGCATCTCACCCATAGCAGTTTTCTCAATTGTGCAGATAGACCACAAGACCCTAGACAATTCATCGGCCCATTTGTCTTTGCGTCATCTAGCTTCTTCTATAAGTCGTAAAGGATCACCTTGTTTGCAGCTTCAGCCTGGCCATTGGTTTATGGGTGTGCGACGACAGTGAATTATGTTTGACATCCAAATATTTAAGGTAGTCTTCGATGTTGATAGTATCAAACTGTCACCTAGTATCAAATATCATTACCTGTGGCACACCAAATCTGGTGATTAAGTTCTTCCAGGTGAACTTGCGGACATTATCTGCCGGATCCATGACTTCCATTTCCACCCATTTGGTGAAGTAATCAACAGCCACCAGCATATACTTCCTTTGTCCAGTGGCCTTGGGGAATGGGCCAAGGAAGTCTATGCCCCATTTACCGAAGGCCAATGGGCTCAAGATGGGGGTTTTTGGGGTGGAGGGTTTTCTTTACAATGGGGAGAAATTCTAACCTTCCTCACATTTCTTTTCCAAGGTCATGGCGTCCTACCTTAGCGATAGGTAGTAGTAGCCGGTCAACATGGATGCAGTCACAAGCACCTGTCCTCCGATATGTGAGCCGCACACCCCCTCATGGACCTCTCCAAGTACTTTTTTCACCCATCTTAGGTGTACACACCACAATAGGGGACGAGCATAAGATCGCTTGCATAGGATCCTGTCATACAAGATGAACCACTAAACTCTTTTCTATACACGCTTGGCTTCCTTAGTATCTATAGGAAGGGTACCGTTTGCTAGATACGCCACAATAGGAACCATCCAAGTAGAGCTCTGGTTGAGGCACATGATTTCTCGAGGCTCTATGCTTTTTCGCAGCGATGTTTCTCATTGTATCCTTTTGGGTTACCATTCATGAAAGAGTTGGCAAATTTGGAGATCGTGTCAACTTGTCGATTCTCAGACTACGGAATGAGGACAATCTCGAAATTTCTCAGTTGACTGTTTACCTCATGGACCCGACGGACATAATCGGCCATGGTATAATCCTTGGTCTTGTACTCTCCGTTGAGTTGACTCAACTAGATAGGAGTCTAAGTAAGCTCTTACGGAGTCCACCCTAACTGTGTAACACAACTCAACTCCTGCTATTAGTGCTTTGTAGTCGGCCTCATTGTTAAAGGCCCTGAACATGAATTTGAGAGCATGCTCACGTTTTTCGCCCTGTGGCGTTTCAGTAATGAGGCTGGTCCCATCGCCATCTTTAGTGTGTGATCCATCTATGCAAAGGTTCCACATATCAGTGCGCACAAGCAGGGGGAGTTCATGCCAGCGCTTTCAGCAAAGAAGTCGGCTAAGGTCTGCATTGTGATAGCACGCCGTGCCTCAAACTCGATTCTATATCATAATAACTTATACCACCATTTTAGTAGCCTGGCAAAGGCACCTAGTTTTTGTAGAATAGTCTTTAGGGGTTGGTTTGTAAGGATTGTCACCTTATGTGCCTTGAAATATAGATAGAGCTTTTGGTTTGCCAAAACCAAGGCATAAACGAAATTCTTGATAAAAGGATAGTTTAGCTTTGCCCAGGTGAGGGCATGACACACGTAATATATAGGAATCTGCTTCCTCTCTCTTTTCACAAGTAGGACCATGCTCACCACCTATTCTGGCACAGCCAAGTATAAGAGCATGGGCTTGCCTTGCGCTGGGTTGGCTATCTTTAAAAGGCAGGATAAGTACTCCTTCGGTGATTGGAATGCGGTATCCGCTTCCTGGTTCTATTCAAAGTTGGACCTCTTTCACATTCCGCAAAGGCTTTATGTCAAGTACAACTTGTCCCTTGTTCAGATTAGCCTTTATGTCCTGATAGTTGATTATGAATCACAAGAATTTATCGGATCTCATTCGAAGACATACTTCTTGGGGTTAATCTTCATACCATAGTTGTGGATGATGGACAATGTCCCTTGAAAGTTAGTGAAGTGTCTTTCATCTTCTGCGCTCTTAATGATCATATCATCGACATAGACGTTCATATTCTTTCCAATGAGGTGCTCGAACCTCTTGTTTACCAGCCACTGGTATGTAGCTCCCACATTCTTGAGCCCAAAGGGCAAGGCCTTCTAACATTACAACCCCCGGTCTGTGATGAAGGTCGCTTTTCTTGGTCACCTTGATATAAGGGGATTTCGAGCACTTAGATAAGGCATCCATGAAATTCAGCATCGCATGTCCAGCCGTGCATCCACTAACTTGTTAATCTTGGGCAGCGGGTAGCTATCTTTCAGGCAAGCCTTGTTGAGGTCGTAAAGTCCATGCACATTCGCCAAGTTCTATTAAGCTTCTTCACCAAAACAACATTTGCGATCCATTCCAAGTATTGGAATTCTCTTATGAACCCCACATCCAGTAGCTTCTAAACTTCATCCACTACAGTCGCGCATCACTCTACTCCCATTTGCCTCTTCTTTTATGCTACTGGCATGTAACTAGGATTCACATTCAAGCAATGCTTAATGACTATGGGGTTTATTGATAAGTGCTTTATATATACATCTTTTTAGGGCTATTTTACCTCATTTTTAGGAGAATTTTGTGCTTGATGATGTTATTTGCTCTGCTATGCTCGATTTATACTTGGGTATAGTTGTGTTATGTGTTTTGCAGGATTTTTAGTCTTTTTACCGAGCATTTGCCCTTTAATGGCTGTGTTTTGGCCTCCCCCATGGTCATCTATGTCATGTCATGATCGTAGAGTAAAGAGCAAAATTTCAGATCTAGCATAGACCACGATCAGCCCGTGGTGGAGCCTACGGACCATGGTGTGCCTGTAACTGTTGCCTCTTCGTTTTTTCTCGACTGTGTGGCTGAGATCAACTGAAATTCTCTATAAATAGAGATGTTCTGCAGCATTCCAAGGCACTCAACTTCAATTCAAAAAGCAAAGCAAGCAAGTAGTTTAGTTTAGATTAGTTTTCTCCCAAATTTTGTTCTTACTTTAGTTTTGAGTGAGTTTTGAGTGCGAGAGTTTTGATCCTGAAGCGGTTCCAAGCCCTTGGTGAAAGCCATCTCAGTCGAGTCCCTTTCGCTCAAGATTTCGTTAATCTTTTTTTGGTTAGTTTATCTTTAATCATGTCTGAATAGTTTTCTTAGTCTAGGGATTTAGTAGTTTTTGGAATTGTTATTGGATCATTGTTTGATTTTTAAAGAATTATGCTTATTTTTATGATTGATCTGATTTCGTTCTATCAAGTATTTGATATGTTGTGAGTTGATTTTTGGTAAAAATTTTCTTGCACAATTGAAACAATCGAGTGAACATTCGAAAGATGATATTTGGTTGTTGGACTGCTTGAATAGACATAGCATAACTTCGTCTCGAAAGAGAGATTTATATGTTAGGAGGGCTAGTAAGTAATCGAATATATTAAACTTGGATTAAGTCAAAATAGTTTAAAAGAATGATGTTTGCTTAGTTTAGGCAAATTTGATTGATTTCGAAAGAATAGATGAAGTTTCTTAACAAGATTACAATTCCTTGGAATAAACCAATTAGAGAATAGCACATGTTTATTCATTTTGATCCAGTTCTCTTCTATAATTGCGAAAATTCCTAGATGTTTTTCTCTTATTGACTTAAACAAGTTTATTTGCAGTAGCTAATCGAATCCACTTGAAATTGACTTTTACTTAGCATATTCTTACAAGATTAGGCTCGATAGATTACTTTAGTCCCAGAGGAACGATATCTTTATCTACACTACGAACACCTATGCGCTTGCGGCAGTGTTGATCAAGTTTTGGCGTCGTTGCCGGGGAATAATTTGTTAACTATTCAGTATTGTCTTAAGAACATGTCTAAGCATTTTTATTGTTTTGCTTTGCCTTGTTTTGTTTTCTTTTTATTTTTCTTTTTCCTATTTAATTGCGCTGGTAGTGTTGGTGAAAGTGCTTGCAGGAATTTTTTTTCTAGTTTATGCGAACTCTGATTTTGTACGAGCTCGATCCAGAAATTGAGAGGACTTTTTACTTAAGGAGGAAAAAGCAAAGGATCGAAGAACAAAGGTGCACAGCAAGCAGGAATTCAAGCATGGAGGGTGAAGAAAGAAGGACCCTTCATGATTTTGTTACTCCCGGAGTCGCAGGGATAGCTTCACGCATAGCTCGGCCTGCTATAGATGCCAATAACTTCGAACTCAAGCCAGCACTTATTTCCATGGTGCAGCAATCTCAGTTCAGCAGAAATCCTTTGGAAGACCTGAATCTACACCTCTCGGTCTTTTTAGAGGTGTGCAATACATTAAAGTTAAATGGGGCCTCCAGTGATGCGATTCACCTATGCTTGTTTCCCTTGTAATTGAGGGATAAAGCGAGGGCTTGGTTGCACTCTTTGCTGTCTAGTTGCATAACTACTTAGGAGGAGTTGATAAGAGTTTTCTTCGCCAAATTCTTCCCTCCAAGCAAGACACCGAGCTTGAGAAATCAAATCACCAACTTTCTGCAAAAAGAGGAGGAGACGCTCTATGTAGCCTAGGAGCATTTTAAAGATTTACTGCGTTTGCGTCCCTACCATGGTCTTCAACGCTGGATGATTATCCAAACCTTTTATAACAGTGTGACCCAAGCTGTGAGGTCCACTATTGATGCGGCGGTAGGAGGGACTTTAATGAGCAGGACTGAGGATGAACCCTATAACCTTATTGAGGATGTGGCATTTAATAACTTTCAATGGTCCACTGAACGAGCCCAACCCAGGTGGGTTGGAGGTAAGCTTGAAGTTGATGCTTTTACTTTACTATATGCTAAAGTAGATGCTATGATTAAAATACTGGACTGACTGAATGTTAATGTTGTAAACTCTAGTGCCCCTCCCCCTTATGAGATTTGTGGTTTAATTGAACATATATCTTTGCAGTATCCAGTTGGGAGCCCTTTTTTCCACGGTCCTGATGAAGTTAATTATGTACAAAATTTCAATCTAAGAATACCTATAATCCAAGTTAGAAGAATCACCTGAATCTCTCTTATAGGTCGAATCCAAACCCTATGAATATGCCCCATATGAATGCTAGAGTATCTCGTGGTTTTCAAAGACCCCCACTCCCTTCTCTGATGCTCCAAAAGTCAAATTTAGAGCTAATAATGAAAAACATGCTTATGGCACAACAGAAACAAGATGGGTACATTAAGCAATTCGCCACTAAGGTTGATGTGCTTATAACTCATAATAAGATGTTAGAGACCCAGATTGCGCAGAAAGCTGCTTTTCATCTGCACCCCCAGATAGACTTCCTAGTAAGCCTGAAACCAACCCTCGTGAGTATTGCAACTATGCCACCATGAAAGAGGATGAAGAGAACGTAACTGAGTCTGAGGAAGTACCTAAGGAAGAGGGTAAGGAGATAACTATGGCTAGTAGTAAGGAGAGCAACTATAGTGGTAAGACTGCTACATTTGTAGAGAATGATTCTATCTAGATCCCCACCATTTTTCCCCTAAGCTTCCTGACCCATGTAGTTTTTCTATCCCATGCATCGTAGGAAAGGTAGAAGTTGAAAGAGGGCTATGTGATTTAGGTACAAGTGTCAGCATAATGCCTTGCTCTTTGTTTCATAAGCTGCACCGAGGACCATTACTAGCCCCCCCTTTTTAGTACAGTTGGTTGATGGTTCTGTAACACAGCCTATAAGTAGGTTGGAAGATGTGCCTGTCAATATAGGAGACATTTGGGTGTTAGAAGACTTCAGTGTAGTTGATATGCCTGAAACTGATGATGCCCAAATTATCCTAGGTAGGCCCACTTTGGTGACAGATGGTTGTCATATTGATGTGAGAGAGGGCCGTATTTCTTTTGAGGTAGAGGGGAGGTTTGCTGTGTTTAATCATAGGAAGGAGGATGCAGTTTCTCCTCATTCTTCTATATTGGATGCAATACCCCTTTTCCTTGAGTATGATATAGAGGATGTCTTGCATGATGAAGATCCTCCTGGTTCTGAATGGATTTCATATGAGGTCCCTGACCAAGAGTATGTTAAGGTGAAGTTTTCTGCTCCTATGCCACCTAACAAACCCGATGCTGAGGTCCCTATCTCTAATGATTCTTCGATGAGTAAGTATTATAGGTTTGCTCGAGTTGTTCATTCTATGCCTAATTGAAAGAGCAGTTTGTTTTGTATGCGAATGGTGCGTTGTGGCACTAAGTTATGAAAACAAAGAACCTGCAGCCAGAATTACTAAGATGGTACCTTCAACTGCAGAAGTTCAATTTTATGGTTCGTGATAAAGGCCATCCGAACCAAGCCTAGAACAAAGGTCAAGTTCTTTACCTTAAAAGAACGCTTCTTGGGAGGCAACGCAAGTTCTTTCTTATTTTTCTTTTTCCTTATCCGTTTTCCTTAGTTTTGTTGTTCTTGTAGTTTGATAGAAAAAAGAGAGTGAGAATAAGACTTTAAAAAAAGAAAAGAAAAAAACCACTAAAAAAAGCATTACAAAAAACCAAACCAAAAACTGATTAAAAAAATGTGTTTTTGAATAAAATGTCTGGCACCACGGCCAAAGCCCTAGACCCGCTCTCCATGGGATGCCAGACCAGAAAAACATTTTTTAATCCAGCAGACGCCACGAACCATCCGTGGTGAGCCTCACGGTCCGTGGTGGGATGCTACGGGCCGTGGTTTAGGTTTTTTACTACGGTTTAGGCAGATAAGCACCAAGAAGGTTGGTTCATCAAGTCATACACCAACCCAACCTCAAAGAACATCCAGAACGTCAACCAATGCACATGCTAGAGGTAACATTCTTCACTCTCTTGGTTTGAATCATCCTGATCATATTGCTAGGTATAACTGTTTGAATGAACGTATAGTCGTAGCAACTAGATACTATGATGAGAATTTGTTGGCCCGATTGAAAATGTTAGATGATATTTGTTGGTTGTTTGCTAGAGGTGGTATGAGCCACTTTTTAGACCTTAAAGAGCATACATTTAAGGACCTGACTTTAGAATTTCCAACTACACTCCATGTCGAGGTCACTAGAGGACCTCAATGTCAAGCTGGATATATATCATTTTATTTGCAGGGACAGCTGTATGAGCTGAACTTATGTATCTTCAATAGTATTTTTAGACATCCCCCTAGCATGGACTTATCGCACCGCCAAGTCCCCCGCGAATTCAACACGAATGCATTTTGGGGTGAACTTTCGGGGAGTGTTAGGTACAGTACCAGTTCATCAAAATGCTCGAATATTACGAACCCTTATATTAGAGTAGCTTAGCATATCCTTGCTTGTTCTTTGTTTGCTCGGGTCGATAGTCTGAATGTCCTGAGACTTTCTGAGTTGTACTGCCTGTCCTGTATGCTAGATGGTGTCTAACTTGATCCTGGTTCATTCTTAGCTAGGTAATTGCATAGTGCTGCTATTAACACTAAAGGTAGGATAGTCAAAGGTGGAATAATTACTACTATCACTAGATTCTTAGGTGTTGAGTCCAATCCCGAGGGCAGAGTTTCTAGGTCTGAGCGGCTTGACCAAGCTGCTTTTAAGATTTTGAACTTTTGCAAAGTTGAGGCTAGCCATTTGTGTTGGATTTACCCTGGGGACCAGCTCTTACCGCTTCCCAATATCGATGGTACTACTTTGCTTCACCGAGGTAACCTTTACTGAGTGCTTGGTGATGATGAGGTTGTTTGACCTATACCCCACCACCCCGCCCCTCACTCTAGTCAAGCAGACCCTAGTTCTTCCTCTTAACCGCCCCAACTGACTATTCGGATATTCAAGACACCCATAGGCCCATTCAAGAGGAGCAAGTTTCCTCCGTGCCTTTGTAGCTTCAGAGAGTGCCGCTCTTCAGGACTTTGTCCATGAATACCATGATGAGTTTCGTAGATTGCTTGCTTCTCAAACCCAATATTTCCAACACTATAGGGCATGCCTAGAGACCTGGCGAGATTGGCATATCTCATATGGACAACCACCCCATCCTCCTCCACCTTCTCTTCTCTAATTCTGATTTCTGCTACTCCCCTTCCCCTTTTTATTATGACGTGCCCACATTGAGGGCAATGTGTGATTCAAACATAGGAGAGTTAGTTATTATATTTGGCATCTGATGCCTTTTATTTTTTGTTTGGTGTGTGTTCGTTTGTTTTTGCCTTGTATATAATTTTTAGTGGTAGTTTTGGTAGTTTTTGTTTTAGTTTTGTTTTAAGTAGTGCACTAAGTTTCCTTCTAGGTTGCCTTTCAGTTTCTTTGTTTTGTAAGTTTCTTTGGCATTTTAGTTTGCATTGTTTGTAGGAGCATGCATGCATAAAATAAACATAATAAAAACAATAAAAAAAATCCTACGATAATGATTTTTATAGATTTGGCAGCTTTCTTTGGTTAGTTTGATCCTTTGATCATCCAGATTGTGCATAAAAGGTTATGATTGAATTTTCGATCTGAATTCCATGTTTTGACCATATGTTGAATGCGAATTGATTTTCCCCATGAGTCTTTACATGAAATTCTGGCTTGTGTGCTAGTGAGCTAGTTTTGACTGTGATAGATGTCGTGTGAGACTTTGAGCCCTTAGAGACTGTTTATTATTATTAGTCTCATATTTTCTTTCATGTGTGACTCTTTCTTGACATCATTTCTCTGGAACTTGCCTTGATTCTCTTTCAAGATCACATTTCACATTTGCATTTAGGCAATATGATTGAGGCATTTTTCTTTCTTTGATTTATTTGAAACCCACGGCCAAATAGCCACCCTTGTTATGTATTGCATCCTTTGTTAGCCCCTTTGAGCCTGTGATTGTTGTTCTTGATCTGAACCTCCTACTTTTAGCCCATGGTCAAATACTTGTCTTATCCTTAAGCCAAGGCTAGAGGAGCGTTACATTTTTTTACATCAAGTTTGATAAGGCATTAGTAAGGTGGATTGTTATTCTTTTTAGTGAATTTTGACTATTTGGTGCAGGCATGCAAACATATCCTTTGTTTTATTGAGTAAAGTTTAGACAAGAGTTCGATTTTAAAGTTCGTTATAGAAATTTCCTTGGCTATTCCTTTTTGAAAAAAAGAAAAAAAAAGAAAATCAAACAAAAAGGATGCAATAATTAAAAAAATCAAAAGAGAAAAAAAGCGGGAAAATTTTCGAAGAAAGTGATAAGCCTTGGTGGGAATATAAGATATTTGTGATTTTCGACTCTATCCCTTTTCATTTGGGGATTTATTTTGTTAATGAGTTGATATGGTTTGAGGAGGATATAGTATGATTGTTTAAGCTCTTATTCTATGGCTTTTAGCTCCTCATTTCCAAAAAAACATTTATTCCCCTCTTACCTTTACCCTAAGGCCCATTACATCCCTAAGAAAGTCCTCATGATTGTTTAATGTATTTGCATTTTTGTGGTGGCGAATTCGAGAATTTTATCAAGCTTATGGTATATTTGTGTCAAAGGAATGAGAATTGAGAGAACCTTTATATCTATACATTGTCAAACACATGAGTGCTGAGTGCCACATAACTATAGTGAGGTTCTACGGGCCTTGCTAGTTCTACTTGTTTCATATACTAGAATGATTCTATTTAACAATTTGGAGGATGATTGGTTCAAGTTTTGCATTATGGTCTATAAAACATTTTTGAAATTTCATTCCTTATTCTGTTTGTTAATGATATTTTTGCATATTTTTGGGCTACCTTTGGATCATCCTTGCCATTTGAATGTTATCTATGTCTATCCTGAGGAGGTTGTGTATATCTTTAATCCTTGCATTGCTTGAGGACAAGCAACAGTCTAAGCATGGGGGAGTTTGATAAGTGATTTATATGTACATCTTTTTAGGGCTATTTTGCCTCATTATTAGGATAATTTTGTGCTTAATGATGTTATTTACTCTCCTATTCTCGATTTATGCTTAGGTATAGTTGTTTTATGTGTTTTGCAGAATTTTTAGTCTTTTTACCCACCATTTGGCCTTTAATGGCTGTGTTTTGGCCTCACCCATGGTCATTCATGTTGTGCCATGATCGTAGAGTAAAGAAAGAGCAAAATTTCAGATCCAGCACAGACCATGGTCAGCCCGTGGTGGAGCCTATTGACTATGGTGTGCCTGTAACTATTGCCTATTCGTTTTCCCTCGACTGCGTGGCTGAGATCAACTGAAATTCTCTATAAATAGAGATGTTCTGCAGCATTCCAAGGCACTCAACTTCAACTCAAAAAGCAAAGCAAGCAAGTAGTTTAGTTTAGATTAGTTTTCTCTCAAATTTTGTTCGTAGTTTAGTTTTGAGTGAGTTTTTAGTGCGAGAGTTTTGATCCCGAAGTGGTTCCAAGCCCTTGGTGAAGGCCATCTCAATCGAGTCCCTTCCGCTTAAGATTTCGTCGATCTTTTTTTGGTTTGTTTATCTTTAATCATGTCTAAGTAGTGTTCTTAGTCTAAGGATTTAGTAGTTTTTGGAATTGTTATTGGATCATTGTTTGATTTTTAAAGAATTATGCTTATTTTCATGATTGGTTTGATTTTGTTCTATCAAGTATTTGATATGTTGTGAGTTCAATTTTAGCAAAAATTTTCTTGCACAATTGAAACAATCGAGTGAACATTCGAAAGACGACATTTGGTTGTTGAACTGCTTGAATAGACATAGCATAACTTCGTCTCGAAAGAGAGATTTATATGTTAGGAAGGCTAGTAAGTAATCGACTATATTAAACTTGGATTAAGTCAAATTAGTTTGAAAGAACGACGTTTGCTTAGTTTAGGCAAATTTGATTGATTTTGAAAGAATAGATCAAGTTTGTTGATAAGATTACAATTCCTTGGAATAAACCAATTAGAGAATAGTACATGTTTATTCATTTTGATCCAATTCTCTTCTATAATTGCAAAAATTCCTGGGTGTTTTTCTCTTATTGACTTAAACAAGTTTATTTACAGTAGTTAATTGAATCCACTTGAAATTGATTTTTGCTTAGCATATTCTGATAAGGTTAGGCTCGATAGATTACTTTAGTCCCTAAGGAACGATATCTTTATCTATACTACGAGCACTTGTGCGCTTGCGGCAGTGTTGATCAAGTTTTTGGCGCCGTTGCCGGGAAATAAATTGTTAACTATTGAGTATTGTCTTAAGAACATGTCTAAGCATTTTTATTGTTTTACTTTGTTTTGTTTTGTTTTCTTGTTATTTTCTTTTTCCTGTTTAATTGCGCTGGCAGTGTTTGTGAAAGTGCTTGCAGGAATTTTTTTCTAGTTTATGCGAAGTCTGATTTTGTACGAGCTCGATCCAGAAATTGAGAGGACTTTTCGCTTAAGTAGGGGGAAAAAAAAAAGGATCGAAGAACAAAGGTGCACAGCAAGCAGGAATTCAAGCATGGAGGGTGAAGAAAGAAGGACCCTTCGTGATTTCGTTACTCCCGGAGTCCAAGGGATAGTTTCAAGCATAACTCGGCCTGCTGTAGATGCCAATAACTTCGAACTCAAGCCAGCACTTATTTCTATGGTGCAGCAATCTCAGTTCGGCAGAAATCCTTTGGAAGACCCGAATCTACACCTCGCCATCTTTTTAGAGGTCTGCGACATGTTAAAGTTAAACGGGGCCTCCGGTGATGCGATTCGCCTGCGGCTATTTCCCTTCTCATTGGGGGATAAAGCGAGGGCTTATTGCACTCTTTGCCGTCTGGTTGCATAACTACTTGGGACGAGTTGACAAGAGTTTTCCTCACCAAATTCTTCCCTCTAAGCAAGATAGTGAGCCTGAGAAATCAAATCACCAACTTTCTGCCAAAAGAGGATGAGACGCTCTATGTAGCCAAGATCATTTTAAAGATTTGCGGGGTTTGTGACCCTATCATGGTCTTCAACGCCGAATGATTATCCAGGCCTTTTATAACGGTGTGACCCAAGCTGTGAGGTCCACTATTGATGCGGCGGCAGGAGGGACTTTAATGAGTAAGACCGAGGATGAAGCCTATAACTTTATTGAGGATATGGCACTTAATAACTTTCAATGGTCCACTGAACAAGCCCAACCCAGGCGGGTTGGAGGTAAGCTTGAAGTTGATGCTTTTACTTTACTTTCTGCTAAAGTAGATGCTATGACTAAAAGACTAGACCGCCTGAATGTTAATGCTATAAACTTTAGTGCCCCTCCCCCTTATAAGACTTATGGTTTAATTGAACATATATCTTTGTAGTGTCCAGTTGGGAGCCCTTTTTTCCAGGGTCTCGATGAAGTTAATTATGTTCAAAATTTCAACCCAAGAACGACCAATGACCCTTACTCTAATACCTATAATCCAGGTTGGAAGAATCACCTGAATCTCTCTTATAGGTCGAATCCAAACCCTGTGAATATGGCCCATATGAATGCTAGAGTATCCCCTGGTTTTCAAAGACCCCCATTCCCTTCTCAGATGCTCCAAAAGTCAAATTTAGAGCTAATGATGAAAAACATGCTTATGGCACAACAAAAACAAGATGAGTACATTAAGCAATTCGCCACCAAGGTTGATGTGCTTACAACTCACAATAAGATGTTAGAGACCCAGATTGCCCAGAAAGCTGCTTTTCATCTGCACCCCCAGATAGACTTCCCAGTAACCCTGAAACCAACCCTCGTGAGTATTGTAACTATGTCACTATGAAAGAGGATGAAGGGCGTAACTAACTCTGAGGAAGCACCTAAGGAAGCGGGTAGAGCAATAACTATGGCTGGCGTTGACACTAAAAATGTGCTATTTTTACAGTACCTTTCTGCCTGATTTATGCTCGAAATAATTACAAGCTTTAGGTTTTTATGTGATTTTATTTTGGTTTTGCAGGTATTGAATAATTCGGAAAAATGTAAAGAAAAGGATGAAGGAGTCCTGAAAATTGAAGAATTGGGCCGAATGGAGTCAAACCCAAACCAAAAACAACAAAAAAATAAAAAAATAAAAGCCCAAATCCAGTCATGTGCATGTCACGTGATCCTTACTTCTTCCCCCCTAACCCCATTTCTTTTCCTCTCTTCTTGCTCTCCATTCCCAGAAATTGCAATCCCTAACCCCGACCCTGCTGCTCCTCTACTCATCTTCTTCATCTTCTCACTCCACGCTAGATCTCCATGGCTATTTTGTTGGAGCCAGTCCCTTGGTCGCCCCACTGTCATCGTCATCTTCTCCCCCATCTTTCTTTCTTCTTCTTTCTCACTGTCAGCAAACCCCAACCCGAAGCCGTGCGCGTCTCTTCATCTTCTTCACGCTTTGACGGTTTCAAACCATAAAGTGGATGTTTAATGTCTGATTAATAGGGGCAACCAAAGGGCTTCTGGGCAGCATTTTTGGAGCCTTCAAAAGCAGATCGGGGCTCGACAAAGCGGGGGGCCAGTTTTAGCTTTTTAGGTTCAATTTGAGGTTTCATTTCAACATTTTTTAGCTTAGATTTTTAGGGCTTGTTTCTGCTCATTTTCGAATTCCACATCTAATTTTAGGACCTTTAATTTTCATGTATTGTGTTCGATTTCGTGAATTCCAGCTGAAATTTGCAATTTCTATTATGCCTTTCAATGTTTCGGATTTGGCTAATCTTAGGTTGATTGTGACACTGCCTGAATTCTGCATATGATTCTCCTCACTTTCAAGTAATTAAACTGTGGGTGGCTTGTTGTTGCGTTCGAAATTCCCCTCCCCTGCTTTCGCTTCTTCTTTGTTCAATTTCTGTTCAATTTGTTGCTTGTTGCTTGGATTCTGCTTGTTGCTCAATTTTTCCAGTTCTAGAACCCTTTCTCTGAGATTGTGTTTGGTTCCCCTGTTCGGGAGTTTTGGGACTGCGAAAATTAAAGTCTGATTCGCTTTTGGGTTTTGGTTGTTCGAGGCAGAGTAGTTTGAAGGGGGTGATTAACAAGAATTTGAGCATGAATTACTCTTTACTTTTGATTAGTGCCAACCGAGTTAGGATGATTTGGTTTATGGTTGTTAAAAGATGTTTATTGTACTTACATATGAGTCCCTAGTTTTTGTAGCTAATGAGTTCGGGCAACTATAGCACTTTTGGTTAATAGTATTTATCTTGGCTTTTAATCGTGTGTTATTCTAGAATTTTAGTGATCCAACTTCACAATCCATCCCTGAGGACGATACCCGTAATTCGTACAACGATAAACCGTATGCTTGCGGAAAATCACGACAAGTTTTTGGCGCCATTGCCGGGGATGGCGTTGTGAAATTAGGTTGCATAGCCGAGTCGTAATTTAGTTGTTTGCATCGATTTCGTTTTCGTTTTTGTTTTATATCTTGGATTTTCGATTTTGTGTGTGTTAGTTTAGTTTTAACTTAGATTAATTTTGACTTTTGATTTGAGTTGCACTTTTAGCATTGGGTCAATTTAATTTTGCTATTTCGTGTGATTTTGCTACTAGAAAAAAGAAAAAGAAGAGACTAATAATTTGGTTACTGCGCAGGAAAGAGGCATGGAAGTCGCAGCAACAAAGAGAAAATTATTTGAGTATTTTGTTTTTGTTTTAGTCATTGGGTTGTAAATAGTGTCCTAGATGCATTTTCTTTCCCTAAAAAAAAAAGAGTAAAAAAATTAAAAACTTGAAATTCCAAAAAAATTGAAAAAAATTCTTACAGTTGAAAAACACTAGATTCAAGCATGCCGGTGTTTAATTTCCCACAATTTGAGCATGAGCCATTCTGGAGTTATCTGTCTAGACTTAATCATTACCGTGCTCAATTAAATTACACTTTTGAAAAATGGAAAATTTATGAGGTCATTGTTTTGGGTCTCGATGCCGAGTTTAGGGGTTATATTGAGTCTATTTATCTTAGAGGTGTCCTATGATTATTAACTAGAACTCAAGATGAGGTTTGGGATTTCTTCAAATAACTAGCTTGGGATAACTATGAGTTTGAACAAGCTAGATGAACTTTAGGATACCCAACTCATGAGTCTACTTTTCATGCTCATCCTTACCACTAAGACTTCTATGGCCTCTCTCATGCTTATGTGCCTCCTGTTTTGTGTGATTACTGCTAATTTTCTGATCATGCTGCTTATACTTGCCCTTATCGTGATTTTGATGCTAATTATGCAAGTATGGAAAAAAGGTTAAATGAATTAACCGATAAAGTGATGGAGATAATGAAAGCAAGAATTACTAAACATTCTCACTGTTTTAATCAGAATAGGGAGCAATGTAATGAGTCTGACTCTAGTTTAGGATCTCCTAAACCTGAAGTTAGTCTTTCTGATAATTTTGAACCCTCTTATTAATCTAAGCCTCATTTACATGATGATCTGTCTTCGCCTAGCCTTGAAAAAGAGAGCAACGTCCCTGTGTCTCTATCGCCTGACCTTGCACCACACACTAACTCCCAAAAGGATGTCACTGATGATGTCTAAGTTTATGCCAACCCACCCACCACTTTTGATAACTCTTTTGAGCTTGAGGATCAGGAACCTGAGAGACTTGATGAGTTAGCCATGAGCATCCCATCTGCCATCGAGCAGCATGATAAGTTAGACGATATTTCTCAGGAGTCGTGTGAGGAGGAAGTTGACCCCACTACTTTAGAACTCAATCTTAATATTCTTTCTGTAGAATATGAATCTTTTTCATGTGGGTTTAATTTCGATGAAAATTTTGATGATGGTTTTGTGTTGAATATGAATCATTCTCTTTTAACCCTCTAATACCTCCTGAGTCATTCCCTGTTGAATATGACTCATTTTGTTTTGACGTCAATGTGAGTTTGGATGTGGACCTGTGCTGAACATGAATCTTTTTCTTTTGGCCCCATCCAAGCTGACCTCCTTTTTGAATCTCACAAGTCTAAATTTATTGAGTCTGATGCCATTGTCACTGAACATTTTGATTTAGACTGGACTCATGAGCGTATTGAACTTAAAGGACTTGTAGATTTAGGACCCTTTGCTTTGCCTAGACAGTTCGTTTATGACGATCCTATTTCTAGGCTGATGACCCATATGCTGGCTAATTTTGAGTATGTCTGCCTATTTTCTGATTGGGCCCACTAATTTGACAAGTTAAAATGAGCCCTGACTTGCGCTGCATTATTGTGGTGGATGTACTCTATTTGGTACCAACTCTTATACCTTCGTTGTCTTAATTTTTATCGAGAGTTAGTCTTCTATGTTTGATAAGCTTCTTTGTTCTTTGTTGAGTTTTCATTTGAATAGCAGCTTGTGAATTATGACAGAGTGGCTGATGCTCCATGGTCCTCATTTGAGTGAGGCTATAGCTTAGGTGTACTTCAACACCTGACCTAGTTTGCTTGTTCCACTCCCTTCTCTTCCCTCTTCTTTTTCGCTTCTTTTCTTTCTCTTAGTTCTAGATATTTAGGACTACAATGGGTGATCGATCTTGAGGAGAAATTTGAAATTTGTTGAGCCATGTTGGCTGTGATCACCCTTGGTTGTATTTTGTTTTGTTCTTCCTTGTTAGTTGTGGATATCTAGGGGTTTTTTTTTTTGAGTTTGATGCTTTGTTCTGTGAGTTTTTGATTTTCTTTGATTTTCTTTGGTTTTTGTAACACCCCGCCCGAAAGGGACAGGCGCGTCACCACCGTGGATGCTCGGTCAGGGGCGCCCACAAGGCTCTATGATCTAAAGTAACTTATTGATAGCAGCGGAAACTCTAATCACAGTGTAACGAAAGTTCGGGCCGGTAGTTCTAAAACATACATTGTATATATACTTAAACCATATACAAAATGTTCTTACATATATCCGAATCAAAATACAAAACTGTATTTACTAAACATAATCCATAACATATACATATAACGAGCCCTCCAGGTCTAAATAAGCTCTCTTAATGCTCCTGTGGTCCCTTTTGGTTTCCAGAACCTGAAAAATGGTGAGGTCATGAGCTCCTTCAGCCCAGTGAATAACTCTTACCTTCCCCATTGTTACACTTTGCACATTAACCGGTTCACACATAATCACACAGTACACGTATCTCATGACATATGGACAGAACATATCATATGGCATGTACAAGGTGACAAAAAAACATTCATATGCTTCAAAAACCAAAATAAAGTCATACCTTCTATATCTAATATGTTCACAAATGTCATAAATACACACAGCATATTTATGTCATGGAACGGGCAATTAGCGTAGCTTAGTCGTACTTGTCCCATAGCAAGTACGATTGAAGGACTCTCGTTTTCACTTAAGTCCCTGAACAAACTCTGCTGTTAGTCTATTCACTTAACTAACCATGATTGTCCCATACCAATCATGTCATTTGGGCTCATAGTCCTCACTAGAGTCCAAAAGAAAACAAAATCTGCTAAGCAACCTAATGGCCAGCCCATAACTATAATTGGCACATACATCAAATCAACTTTATCTCAAAAGTTCACATAAACACATAATATGTATCTTAAAATCAATCACAAGCTCATAGGTGTTTTGAATGAACCTTCAAATCTAAATCCAAAGCCCAATTTAAATCCAAAAGGATTTTCACATCATAACTAAAGCCCAAATTCAATCCAAAACCAATTTCACAACATAACCAAAGTCCAAACCCAATGCAATTACCATTTTCATAACATATCCAAAGTTCACATCCAATTCCAAAGTCCAAATCCAAGCCAAAATCAACTTCATAACATATCCAAAGTCTAAATCCAAGCCAAAACCAATTTCACAACACATCACATATCCTTAACTGAATGCAAAATTTTTAGTTTAGGGGAAATCAACTCATGGCCCACACAAAGAACTATCACAAACACAAGGGTCACAAACACATCCTGGTGGACCGGGCGATGCCCACTCAAGGTACCAACCAGGGACCCAATGCTCTAGAGTACGTAAATGCCCTCAAATCACAAACTGAGGAGTCACATTCATATCCTGAAGAACCAGGGACCCACACAGCTCCCAAATAACACAAACTGAAGAGTCAATTGGCGGACCGGACAGTGCCCACTCAAGGCACCAACCAACGACTCATACAGCTCCAAACACAAAGACAACTACTTCTATGGCCATAGTTCTAGAACGCCCTGTAATAGCCTAAAGTAAGACGTGAACCTTTTTTCCCCAAAACATAACTTAAGAAAATCGTATAATCTATAGAATCACATTTGTATTTTCAAAGAAGTTCAATTCCACAATTTGAACAAAAACATAATCAAAACAAAGCATAATTTCATTCAAAATACTTTCACAAGTTTCCCATGCTTCATTAATGGCCTTTTCACATCTAATTTACGGATTAAACATACAAATAATCCATAATTACACTAAATAAGTTACTTTAACTCAAAAATTCATAACTCACAGCATACACATCCCATCTTCACCAAACTTTGTAGGAAATTGACAAATGACATGTAGATTCTAACATATTAATTTCATGATTTTTGTCCAGCCAATCATTCCCAGAAATTCAAACAGTCAGCCAAAATAATCAAAAATCTATGAATTAAACTCAAAAATTCATAACTTTTAGCATACACAACCCAAATTCACAACAATTTACCAGAGAACACCCAATACCATGAGGAATCTACAGTAATATTTTGATAATTTTTCTCTAAGTATATCCTTCAAAACAAAATTAAAACAGTAATCGAAAATCATGCACCCAAAACAGAACAGTCCCAATCAAAAATTCATAACTCCTAAAATACACATCCAAAATTCATCAAAATTTACAGAGATTTTTTAGACATCCTAAGAAATTTACATTAAAAATTTCATAATTTTTATCCAACCCAATAGCCCACAATAATTCAAAACATCAATCGAATTTCAGCATGAAATTACAGGGCAGATTCGATCAAAAATGCATAACTTATAAAATACACATCTAAAATTCATGAACATTTACCAGAAGTTGTCTAGTATCTGGGTAACCTACAGTAAAACTTTTAGGATTTTTCAAGCAACCAGTAATTCACAAAAAATCAAAACGTAGCAGATCCTGTGCAAAATCCGAAAATTCAACATTTATGTTTCAATTCTTTTGTTCATCCAATACCAATAATCAATCCAAAAATTCATAATTTTAGCATATATATGCACAAAATCACAACATACATATCAACCCACAATATTCACATAACCTCAAAATCACAAATCAACAATATAATTTTGGTTGTGGGTTTCTAACAAATGAATTTAGGGTTTTAGTCTACTAAGCTTTAAAATATCAAATTTATAACTTCAATTGATTTCCAAATTCGAATCATAAATCAACAAATTAATCTTGCCCTAATCAATTTTTAGATTGAGAAAGACAAGAATTACTCACCTTGAATTTGCTTCGAGACCAAAACCTTAAGCTCTCTTTCCTCCCCTTCTCTTTCTCTCTCCTCTCTCTCTCTCTCTCCTCTCTTCTTTCTCCCTGCGTGGGGTGTGTGTGTGTGTGAAAAAAAAAAATTCAAACCCCCACCCCCTTATATAAATAGCACACCGACTTTGACCCGGTCAAGGTTGGTCAAACTGACTTTGACTTGGTCAAAGGTTGACTTTGACCTTTTTTTGGGGGGGGCTTGCACAATTACATTTGGGGCATTACAGTTGTGTTTTGTGAGTTTGTATATATTTGTGTTTTGTCTCAGTTTTATGTGTTACTTATGTGTTGCGTTTTGGCATCTTAGCTCCCACAATGAGGACATTGTGGAGTTTTGGTGTGGGGGTGAGGTGCCCATTTTTCGAAAATTTTGGAATTCAGTTTAAAAAAAAAAACAACAACAACAACTTTGCAAATCTTTGAAAATTCAAAAAAGATTTTTGTTTTGTTTTTGGGAAAGTTTTGTATTATTCTGATCAACTTAAATGCCCTGTGCTTTGATTGATTAGCCTGTATATACGCATGATGCGCATGTTAGGTCTCCATCCTCGGTGTGTCATTCTTAGCCCTAATTCTAACCCTATTTGTTCATTATCGCTGTAATCCAATCCCCATTTATTTCATCTTCATTGTCTTAAGGTCTTACTTTTCCATAATCAGCTCTCCCTCTTGTTTTTGATACAATTACTTTGTTTTTTCTTATTGAAAAAATGAAAAAAAAGGAAAAAAGAAAAAAATGAATTAAAAAAATGAAAAAAAATGGAAAGAAAAACTGAGAAAAAGAGAAAGAATAAATAAAAGGAAATGAAATAAAATTTGGAATGACAAGTATCCCTTTAAAGCATACGCTACTGGGCATTACCCTTTGAGGCACGTACTACAGAGTGTTCCCTTTGAGGCAATACTGCTACCAGGAAAGCTTGCTTCCTATGTTATTAAATCAATAATATAGTTTCTGTCAGTCAAGTGGAATTGAGTTTGATTTTTGGTAAACTTGAGCCCAAAGATGATGATACACTTGCACACGAGCACTGGGATGGATTCCAAGTTTTGATGTGCAGTAGGATGAAAAGTTAGTGCTTTGATGTCATTAATGGAGTAGAGAGCCTTGATGTGTACATTTTGTTTATATGCATGCCAATATCTTTGCTACATGGGTGATTTAGTTGATTAGAATGTGTATATATCTTTCTCCGATTTTGTACATACTAATTTTTGCCCTAAAAAAAAAAGATTTTAAGTTTCTATTTATGTTTTCTTTTATAGATTTTGTGGGTATATCTTCTGCAAACCCTTATAAGACCTTACTCGTCCACTAAGGGTAACCTAGGGGTTTAAAGGCCTTGTTGCACGTGCTAAGTGCAACCGTAACTCCTACGAAAGTGAGTTAGTTTTTTTATTTTGCTTTTCTAGGATTGTTAGTTTTGTCTTACTCGGGACGAGCAAAACTTTGGTGTCGGGATATTTGTTGACACTAAAAATGTGCTATTTTTATAGTACCTTTCTGCCTAACTTATGCTCGAAATAATTGCAAGTTTTAGATTTCTATGCGATTTTATTTTGGTTTTGCAGGTATTGAATAATTCGGGAAAATGCAAGGAAAAGGATGAAGGAATCCTGAAAATTGAAGAATTGGGCCGAATGGAGTCAAACCCAAACCAAAAACAACAAAAAATAAAAAACATAAAAGCCCAAATCCAGTCCTGTGCATGTCACGTGACCCTTACTTCTTCCCCCCTAACCCCATTTCTCTCTCTCTCCTCTCTTCTTGCTCACCATTCCCTGAAATTCCAATCCCTAACCCCGACCCTTGCTGCTCCTCTACTCATCTTCTTCATCTTCCCACTCCACGCCACATCTCCATGGCTCTTTTGTTGCAGCCAGTCCCTTGGTCGCCCCACTAGCATCGTCATCTTCTCCCCCATCTTTCTTTCTTCTTCTTCCTCACTGTCAGCAAACCCCAACCCGAAGCCCTGCACGTCTCTTCATCTTCTTCATGCTTTGACGGTTTCAAACCATAAAGTGGATATTTAATGTCCGATTAATGGGGGCAACCAAAGGGCTTCTGGGCAGTGTTTTTGGAGCCTTCAAAAGCGGATCGGGGCTCGACAGAGTGGGGGGCCAGTTTTAGCTTTTCAGGTTCAATTTGAGGTTTCATTTCAACGTTTTTTAGGTTAGATTTTTAGGGTTTGTTTCTGCTCATTTTCGAATTCCACATCTAATTTTAGGACCTTTAATTTTCATGTATTGTGTTCGATTTCGTGGATTCCGGTTGACATTTGCAATTTTTGTTATGCCTTTCAATGTTTCGGATTTGCCTAATCATAGGTTGATTGTGACACTGCCTGAATTCTGCATATAATTCTCCTCACTTTCGAGTAATTAAACTTTGGGTGGTTTGTTGTTGCGTTCGAATTCCCCTCCCTTGCTTTTGCTTCTTCTTTGTTCAATTTCTGTTCAATTTGTTGCTTACTGCTTGGATTCTGCTTGTTACTCAATTTTTCCAGTTCTAGAACCCTTTCTCTGAGATTGTGTTTGGTTCCCTTATTCGGCAGTTTTGGGACTGCAAAAATTAAAGTCTGATTCGCTTTTGGGTTTTGGTTGTTCGAGGCAGAGTAGTTTGAAGGGGGGTGATTGACGAGAATTTGAGCATGAATTGCTCTTTACTTTTGATTTGTGCCAACCGAGTTAGGATGATTTGGTTTATGGTTGTTAAGAGATGTTTATTGTACTTACATATGAGACCCTAGTTTTTGTAGCTAATGAGTTCGGGCAACTATAGCACTTTTGGTTAATAGTATTTATCTTGGCTTTTAATCGTGTGTTATTCTAGAATTTTAGTGATCCAAGTTTACAACTCATCCCCGAGGACGATACCCATAATTCATATAACGATAAACCGTACGCTTGCGGAAAGTTTTTGCCGCCGTTGCCGGGGATGGCGTTGTGAAGTTAGGTTGCGTAGCCGTGTTGTAATTTAGTTGTTTGCCTCGATTTCGTTTTCGTTTTCATTTCATATCTTGGATTTTCGATTTTGTGTGTGTTAGTTTAGTTTTAACTTAGATTATTTTTGACTTTTGATTTGAATTGCAGTTTTAGCATTGGGTCAATTTAATTTTGCTATTTCGTGTGATTTTGCTACTAGAAAAAAGAAAAAGAAGAGACTAATAATTTGGTTACTGCGCAGGAAATAGGCACGGAAGTAGCAGCAACAAAGAGAAAAAAAAATATAAAAAAAATGCTCTTCTTTTGTGTTTGTGTTCCTTTTATATTTTGTGTGATGTTTGAGTATTTTTGATCTTTCTTTTATCTTGGTAGCATAGTTTTATTTTTATTAGTTTATTTTGTTTTGTTCACTTAATTATTTGAATCTTTTGTTTTTGTTTTAGTCATTGGGTTGTAAATAGTGTCCTACATGCATTTTCTTTCCCTAAAAAAAAAAGAGTAAAAAAATTAAAAACTTGAAAATCCAAAAAATTGAAAAAAATTCTTAAAGTTGAAAAAAACACTAGATTCAAGCATGCCAGTGTTTAATTTCCTACAATTTGAGCATGAGCCATCCTGGAGTTATCTGTCTAGATTTAATTATTATCGTGCTCAGTTAAATTACACTTTTAAAAAATGAAAAATTTGTGAGGTCATCGTTTTGGGTCTCAATACTGAGTTTAGGGGTTATATTGAGTCTATTTCCTGGAGGTGCCCTAGGATTATTAACTAGAACTTACGATGAGGTTTGGAATTTCTTCAAAAAACTAGCTTGGGATAATTATGAGTTTGAACAAGCT
Organism: Carnegiea gigantea; assembly: GCA_029747015.1. Taxonomy (NCBI): domain Eukaryota; kingdom Viridiplantae; phylum Streptophyta; class Magnoliopsida; order Caryophyllales; family Cactaceae; genus Carnegiea; species Carnegiea gigantea. The sequence continues at coordinate 74,570 of JAKOGI010000200.1, forward strand.
AGATGGACTTTAGGATACCCAACTTACGAGTCTGCTTTTCATGCTCATCCTTACCATCGGGACTTCTATGACCCCTCTCATGCATATGTGCCTCCTGTTTTGTGTGATTACTGCGAGTCTTCTAATCATGCTGCTTATACTTGCCCTTATCGTGATTTTCATGCTAATTACACAAGTATAGAAAAAAGATTAAATGAATTGACTGATAAAGTGATGGAGATAATGAAAGTGAGAATTACTGAACATTCTCACTGTTTTAATCCGAATAGGGAGCAATGTAATGAGTCTGGCTCTAGTTTAGGATCCCCTAAACCTGAAGTTAGTCCTTTTGATGATTTTGAGTCCTCTTATCAATCTAGGCCTCATTAGCATGATGATTTGTCTTTGCGTAGCCTTAAAAAAGGGAGCAACCTCCCTGTGTCTCTATCGCCTGACCTTGCACCACACACTAACTCTCAAAAGGATGTCACTGATGATGTCCTAGTTTATGCCGACCCACCCACCACTTTTGATGACACTTTTGAGTTTGAGGGTCAGGAACCTGAGAGACTTGATGAGTTGGCTATGAGCATCCCATCTGCCATCGAGCAGCATGATAAGTTAGACGATATTTCCCAGGAGTCGTGTGAGGAGGAAGTTGAGCCCACTACTTTAGAATTTAATGATGATATTCCTTCCATAGAATATGAATCTTTTTCATGTGGGTTTAATTTCGATGAAAATTTGGATGATGGTTTTTGTGTTGAATATGAATTATTCTCTTTTAATCCTCTAATACCTCCTGAGTCATTCCCTGTTGAATATGACTCATTTTGTTTTGACGTTAATGTGAGTTTGGATGTGGAGCTGTGTGCTGAATATGAACCTTTTTCTTTTGAACCCAACCAAGCTGACCTCCTTTTTGAATCTCACAAGTCTAAATTTATTGAGTCTGAGGCAATTGTCACTGAACATTTTGATTTAGACCAGACTCATGAGCGTATTGAACTTAAAGCACTTATGGATTTAGGACCCTTTGCTTTGCCTAGACAGTTCGTTCATGACGATCCTATTTCTAGGCTGATGACCCATACACTGGCTAATTTTGAGTATGTCTGCCTATTTTCTGATTGGGCCCTCCAATTTGACAAGTTAAAATGAGCCTTGACTTATGCTGCATTATTATGGAGGATGTACTCTATTTGGCACCAATTCTTATACCTTCGTTGTCTTAATTTTATCGAGAGTTGGTCTTCTGTGTTTGATAAGCTTCTTCGTGCTTTGTTGGGTTTTGATTTGAATAGCAGCTTGTAAATTGTGATGGAGTGGCTGATGCTCCTTGGTCCTCATTTGAGTAAGGCTATAGCTTAGGTGTACTTCAGCACCTGACCTGACCTGGTATGCTCGTTCCACTCCCTTCTCTTCCCGCTCATTTTTCGTTTCTTTTCCTTCTCTTAGTTGTAGATATTTAAGACTGTAATGGGTGATCGATCTTGAGGAGAAATTTAGAATTTGTTGAGCCGTGTTGGCTATGATCACCCTTGGTTGTATTTTGTTTTGTTCTTCCTTGTCAGTTGTGGATATCTGGGGTTTTTTTTTCTTTTGAGTTTGACGCTTTGTTCTGTGAGTTTTTGATTTTCTTTGATTTTCTTTGGTTGTGTTCTGTGAGTTTGTATACATTTGTGTTTTGTCTCGGCTTTATGTGTTGCTTATGTGTTGCGTTTTGACGTCTTAGCTCACACAATGAGGACATCGTGGAGTTTTGGTGTGGGAGTGAAGTGCTCATTTTTCGAAAATTTTGGAATCCAGTTAAAAAAAGAAAAAAACAACTTTGCAAATATTTGAAAATTCAAAAAAGATTTTTGTTTTGTTTTTGAGGAAGTTTTGTAATATTCTGATCAACTTAAACGCCCTGTGCTTTGATTAGTTGGCCTGTATATATGCATGATGTGCATGTTAGGTCTCAATCCTTGGTGTGTCATTCTCAGCCCTAATTTTAACCCTATTTGTTCATTATCGCTGTGATCCATTCCCCATTTATTTCATCTTCATTGTCTTAAGGTCTTAGTTTTTCATAATCGGCTCTCCCTCTTGTTTTTGACACAATTACTTTGTTTTTTCTTATTGAAAAAAATGAAAAAAAAGGAAAAAAGAAAAAAATGAATTAAAAAAATGAAAAAAAAATGGAAACAAAAACTGAAAAAAAAGAGAAAGAATAAGCAAAAGGAAACGAAATAAAATATGGAATGACAAGTATCCCTTTAAAGCATGCGCTACTGGCATTACTCTTTGAGGCACGTGCTACAGAGTGTTCCCTTTGAGGCAATACTGCTATTGGGAAAGCTTGCTTCCTATGTTATTAAATCAATAACGTAGTTTGTGTCAGTCAAGTGCGATTGAGTTTGATTTTTTGGTAAACTTGAGCTCTAGGATGATGATACACTTGCACACGAGCACTGGAATGGATTCCAAATTTTGATGTACAGTGGGATGAAAAGTTAGTGCTTTGATGTCATTAATGGAGTAGAGAGCCTTGATGTGTACATTTTGTTTATATGCATGCCAATATCTTTGCTACATGGGTGATTTAGTTGATTAGAATGTATATATATCTTTCCCCGATTTTGTACATACTAATTTTTGCCTTGAAAAAAAAAAGATTTTGAGTTTCTGTTTATGTTTTCTTTTATAGATTTTGTGGGTATATCTTTTGCAAACCCTTACAAGACCTTACTCGTCCACTAAGGGTAACCTAGGGGTTTAAAGGGCTTGTTGCACGTGCTAAGTGTAACCGTGACACCTACGAAAGTGAGTTAGTTTTTTTATTTTGCTTTTCTAGGATTGTTAGTTTTGTTTCACTCGGGACGAGCAAAACTTTGGTGTGGGGATATTTGTTGACATTAAAAATGTGCTATTTTTATAGTACCTTTCTGCCTAATTTATGCTCGAAATAATTGCAAGTTTTAGATTTCTATGCGATTTTATTTTGGTTTTGCAGGTATTGAACAATTCGGGAAAATGCAAGGGAAAGGATGAAGGAATCTTGAAAATTGAAGAATTGGGCCGAATGGAGTCAAACCCAAACCAAAAACAACAAAAAATAAAAAACATAAAAGCCCAAATCCAGTCATGTGCATGTCACGTGACCCTTACTTCTTCCCCCCTAACCTCATTTCTTTCTCTCTCCTCTCTTCTTGCTCACCATTCCCAGAAATTCCAATCCCTAACCCCGACCCCTGCTGCTCCTCTACTCATCTTCTTCATCTTCCCACTCCACGCCACATCTCCATGGCTCTTTTGTTGCAGCCAGTCCCTTGGTCGCCCCACTGTCATCGTCATCTTCTCCCCCATCTTTCTTTCTTCTTCTTCCTCACTGTCAGCAAACCCCAACCCGAAGCCCTGCGCGTCTCTTCATCTTCTTCACGCTTTGACGGTTTCAAACCATAAAGTGGATGTTTAATGTCCGATTAATGGGGGCAACCAAAGTGCTTCTGGGCAGCGTTTTTGGAGCCTTCAAAAGCGGATCGGGGCTCAACGGAGAGGGGGGCCAGTTTTAGCGTTTTAGGTTCAATTTGAGGCTTTATTTCAACATTTTTTAGGTTAGATTTTTAGGGTTTGTTTCTGCTCATTTTCGAATTCCACATCTAATTTTAGGACCTTTAATTTTCATGTATTGTGTTCGATTTCGTGAATTCCGGTTGACATTTGCAATTTCTGTTATGCCTTTCAATGTTTCGGATTTGGCTAATCATAGGTTGATTGTGACACAGCCTGAATTCTGCATATAATTCTCCTCACTTTCGAGTAATTAAACTTTGGGTGGTTTGTTGTTGCGTTCGAATTCGCCTCCCTTGCTTTCGCTTCTTCTTTGTTCAATTTCTGTTCAATTTGTTGCTTGCTGCTTGAATTCTGCTTGTTGCTCAATTTTTCCAGTTCTAGAACCCTTTCTCTGAGATTGTGTTTGGTTCCTTTATTCGGCAGTTTTGGGACTGCGAAAATTAAAGTCTGATTCGCTTTTGGGTTTTGGTTGTTCGAGGCAGAGTAGTTTGAAGGGGGGTGATTGACGAGAATTTGAGCATGAATTGCTCTTTACTTTTGATTTGTGCCAACCGAGTTAGGATGATTTGGTTTATGGTTGTCAAGAGATGTTTATTGTACTTACATATGAGACCCTAGTTTTTGTAGCTAATGAGTTCGGGCAACTATAGCACTTTTGGTTAATAGTATTTATCTTGGCTTTTAATCGTGTGTTATTCTAGAATTTTAGTGATCCAAGTTTGCAACCCATCCCTGAGGACGATACCCATAATTCATATAACGATAAACCGTACGCTTGTGGAAAGTTTTTGGCGCCGTTGCCGGGGATGGCATTGTGAAGTTAGGTTGCGTAGCCGTGTTTTAATTTAGTTGTTTGCGTCGATTTCGTTTTCGTTTTCGTTTCATATCTTGGATTTTCGATTTTGTGTGTGTTAGTTTAGTTTTAACTTAGATTATTTTTGACGTTTGATTTGAGTTGCAGTTTTAGCATTAAGTCAATTTAATTTTGCTATTTCGTCTGATTTTGCTACTAGAAAAAAGAAAAAGAAGAGACTAATAATTTGGTTATTGCGCAGGAAACAGGCACGGAATTAGCAGCAACAAAGAGAAAAAAAATATAAAAAAAATGCTCTTCTTTTGTGTTTGTGTTCCTTTTATATTTTGTGTGATGTTTGAGAATTTTTGATCTTTCTTTTATCTTGGTAGCATAGTTTTATTTTTGTTAGTTTATTTTGTTTTGTTCACTTAATTATTTGAATCTTTTGTTTTTGTTTTAGTCATTGGGTTGTAAATAATGTCCTACATGAATTTTTTTCCCCTAAAAAAAAATGAGTAAAAAAATTAAAAACTTGAAAATCCCAAAAAATTGAAAAAAATTCTTAAAGTTGAAAAAAACACTAGATTCAAGCATGCCAGTGTTTAATTTCCTACAATTTGAGCATGAGCCATCCTGGAGTTATCTGTCTAGACTTAATCATTATCGTGCTCAGTTAAATTGCACTTTTGAAAAATGAAAAATTTGTAAGGTCATCGTTTTGGATCTCAATGCTGAGTTTAGGGGTTATATTGAGTCTATTTCCTGGAGGTGCCCTAGGATTATTAACTAGAACTTAAGATGAGGTTTGGAATTTCTTCAAAAAACTAGCTTGGGATAATTATGAGTTTGAACAAGCTAGATGGACTTTAGGATACCCAACTCACGAGTCTGCTTTTCATGCTCATCCTTACCACCGGGACTTCTATGACCCCTCTCATGCTTATGTGCCTCCTGTTTTGTGTGATTACTGCGAGTCTTCTAATCATGCTGCTTATACTTGCCCTTATCGTGATTTTCATGCTAATTATGCAAGTATGGAAAAAAGATTAAATGAATTGACTGATAAAGTAATGGAGACAATGAAAGTGAGAATTACTGAACATTCTAACTATTTTAATCAGAATAGGGAGCAATGTAATGAGTCTGGCTCTAGTATAGGATCTCCTAAACCTGAAGTTAGTCCTTCTGATGATTTTGAGCCCTCTTATCAATCTAGGCCTCATTAGCATGATGATTTGTCTTTGCCTAGCCTTAAAAAAGAGAGCAACCTCCCTGTGTCTCTATCGCCTAACCTTGCACCACACACTAACTCCCAAAAGGATGTCACTGATGATGTTCTAGTTTATGCCGACCCACCCACCACTTTTGATGACACTTTTGAGTTTGAGGGTCAGGACCCTGAGAGACTTGATGAGTTAGCTATGAGCATCCCATCTGCCATCGAGCAGCATGATAAGTTAGACTATATTTCCCAGGAGTCGTGTGAGGAGGAAGTTGAGCCCACTACTTTAGAATTTAATGATGATATTCCTTCTATAGAATATGAATCTTTTTCATGTGGGTTTAATTTTGATGAAAATTTTGATGATGGTTTTTGTGTTGAATATGAATTATTCTCTTTTAACCCTCTAATACCTCCTGAGTCATTCCCTGTTGAATATGACTCATTTTGTTTTGACGTTAATGTGAGTTTGGATGTGGAGCTGTGTGCTGAATATGAACCTTTTTCTTTTGACCCCATCCAAGCTGACTTCCTTTTTGAATCTCACAAGTCTAAATTTATTGAGTCTGAGGCAATTGTCACTGAACATTTTGATTTAGACCAGACTCATGAGCGTATTGAACTTAAAGCACTTATGGATTTAGGACCCTTTGCTTTGCCTAGACAGTTCGTTCATGACGATCCTATTTCTAGGCTGATGACCTATACGCTGGCTAATTTTGAGTATGTCTGCCTATTTTCTGATTGGGCTCTCCAATTTGACAAGTTAAAATGAGCCTTGACTTATGCTGCATTATTGTGGAGGATGTACTCTATTTGGCACCAACTCTTATACCTTCGTTGTCTTAATTTTATCGAGAGTTGGTCTTCTGTGTTTGATAAGCTTCTTCGTGCTTTGTTGGGTTTTGATTTGAATAGCAGCTTGTAAATTGTGATGGAGTGCTGATGCTCCATGGTCCTCATTTGAGTAAGGCTATAGCTTAGGTGTACTTCAGCACCTGACCTGGTATGCTCGTTCCACTCCCTTCTCTTCCCTCTTATTTTTCGTTTCTTTTCCTTCTCTTAGTTGTAGATATTTAAGACTGTAATGGGTGATCGATCTTGAGGAGAAATTTGGAATTTGTTGAGCCGTGTTGGCTATGATCACTCTTGGTTGCATTTTGTTTTGTTCTTTCTTGTCAGTTGTGGATATCTGGGGTTTTTTTTTCTTTTGAGTTTGACGCTTTGTTCTGTGAGTTTTTGATTTTCTTTGATTTTCTTTGGTTGTGTTCTGTGAGTTTGTATACATTTGTGTTTTGTCTCGGCTTTATGTGTTGCTTATGTGTTGCGTTTTGACGTCTTAGCTCACACAATGAGGACATTGTGGAGTTTTGGTGTGGGAGTGAAGTGCCCATTTTTCGAAAATTTTGGAATCCAGTTAAAAAAAGAAAAAAACAACTTTGCAAATCTTTGAAAATTCAAAAAAGATTTTTGTTTTGTTTTTGAGGAAGTTTTGTAATATTCTGATCAACTTAAATGCCCTGTGCTTTGATTAGTTGGCCTGTATATATGCATGATGTGCATGTTAGGTCTCAATCCTTGGTGTGTCATTCTCAGCCCGAATTTTAACCCTATTTGTTCATTATCACTGTGATCCAATCCCCATTTATTTCATCTTCATTGTCTTAAGGTCTTAGTTTTCCATAATCGGCTCTCCCTCTGGTTTTTGACACAATTACTTTGTTTTTTCTTATTGAAAAAAATGACAAAAAAGGAAAAAAGAAAAAAATGAATTAAAAAAATGAAAAAAATGGAAACAAAAACTGAAAAAAAAGAGAAAGAATAAACAAAAGGAAATGAAATAAAATATGGAATGACAAGTATCCCTTTGAAGCATGTGCTACTGGGCATTACTCTTTGAGGCACGTGCTATTGGGTGCTCCCTTTGAGGCAATACTGCTATTGGGAAAACTTGCTTCCTATGTTATTAAATCAATAACGTAGTTTGTGTCAGTCTAGTGTGATTGAGTTTGATTTTTTGGTAAACTTGAGCTCTAGGATGATGATACACTTGCACACGAGCACTGAGATGGATTCCAAGTTTTGATGTACAGTGGGATGAAAAGTTAGTGCTTTGATGTCATTAATGGAGTAGAGAGCCTTGATGTGTACATTTTGTTTATATGCATGCCAATATCTTTGCTACATGAGTGATTTAGTTGATTAGAATGTGTATATATCTTTCCCCGATTTTGCACATACTAATTTTTGCCTTGAAAAAAAAAAAGATTTTAAGTTTCTGTTTATGTTTTCTTTTATAGATTTTGTGGGTATATCTTCTGCAAGCCCTTACAAGACCTTACTCGTCCACTAAGGGTAACCTAAGGGTTTAAAGGGCTTGTTGCACGTGCTAAGTGCAACCGTGACTCCTACGAAAGTGAGTTAGTTTTTTTATTTTGCTTTTCTAGGATTGTTAGTTTTGTTTTACTCGGGATGAGCAAAACTTTGGTGTGGGGATATTTGTTGACACTAAAAATGTGCTATTTTTATAGTACCTTTCTGCCTAATTTATGCTCGAAATAATTGTAAGTTTTAGATTTCTATGTGATTTTATTTTGGTTTTGCAGGTATTGAATAATTCGAGAAAATGCAAGGAAAAGGATGAAGGAATCCTGAAAATTGAAGAATTGGGCCGAATGGAGTCAAACCCAAACCAAAAACAACAAAAAATAAAAAACATAAAAGCCCAAATCCAGCCATGTGCATGTCACGTGACCCTTACTTCTTCCCCCCTAACCCCATTTCTTTCTCTCTCCTCTCTTCTTGCTCACCATTCCCAGAAATTCCAATCCCTAACCCCAACCCCTGCTGCTCCTCTACTCATCTTCTTCATCTTCCCACTCCACGCCACATCTCCATGGCTCTTTTGTTGCAGCCAGTCCCTTGTTCGCCCCACTGTGATCGTCATCTTCTTCCCCATCTTTCTTTCTTCTTCTTCCTCACTGTCAGCAAACCCCAACCCGAAGCCCTGCGCGCCTCTTCATCTTCTTCACGCTTTGACGGTCTCAAACCATAAAGTGGATGTTTAATGTCCGATTAATGGGGGCAACCAAAGGGCTTCTGGGCAGCGTTTTTAGAGCCTTCAAAAGCGGATCGGGGCTCAACAGAGAGGGGGGCCAGTTTTAGCGTTTTAGGTTCAATTTGAGGTTTCATTTCAACATTTTTTAGGTTAGATTTTTAGGGTTTGTTTCTGCTCATTTTCGAATTCCACATCTAATTTTAGGACCTTTAATTTTCATGTATTGTGTTCGATTTCGTGAATTCCGGTTGACATTTGCAATTTCTGTTATGCCTTTCAATGTTTCGGATTTGGCTAATCATAGGTTGATTGTGACACAGCCTGAATTCTGCATATAATTCTCCTCACTTTCGAGTAACTAAACTTTGGGTGGTTTGTTGTTGCGTTCGAATTCCCCTCCCTTGCTTTCGCTTCTTCTTTGTTCAATTTCTGTTCAATTTGTTGCTTGCTGCTTGAATTCTGCTTATTGCTCAATTTTTCCAGTTCTAGAACCCTTTCTCTGAGATTGTGTTTGGTTCCCTTATTCGGCAGTTTTGGGACTGCGAAAATTAAAGTCTGATTCGCTTTTGGGTTTTGGTTGTTCGAGGCGGAGTAGTTTTAAGGGGGGTGATTGACGAGAATTTGAGCATGAATTGCTCTTTACTTTTGATTTTTGCCAACCGAGTTAGGATGATTTGGTTTATGGTTGTTAAGAGATGTTTATTGTACTTACATATGAGACCCTAGTTTTTGTAGCTAATGAGTTCGGGCAACTATAGCACTTTTGGTTAATAGTATTTATCTTGGCTTTTAATCGTGTGTTATTCTAGAATTTTAGTGATCCAAGTTTGCAACCCATCCCTGAGGACGATACCCATAATTCATATAACGATAAACCGTACGCTTGCGGAAAGTTTTTGGCGCCGTTGCCGGGAATGGCGTTGTGAAGTTAGGTTGCGTAGCCGTGTTGTAATTTAGTTATTTGCGTCGATTTCGTTTTCGTTTTCGTTTCATATCTTGGATTTTCGATTTTGTGTGTGTTAGTTTAGTTTTAACTTAGATTATTTTTGACTTTTGATTTGAGTTGCAGTTTTAGCATTGGGTCAATTTAATTTTGCTATTTCGTCTGATTTTGCTACTAGAAAAAAGAAAAAGAAGAGACTAATAATTTGGTTATTGCACAGGAAACAGGCACGGAAGTAGCAGTAACAAAGAGAAAAAAAATATAAAAAAAATGCTCTTCTTTTGTGTTTGTGTTCCTTTTATATTTTGTGTGATGTTTGAGTATTTTTGATCTTTCTTTTATCTTGGTAGCATAGTTTTATTTTTGTTAGTTTATTTTGTTTTGTTCACTTAATTATTTGAGTCTTTTGTTTTTGTTTTAGTCATTGGGTTGTAAATAGTGTCCTACATGCATTTTCTTTCCCTAAAAAAAAAAAAGAGTAAAAAAATTAAAGACTTGAAAATCCAAAAAAATTGAAAAAAATTCTTAAAGTTGAAAAAAACACTAGATTCAAGCATGCCAGTGTTTAATTTCCCACAATTTGAGCATGAGCCATCCTGGAGTTATCTGTCTAGACTTAATCATTATCGTGCTCAGTTAAATTACGCTTTTGTAAAATGAAAAATTTGTGAAGTCATCGTTTTGGGTCTCAATGCTGAGTTTAGGGGTTATATTGAGTCTATTTCCTGGAGGTGCCCTAGGATTATTAACTAGAACTTAAGATGAGGTTTGGAATTTCTTCAAAAAACTAGCTTGGGATAATTATAAGTTTGAACAAGCTAGATGGACTTTAGGATACCCAACTCACGAGTCTACTTTTCATGCTCATCCTTACCACCGGGACTTCTATGACCCCTCTCATGCTTATGTGCCTCCTGTTTTGTGTGATTACTGCGAGTCTTCTAATCATGCTGCTTATACTTGCCCTTATTGTGATTTTCATGCTAATTATGCAAGTATGGAAAAAAGATTAAATGAATTGACTGATAAAGTGATGGAGATAATGAAAGTGAGAATTACTGAACATTCTCACTGTTTTAATCAGAATAGGGAGCAATGTAATGAGTCTGGCTCTAGTTTAGGATCTCCTAAACCTGAAGTTAGTCCTTCTGATGATTTTGAGCCCTCTTATCAATCTAGGCCTCATTAGCATGATGATTTGTCTTTGCCTAGCCTTAAAAAAGAGAGCAACCTCCCTGTGTCTCTATCGCCTGACCTTGCACCATACACTAACTCCCAAAAGGATGTCACTGATGATGTCCTAGTTTATGCCGACCCACCCACCACTTTTGATGACACTTTTGAGTTTGAGGGTCAGGAACCTGAGAGACTTGATGAGTTAGCTATGAGCATCCCATCTGCCATCGAGCAGCATGATAAGTTAGACTATATTTCCCAGGAGTCGTGTGAGGAGGAAGTTAAGCCCACTACTTTAGAATTTAATGATGATATTCCTTCTATAGAATATGAATCTTTTTCATGTGGGTTTAATTTCGATGAAAATTTTGATGATGGTTTTTGTGTTGAATATGAATTATTCTCTTTTAACCCTCTAATACCTCCTGAGTCATTCCCTGTTGAATATGACTCATTTTGTTTTGACGTCAATGTGAGTTTGGATGTGGAGCTGTGTGCTGAATATGAACCTTTTTCTTTTGACCCCATCCAAGCTGACCTCCTTTTTGAATCTCACAAGTCTAAATTTATTGAGTGTGAGGCAATTGTCACTGAACATTTTGATTTAGACCAGACTCATGAGCGTATCGAACTTAAAGCACTTATGGATTTAGGACCCTTTGCTTTGCCTAGACAGTTCGTTCTTGACGATCCTATTTCTAGGCTGATGACCCATACGCTGGCTAATTTTGAGTATGTCTGCCTATTTTCTGATTGGGCCCTCCAATTTGACAAGCTAAAATGAGCCTTGACTTATGCTGCATTATTATGGAGGATGTACTCTATTTGGCACCAACTCTTATACCTTCGTTGTCTTAATTTTATCGAGAGTTGGTCTTCTGTGTTTGATAAGCTTATTCGTACTTTGTTGGGTTTTGATTTGAATAGCAGCTTGTAAATTGTGATGGAGTGGCTGATGCTCCATGGTCCTCATTTGAGTAAGGCTATAGCTTAGGTGTACTTCAGCACCTGACCTGGTATGCTCGTTCCACTCCCTTCTCTTCCCTCTTATTTTTCGTTTCTTTTCCTTCTCTTAGTTGTAGATATTTAAGACTGTAATGGGTGATCGATCTTGAGGAGAAATTTGGAATTTGTTGAGCCGTGTTGGCTGTGATCACCCTTGGTTGTATTTTGGTTTGTTCTTCCTTGTCAGTTGTGGATATCTGGGATTTTTTTTCTTTTGACTTTGTCGCTTTGTTCTGTGAGTTTTTGATTTTCTTTGATTTTCTTTGGTTGTGTTCTGTGAGTTTATATATATTTGTGTTTTGTCTCGGCTTTATGTGTTGCTTATGTGTTGCGTTTTGACATCTTAGCTCACACAATGAGGACATTGTGGAGTTTTGGTGTGGGAGTGAAGTGTCCACTTTTCGAAAATTTTGGAATCCAGTTAAAAAAAGAAAAAAACAACTTTGCAAATCTTTGAAAATTCAAAAAAGATTTTTGTTTTGTTTTTGAGGAAGTTTTGTAATATTCTGATCAACTTAAACGCCCTGTGCTTTGATTAGTTGGCCTGTATATGTGCATGATGTGCATGTTAGGTCTCAATCCTTGGTGTGTCATTCTCAGCCCTAATTTTAACCCTATTTGTTCATTATCGCTATGATCCAATCCCCATTTATTTCATCTTCATTGTCTTAAGGCCTTAGTTTTCCATAATCGGCTCTCCCTCTTGTTTTTGACACAATTACTTTGTTTTTTCTTATTGAAATAAATGAAAAAAAAGGAAAAAAGAAAAAAATGAATTAAAAAAATGAAAAAAAAATGGAAACAAAAACTGAAAAAAAGAAAAAGAATAAACAAAAGGAAATGAAATAAAATTTGGAATGACAAGTATCCCTTTGAAGCATGCGCTGCTGGGCATTACCCTTTGAGGCACGTGCTACTGGGTGTTCCCTTTGAGGCAATACTACTATTGGGAAAGCTTGCTTCCTATGTTATTAAATCAATAACGTATTTTGTGTCAGTCAAGTGCGATTGAGTTTGATTTTTTAGTAAACTTGAGCTCTAGGATGATGATACACTTGCACACGAGCACTGGGATGGATTCCAAGTTTTGATGTACAGTGGGATGAAAAGTTAGTGCTTTGATGTCATTAATGGAGTAGAGAGCCTTGATGTGTACATTTTGTTTATATGCATACCAATATCTTTGCTACATGAGTGATTTAGTTGATTAGAATGTATATATATCTTTCCCCGATTTTGTACATACTAATTTTTGCCTTGAAAAAAAAAAAGATTTTAAGTTTCTATTTATGTTTTCTTTTATAGATTTTGTGGGTATGTCTTCTGCAAACCCTTACGAGACCTTACTCATCTACTAAGGGTAACCTAGGGTTTAAAGGGCTTGTTGCACGTGCTAAGTACAACTGTGATTCCTACGAAAGTGGATTAGTTTTTTTATTTTACTTTTCTAGGATTGTTAGTTTTGTTTTACTCGAGGACGAGCAAAACTTTGGTGTGGGGGTATTTGTTGACACTAAAAATGTGTTATTTTTATAGTACCTTTCTGCCTAATTTATGCTCGAAATAATTGTAAGTTTTAGATTTCTATGCAATTTTATTTTGTTTTTGCAGGTATTGAATAATTCAGAAAAGTGCAAGGAAAAGGATGAAGGAATCCTGAAAATTGAAGAATTGGGCCGAATGGAGTCAAACCCAAACCAAAAACAACAACAAAAAATAAAAAACATAAAAGCCCAAATCCAGTCATGTGCATGTCACGTGACCCTTACTTCTTCCCCCCTAACCCCATTTCTTTCTCTCTCCTCTCTTGTTGCTCTCCATTCCCAGAAATTCCAATCCCTAACCCCGACCCCTGCTGCTCCTTTACTCATCTTCTTCATCTTCCCACTCCACGCCATATCTCTATGGCTCTTTTGTCGCAGCCAGTCCCTTGGTTGCCCCACTGTCATCGTCATCTTCTCCCCCATCTTTCTTTCTTCTTCTTCCTCACTGTCAGCAAACCCCAACCCGAAGCCCTGCGCGTCTCTTTATCTTCTTCACGCTTTGACGGTTTCAAACCATAAAGTGGATGTTTAATGTTCGATTGATGGGGGCAACCAAAGGGCTTCTGGGCAGCATTTTTGGAGCCTTCAAAAGCGGATCAGGGCTCGACCGAGAGGGGGGCCTGTTTTAGCTTTTCAGGTTCAATTTGAGGTTTCATTTCAACGTTTTTTAGCTTAGATTTTTAGGGCTTGTTTCTGCTCATTTTCGAATTCCACATCTAATTTTAGGACCTTTAATTTTCATGTATTGTGTTCGATTTCGTGAATTCCGGTTAACATTTGCAATTTCTGTTATGCCTTTCAATTTTCAGATTTGGCTAATCTTAGGTTGATTGTGACACTGCCTGAATTCTGCATATAATTCTCCTCACTTTCAAGTAATTAAACTTTTGGTGGTTTGTTGTTGCGTTCGAATTCCCCTCCCTTGCTTTCGCTTCTTCTTTGTTCAATTTCTGTTCAATTTGTTGCTTGCTGCTTGAATTCTGCTTGTTACTCAATTTTTCCAGTTCTAGAACCCTTTCTCTGAGATTGTGTTTGGTTCCCCTATTCGGGAGTTTTGGGACTGCGAAAATTAAAGTTTGATTTGCTTTTGGGTTTTGGTTGTTCGAGGCGGAGTAGTTTGAAGGGGGGTGATTGACAAGAATTTGAGCATGAATTGCTCTTTACTTTTGATTAGTGCCAACCGAGTTAGGATGATTTGGTTTATGATTGTTGAGAGATGCTTATGGTACTTACATATGAGACCCTAGTTTTTGTAGCTAATGAGTTCGGGCAACTAGCACTTTTAGTTAATAGTATTTATCTTGGCTTTTAATCGTGTATTATTCTAGAATTTTAGTGATCCAATTTCGCAATCCATCCCTGAGGACGATACCCGTAATTCGTACACTGATAAACCGTACGCTTGCAGAAAATCACAAGAGCTGGTAGTAAGGAGAGCAACTATAGTGGCAAGACTGCCACATTTGTAGGGAATGATTCTATCCAGATTCCCGCCATTTTTCCCTAAGCTTCCTGATCCATGTAGTTTTTCTATCCCATGCGTTATTGGAAAGGTAGAAATTGAAAGAGGGCTATCTGATTTAGGTGCAAGTGCCAGCATAATGCCTTACTCTTTGTTTCATAAGCTGCACCGAGGACCATTACTAGCCACCCCCTTTTCAGTACAGTTGGTTGATGGTTCTGTAACATAGCCCATAGGTAGGTTGGAAGATGTGCCTGTCAATATAGGAGACATTTGGGTGTTAGAAGACTTCATTGTAGTCGATATGCCTGAACTTGATGATGCCTAAATTATCCTAGGCAGGCCCATTTTGGTGACAGCTGGTTGTCATGTTGATGTGAGAGAGTGCCGTATTTCTTTTGAGGTAAAGAGAAGGTTTGCTGTGTTTCATCATAGGAAGGAGGATGCAGTTTTTTCTCATTCTTCTATATCGGATGCATTACCCCTTTTCCCTGAGTATGATATGGGGGATGTCTTGTATGATGAAGATCCTCCTGGTTCTGAATGGATTTCATATGAAGACCCTGACCAAGAGTATGTTAAGGTGGAGTTTTCAGCTCCTATGCCACCTAACAAACCCGATGCTGAGGCCCCTGTCTCTAATGATTGTTTGATGAGTGAGTATTATAGTTTTCCTCAAGTTGTTCATTCTATGCTCAATTGGAAGGTTTTGATGTCGATTTTGATGTAGAGGTTGAGCAAGTAGATGGTAACCCATCTGATGGGCCAAGAGAGCGATTTGTTTTGTATGCGAATGGTGCGTTGTGGCACTAAGTTATGAAAACAAAGGACCTGCAGCCAGAATTGCTAAGATGGTACCTTCAACTACAGAAGTTCGATTTTGTGGTTCGTGATAAAGGTGATCCGAACCAAGCCTAGAACAAAGGTCAAGTTCTTTACCTTAAAAGAGCGCTTCTTGAGAGGCAACCCAAGTTCTTTCTTATTTTTCTTTTTCCTTTTCCGTTTTCCTTAGTTTTGTTGTTTTTGTAGTTTGATAGAAAAAAGACAGTGAGAATAAGCCTTTAAAAAAAAGAAAAAAATTAAAAAAAAGCATTAAAAAACCAAACCAAAAACTAAAAAATAAAAAATGTGTTTATGAATAAAATGTCTGGCACCACGGCCAAAGCCCTAGACCCGCAGTACATGGGATGCCAGACCAGAAAAACATTTTTCGATCCAGCAAACACCACGGACTATCCGTGGTGGGATGCTACGGGTTGCAGTCTAGGTTTTTTACTGCGGTGTTTGCTCTCCTTCCCCTCATTTCTTCTGCAACCTTCGACACTTTCTCTCTCTTCCTCCCTTCTCTCTCTCTCTAAAGCCTCTACAACCCACACCTTGAATCTCCCTCCAATCTTCTCTATTTTTCTTCATTTTCACACCAAATTCCTTCTTTTCACTTAATCTCTCTATTTCATCCACAAATTCTCATCTTTTTTTTTCTTCTTCAAAATTCATCTCAACTCATTCATCCACCATACCAATCCTTCTCTCTCTCTAATTCTTCACATTTTTATTTATTTCTTCAATTTTCTAGGTTTTAGTTCTTACTTTTGATTTTAGTTTTGTTTTTGGTTAAGTTTTACAACCATACACCAAATAAAAGGCAAAGAAGCACCAAGAAGGTTGGTTCATCAAGTTAAGCACCACCCCGACCTCAAAGAATATCTAGAATGTCAACCAATGCGCGTGCTAGAGGTAACATTCTTCACCCTCTTGGTTTGACTCATCCTGATCATATTGTTAGGTATAACTCTTTAAATGAACGTGTACTAGTAGCAACTAGATACTATGATGAGGATTTGTTGGCCCGATTAGGAATGTTGGATGATATTCGTTGGTTGTTTGCTAGAGGTGGTATGAGCCACTTTTTAGAACTTAAAACGCATACATATAGGGACTTGACTTTAGAATTTCTAAGTACACTCCATGTCGAGGTCACTAGAGGACTTCAATGTCAAGTTGGATGTATATCATTTTACTTGTAGGGACAGTTGTATGAGCTGAACTTATGTATCTTCAATACTATTTTTGGATTTCCCCCTAGCATGGACTTATCGCACCGCCAAGTCCCCCGCGAATTCAATACGAATGCATTTTGGGGTGAACTTTCGAGGAGTGTTAGGTACAGTACTAGTTTATCGAAATGCACACATATTACGAATCTGTATTAGAGTAGCTCGGCGTATCCTTGCTTGTTTTTTGTTTGCTCGGGACGATAGTCTGAATGTCCCCAGACTTTATGAGTTGTAGTGTCTGTCCTATATGCTAGATGGTGCCCAACTTGTTCCTGGTTCATTCTTAGTTAGGCAATTGCATAGTGCTGCTATTAACACTAAAGGTAGGATAGTCATAGGTGGAATAATTACTACTATCACTAGATTCTTAGGTGTTGAGCCCAATCCTGAGGACAGAGTTTCTAGGTCTGAGCGGCTTGACCAAGCTGCTTTTGAGATTATGAACTTTTGTAAAGTTGAGGTTGGCCGTTTGTGTTGGATTTACCCTGGAGACCAACTCTTACCGCTTCCCAATGTCGATGGTACTACTTTGCTTCACCGAGGTAACCTTTACTGGGTGCCTGGTGATGATGAGGTTGCTCGACCTGTACCCCACCACCCCACCCCTCACTCTCATCAAGCAGGCCCTAGTTCTTCCTCTTAACCGCCCCTACCTGACTATTCGGATATTCAAGACACCTTTAGGTCCATTCAAGAGGAGCAAGGTTCCCTCCGTGCCTTTGTAGCTTCAGAGAGTGCCGCTCTTCAGGACTTTGTCTAAGAACGCCATGATGAGTTTCGTGAATTGCTTGCTTTTCAGACCTAATATTTCCAAGATTGTAGGGCATGCCTAGAGACCTGGCGAGATTGGCATATCTCATAAGGACAACCATCCCATCCTCCTCCACCTCCTCTTCTCTAATTCTGATTTCTGCTACTCCCCTTCCCCTTTTTATTATGATGTGCCCACATTGAGGGCAATGTGTGATTCAAACATGGGAGAGTTAGTTATTATATTTGGCATCTGATGCCTTTTATTTTTTTTTTTTGCTTGGTGTGTGTTTGTTTATTTTTGCCTTGTATATATTTTTAGTGGTAGTTTTGATAGTTTTTGTTTTAGTTTTACTTTTGTTTTAAGTAGTGCACTTAGTTTTCTTCTAGGTTGCCTTTCAGTTTCTTTCTTTTGTAAGTTTATTTGGCGTTTTAGTTTGCATTGTTTGTAGGAGCATGCATGCATAAAATAAACATAATAAAAACAAAAAAAATGCTACAATATTGATTTTTATAGATTTGGTAGCTTTATTTGGTTAGTTTGATCCTTTGATTCATCCAGATTGTTCATAAAAGTTTGTGAATGAATTTTCGAATTGAATTCAATGTTTTGACCATATGTTGAATGCAAATTGATTTTCCCTATGAGTCTTTACATGAAATTCTGGCATGTGTGCTAGTGAGCTAGTTTTGACTATGGTAGATGTCCTGTGAGACTTTGAGCCCTTAGAGACTATTTATCATTATTAGTTTCATATTTCTTTCATATGTGACTCTTCCTTGACATCATTTCTCTAGAACTTGCCTTGATTCTCATTCAAGACCACATTTCACATATGCATTTAGGCAATATAATTGAGGCTTTTTTCTTTCTTTGATTTATTTGAGACCCACGGCCAAATAGCCGCCCTTATTATATATTGTATCCTTTGTTAGCCCCTTTGAGCATGTGATTGTTTTTTCCTAGTTTTAGCCCATAGTCAAATACTTCTCGTACCCTTAAACTAAGGCTAGAGGAGCATTACATTCTTTTACATCAAGTTTGATAGGGCGTTAGTAAGATGGATTGTTATTCTTTTTAGTGAATTTTGGTTATTTGGTGCAGGGATGCAAACATATCCTTTGTTTTATTGAGTAAAGTTTAGATAAGAGTTCAATTTAAAAGTTCGTTATAGAAATTTCCTTGGCTATTCCTTTTTGAAAAAAAGAAAAAAAAAGAAAATCAAACAAAAACAATGCAGTAATTAAAAAAACAAAAAAAAAAGAGAAAAAAAACAGGAAAATTTTCAAAGAAAGTAATTAGCCTTGGTGGGAATGTAAGATATTTGTGATTTTCGACTCTATCCCTTTTCATTTTGGGATTTATTTTGTTGATGAGTTGATATGGTTCGAGAAGGATATAGTATGATGCATCGGAATTGTTTAAGCTCTTATTCTATGGCTTTTAGCTCCTCATTTCCAAAAAAACATTTATTCCCCTTTTACCTTTACCCAAAACCCCATTACATTCCTAAGAAAGTCCTCATGATTGTTTAATGTATTTGCATTTTAGTGGTGGTGAATTTGAGAATTTTGTCAAGCTTATGGTATATTTGTGTCAAATGAATGAGAATTGAGAGAACCTTTATATCTATACATTGCCAAACACATGAGTGCTGAGTGCCACATAACTATAGTGAGATTCTACGTGCCTTGCTAGTTCTACTCGTTTTGTGTACTAGAATGATTGTATTTAACAATTTGGAGGACGATTGGTTCAAGTTTTGCATTATGGTCTATAAAATGTTTTTGAAATTTCATTCCTTATTCTGTTTGTTAATGATATTTTTGCATATTTTTGGGCTACCTTTGGATTATCCTTGCCATTTGAATGTTATCTATATCTATCCTGAGGAGGTTGTGTACATCTTTAATCCTCGCATTGCTTGAAGACAAGCTACAGTTTAAGCATGGGGGAGTTTGATAAGTGCTTTATATGTACATCTTTTTAGGGCTATTTTGTCTCGTTTTTAGGATAATTTTGTACGTAATGATGTTATTTACTCTCCTATTCTCAATTTATACTTGGGTATGGTTGTTTTATGTATTTTGCAGGATTTTTAGTCTTTTTACCCAGCATTTGCCCTTTAATGGCTGTGTTTTGGCCTCCCCCATGGTCATCCATGTTATGCCATGATCGTAGAGTAAAGAAAGAGCAAAATTCTAGATCCAGCACAGATCACGGTCAGCCCGTGGTGGAGCCCACGGATGATGGTGTGCCTATAACTATTGCCTCTTTGTTTTCCCTCGGTTGTATGGCTGAGATCAACTAAAATTCTCTATAAATAGAGATGTTCTGCAGAGGCACTCAACTTCAAATCAAAAAGCAAAGCAAGCAAGTAGTTTAGTTTAGATTAGTTTTCTCTTAAATTTTGTTCTTAGTTTAGTTTTAAGTGAGTTTTGAGTGCGAGAGTTTTGATCCTGAAGCGGTTCCAAGCCTTTGGTGAAGGCCATCTCAGTCGAGTCCCTTTTGCTCAAGATTTCGTCGATCTTTTTTCGGTTAGTTTATCTTTAATCATGTCTGAGTAGTTTTCTTAGTCTAGGAATTTAGTAGTTTTTGGAATTGTTATTGGATCATTGTTTGATTTTTAAAGAATTATGCTTATTTTCATTATCGATTTGATTTTGTTCTATCAAGTATTTGATATGTTGTGAGTTGATTTTTGGCCAAAATTTGCTTGCACAATTAAAACAATCGAGTGAACATTCGAAAGACGATATTCGGTTGTTGGACTACTTGAATAGACATAGCATAACTTCGTCTCGAAAGAGAGATTTATATGTTGGGAGGGCTAGTAAGTAATCGAATATATTAAACTTGGATTAAGTCAAATTAGTTTGAAAGAACGACGTTTACTTAGTTTAGGCAAATTTGATTGATTTCGAAAGAATAGATCAAGTTTCTTGACAAGATTACAATTCCTTGGAATTAACCAATTAGAGAATAGTACATGTTTATTCATTTTGATCCAATTCTCTTCCATTATAGCGAAAATTTCTAGACGTTTTCTCTTATTGATTTAAACAAGTTTATTTGCAGTAGTTAATCAAATTCACTTGAAATTGACTTTTGCTTAGCATATTCTGACATGACTAGGCTCGATAGATTACTTTAGTCTCTGAGGAACGATATCTTTATCTATACTACGAACACCCGTGCACTTGCGGCAGTGTTGATCATTTATGTCGGGCATTTCCTCCAGCCCAAACGTGAAAATATCTTTGTATTCCAAGAGGAGATTCACAAGAGAATATCGCGTTTACTCTACCACATCTCGACCAACTTTGACCGTACAGGTCGGACGTCCATCCTCTAGTGGTACGATTTCTACATCGTCTGTGCCTTTAGGGTGAGGACACCCTTGGTCTTCAGCAGTTATGGTGCAGATGTTAAGGCATCAGTCGTGGGCTTTTTCATTTGAAGGCCGGTTATCGAGACCTCTTGATAATCTTGGCGCTAGACGAACGACTTGATGCGGACTAAATAGCACTCTAAGGCCATCTGCTGGTCTCCAAACAACTTCCCTATGCTTCCGTCTTCTTCCTCGTGTTGAACTCGAACAAGGTAAGGCACTATAATAGGCTTAACTTTGTGAAGACTTGGGTGTCCAATGATGACGTTGCAAGCAGCGGCACATTCATGACTAGGAAATCAACCTCTAGGTTTCTCGATTTGGCCTTATCCCTAAACCGTAGTGGTACTTGGATCACATACACTGGGGTCACTGTCTGATCGTAAAAGCCGAGGATAAGGTGCACTAGTGGTGTGATGTCCCAGCCTGGATGCTTGAGTTTTTTAAGACAATCCTAGGTAATGAAGTCAGCCAAATTCCCTGTGCCAACCATGATTCTGCGTACAAAGGCACTTGCTACCTTTAGCTCAACCACCATGGGGTCGTCGTGAGGGGAAATGAGAGGGCGATCATTACTCCTATTAAAAGCTTCGATGGTAGGGATGCTTATAGGAATTCCCCAGTCGCCTGTCATTACCTGCTAGGTACTATGCGTTTGTGCCTTCTACATCACATGGGAGATACCCTTGATGTATCCTCCTACCATGGTGGCTATGATCTCAGTGGAATATTTCTTCTCCCAGGGGCCCTTTTGGGGGTTGATTTTTCCCTTTGTTAAAGGTTCTTTGCCTATCGCTTTACGAAACGGTCGATTGTCCCTTGTCAGCAAGTTCGTGAAAGACCTTCTGCAGCTCTCTGTACTCCACAGTGGTGTGCCCATTTTGCTCGTGGAACTCACAATATTTCCTTATGTTGTGTGGTTTTGGGGTTGTAGCCATGGGTGCGGCCTTTTCAGCATGTGGTGCCCCTTAATCTCCATAAGGATGCTCCCAGGATCTGCATTAAAGCATTATCTCGGCTTTCGTTCCTTTGCCTTCGTTCGACTCTTGTGTGAGATTTCTTTCCTTGGCCTTCCTCTTCCAAGGACCGTCCCCAATTTTCACACAAATCTTGGTGGCCCTAATGAAGTCAACCGACTTTTTGAGGGCTCCGACAAGGAAGTTTCCTTTTGTTAAGCCAACAAGAATTTGAACCGCCCATTCTTTAAACTATTGAGCAAGGAGGTGTAAGCTACCCCATCCTCTTGGTCTGGGATGGGAATGGCCTCCTAATGAAATCTCTTCACGAACTCGACTAGTGATTCGTTTTAACCCTACTTGATCTTCAACAGGTGAATGCTTGTTCGTCTTTCTTTACGGTTGGTGATAAAGTGGCTCACAAAGCAAGCACACAACTCTTGGAAGCAAGTGACGCTCCCTGGGGGAAGGCCACTGAACCACTTTTACGCCACCCCCTTCAAGGCTGCCAAGAAGTATCAACAGTAGGCTACTTCATCCACCTCTTGGACATGCATTTGAGCCTTGTAAACTCTCATATGCTCTTTAGGATCTGTGGTTCTGTCGTACAACCCTAGATTTTGAATCTTCACCTTCTTTGGCCTTGGAGCATCCATAACTTCTTCACTGAAACGTGTCGCAAATGGCGCAAAGCCCGGATGTGCGACTGTTCTAGACACCTTGATAGGAGTATACGACTTTTGTCTTGTCTCAGCAAACGAGGGACTCCTGTGTAGTGTGTCGTTCCTGGGTGGACTGTGCCATGAGCAACTAACCCTTTTTAGTTCCTGGTCCCGTACACCACAACCACGCATCGGTGGGCTTCGACTGCACTCCCTGGTCACTGACTGTTTTGGAGGATACTCTTTCCTTCGTCTTGGAGAGCTCTTACCTCTCTTGGGATGCTCCTCCCTGAAACGGAAGGTAAGTTCCTGCTCCTCGAACCAAGGCGACTTCCCGGAGTGCGTGGCATAGGGGGTTGAAGCCGCCCTTGACAACGTCAGGCCTTTTTGTGCCTTATGGAGGGCCTTGCCATGCTCGAATGATCTACCTAGTGTCAACCCCTCTAGCGCATTTGCAATGCTCAAGGCATGGGTGTTTATTGGCCAAAGGCCGAATGCTACTATGAATCATGGGGCCTTCATAGCAAGGTCTGAGCCGGTCTCAACGAGCTAAGGGTTCATATCCTTGAGTTAGCTCATAGCCGAATGTGGGAAGTGGCCTCATGGAGCTTGCCCCTTCCATTGTCTTCTTCACTTGTTCTATAACCTGCTATAAGAGGGTATCTATTATGGTAGTCATAAAGTTTTTGAGGAAGTCTACCATGATGTACACTTCCAGTTTCGGATGACTTCTGTCCAGCTGACCAGGACATGGCCATGGAACTTTTTGAGGCGTCAAAGAATTTCATGGGCTTTAGGGGGCGGGCCCCTATGCACTTCCAGTGGATCAGTCATGGGGTTCTCATGTCTTCTGGATTAGGCCCTTGTAGGGTTCCTTACTACCATCGATCACCACCCTTCCCCACAGACGGCACCAATCTATTTTGGTACAGGGTTATCAGGAGTGATAAGGTGGTGAAGAACAAGCTTACAAGATGACGGACACCCCCGGCTGTCGTCTCTTTCCTTCTTCTTCTCCCTTGCAAAAAGGCGAACCTCAGATTGTAGATCCAAGGAATGCTCATCTGATGCTCAAGTCAGTCCCCTAAGCTAGAGAAGGAAAAAGACAGCTAAGAGGAAAAAAAAATGCTACAGATTGTATCTTTCTCGGGAAAGGCTGATTTTTTCATAAAAAGGGAAAGTCCTAACGCTTTTGATGTCAGAGCCTAGATTTTACTGTAAATTGATTACCTTTCTCAGACTAGGTAGGTGGGTACTTATAGGGTACTGTAGCCAGGGGCAAAATAGTAGTTTCATGAGTTTTTTTTTTTTTTTGTAAACTCTTGCGAGCTTGAAAGAGTCAGATCTCATCCCCATCCTAGTGGCCCATAATGAGTTTGGGTCTCCTTTCTTGGGCCTTAGGACCTACTTGCTACATGGCTAGATGGTGAAGTCTTATCTAAATCAGCAACCTTAAATATATTCTAACCTAAAATTATAAATCTTACTTTATTGAACTTAGCTAGTCAATAGAGTTTTTTTTTTTTTAAAAAAAAAAAAATTGAAGTTCATTGTGAGTGCTATATGTATGTTGGCTCCATGTATTATGTCAACAAAGACAAAGATGCAATGGTAAGGTTATTTATCTAACATTATGAGACAACTCTATTTGTGTATAAAATAGGTTAACTTCTATAAACTTCAAGGTAATAAAGATATTACATGATAGGTTTAAATTAGATCAAATTTGCTCAAATCATACTCATTACAATTCTTTAACCTAAAGTTGTCCCCCATACCCCCCCAAAAAAAAAAAAAGAAAAACAGTTTAAATGGCTCATCTTCATATCAAGTTAGTTTAGTTTAATTTGAGTTGGGTAACCAAAAATTCTACTCATTAAAAATTGGAACTAGTGTTATACCCTTATAATGCAAGGATATTATTTAATTTTTATTTTTATTTTATTAGTATAATTAAGAAATATGTTTATATCAATTTTGCAGTAGATTAACAATTCTATGACAACATAATTATTGTTTTCCTTCTTTTTTTTAACATGACTCACTTTAAATTCCTTTTATTTTCATATTAATAATTTAATACTTGATATGTTTTAAAAATTCTCTAAAATATTAGACATCCAATTTTTTGGATGGTTTATTTTAGTAGTTAAATAGACTATATTTTAATTTAACTTAGTTTTATAAAAAATTAGAGAAAAGCAAATTAAACGCTGTCAATTGAGATAAATATAATTTAATTGGATCAATTAAGAAAAAATAGTGAAGAGAGAGTGAATAACATGAAGAAACAACTTTTAAATTATGGTCATGTGCTAGTTTTGAAATACATCATACGATAAAGAACATAAACTCAAGGGAATAATATGTAACTACGCGATGCACATTACACGAAAATATGGTCAAATATTACAAGATCAAAATATGCCACCATGCCATGTATCCCATGCATATTACATATATAAATATACCATTTTGAATAAGTTTCATGAAAAATATAATAAAATGATCTTATTTTATTGATCTGGATAAATCTTGGTTTAATATTTTGACTTTAAAAAGTGAGGTTTTCTTTATACTTGTTGCTCATATTATAAGAATAATATTTTTTAGATAGTGGTACCAAACTTAACTTCCAACTACCTAACTTCAAATCATATATATATTAAAACGAAACTTTCCAAACTTAGCATATGCCATGTGTCAAAGTTTTAAAGATTTGGATTTTTACTAACCTAGTTCCAAAGCTAACTCCAAATCACATAATTTATTGTTTTTAATTAAATAATAAATCATAAAAGATCTTCACTATTATAAACATGAAATATTAGAAATATTAGATGCACTATGATAATAGTTATAGATTCTATTTAATATAAATATAGAACTATTAAGAAATAATAAAAAATTTTTGATTTCTATTATTATTATTATTATTATTATTATTATTATTATTATTATTATTATTACTACTACTACTATTGCTACTACTACTACTACTATTGCTACTACTACTACTATTACCACTACTACTAACTATTACTACTACTACTACTACTACTACTACTATTATTATTGCTGCTGCTGCTATTGTTACTGCTACTACCACCACCATCCAAGCAAACTTATGACAAATAATTTACTACATGAATAATAAAAATAATTTATGAATCATCTAAACTATTGTACCCAATTAACTTTAAAAAAATCCGCAGAAAATCCACAATTAGTAAAAGATATTATAAATTAACAGGTTTCTAGTTAACTGTTGAAAAGAAATTAGTGTGACTTTTCTTTTACAGAGACTGAAAAAAAAAAATTTCACAAATTGTTTGAATTATTACCCAAATAAGTTTTTCACAAATAATTATCCAAGTAATCTTATAGAAAATAAGTCATTACATGAATAATAAATAATTTATGAATCATGAAAACTTTGTATGTAGTTAACTTTAAAAAAAAGCCAGCAGGAAATCCACAATTAGTAAAATATTTTATAGTTAACGGAGTTTTCACTTAAGTTAAGAAAAACTTATTGTAACTTTTCTTTTACAGAGGTTCAAATAATTTTTCAACCAATCACATGAATTACTAATATAATTTACTGATTTCTCATAATTTGTATACCTAATAGCTATACTTTAAGTTTTTTAAAACTATGAATCTGAAAAAATTTAAGAATTTTGCATATGTCACATGAAATAATAGACGATTTATTATTTTGTATATAAGTTTAATGCAAACAAAAATTCAAAAACTATCAAATACATTGTAGCAGGGAAAACATACTAGTTTCTTTAAAAAAAAATAAAAACTATTAATTATTTTAGATATTTTCTGGGAATGACATGTTTAAAGAATTTAGAGGCAATTAGTTTATATATATATATATATATATATATATATATATGTATTATGGTCCATTCACTTTTTCTATGTTTCATAAATATAATTTAGGCGAAAACCCGCATATTAGAATTCAAACTTCCGTTAAAAACATGCATCGTATCTAACGGCAGCGACTGAAGCCAACAGTCCTGCTACTCTGAGAAACCTTAATTAACACCAAGAAAATGACTCTTTAGAATTGAAGGAGGAAACCCCGCCACCATTATCTCCCAGTCACCTTCTCTCTCCTCCAATGCCTTCTCTTCCCTTGTCCGATTTTGTCTCTCCTGATTAAACCCCAAATCACATGAACCTGATATCAGAGACCTTACAATCTGATCATCATCATCAGAAGAAGAAGAAGAAGAAGAAGAGTAACAAAAAGAAAAAGGGCAAGGAAGACTCTGATCAAAACAAGAGTAGCAGTGAGGAGAGAGAAAAGGATAACAAGAAGAAGAAGCGGGAAGCTGAGAAATTGGACGAGTTTGATTCGAGTGAGACGAGTTCTGAACTGGGTCACTGTGTAAATTTTAAAGGCAACTGCAAGAAGGCGAAACTGATGGAGGGAAGTGATGATCAAGGTGATGAGGAGGAAAACCCTAATGCTAATGCGCTTTCCAATTTTCAGATTTCCAAGACGTTGAAAGATGTTTTGAGTTCTAAAGGGATCAAATCGTTGTTCCCCATTCAAGCTATGACCTTTGATGTCGTTCTACGTGGGTCGGATTTGGTGGGTCGTGCTCGGACTGGTCAGGTCAGTTTTTGTTATCGAGCCTTTCTGGGATATTTGGCTGCATGATTTAGTTTTATTTACGAATGTTTAATTGGATGGTTTTGTGGGCAAATGACGTTTGACTAGAGTTAATAGTTCAGATCTTAATGTAAACAGAATCGAGAAAGTGCATCTGATTGACGTGACATTGAGTTCAGGGCCTAGTTTATCTCTTTGACATTAATTTGGCTGGGCTGCATTTGTTAAAATTCTATGCTTTAATGATTTTGCTTGTATACTCATGTGACTATTCAGAAATGTTGAATTGAGGGAGGTTAGATTCTGCTGCGGTGGATGTTTTGCGTTGGACTTGGACTAAACTCATTGATATAAATAGTGGCTCTGTCAGAGGAGATTAAACAGAATGACACAGACAATGGCTTTAGATAAGGGAATTGCAGTGGGGTGGCTTCCTGGAAGTTCATGAAAGTGAAAATAAAGTTTGCAAACTAGTAGGATAAGTTTGGCGTATGTAAAATTTTCCAATGCGTAAGATTTGCAAACTAGAAGCCCATTTGATCATACGAGCTGGTAATAATTGCTCAAGACTTTATTTCATGCAAGTTGTTGGAACTCTTGGCTCACGTCTTCCTTGATTGGGGTTGAACAGAACAATATCAGTAGAGAAGTGCCACCGGCCGGGGGGGGGCGGGCGGGGCGGGCTTCATTCCTCCCGTTGCATTTCAAATCAATATTTATGTACTTACTCCATTGTAGGTTTTAATAATTTGGAATAATGGTAATATACCCTAATGGTTCATGCTATACAGGGAAAGACTCTTGCTTTTGTGCTGCCGATATTAGAGTCTCTGGTGAATGGACGTGCCAAACCCTTAAGAAAGAGTGGTTATGGAAGGCTGCCAAGTGTCCTTGTGCTCTTACCTACGAGGGAGTTGGCAACTCAGGTACAAAGCAGAAGATGATTTACAATTCTGCGATTCCTTCTAGCAAGGACTTACCAACGAAGATTTCCCCTTTACTCAACTTTCTGATCTCCTGTTGCTCTGTCTTTTTAGGTATATGCTGACTTTGAAGCTTATGGGGGTGCTCTAGGACTTCTGTCTTGCTGTGCATATGGAGGAGCTCCTTTCCAGTCTCAGATAATTACCTTAAAACGGGGGGTTGATATTGTTGTTGGGACACCTGGTCGTGTCAAGGTATCTTCAAAAAGTTGGTTTCTTACCTTAACACTGCTTAGCATGAAGCACTTGCATCTTTCTGCGCTATCTTGACTTACTTCATTAAAATGTTATTTTGTTAAAGGATCTCATGGAGAAAGGTTTTCTTAATGTGGGTTCATTGCTATTTCGAGTCCTTGATGAGGCTGATGAAATGCTCAGGATGGGTTTTGTTGACGATGTTGAATTGATATTAGGTAAAGCAGCTCATTTCTGTTGGCACTGTCATTTCATTTGCAGTGATGGAGGGGAGTAATATTGTTCTGTTTATTAAAACAATGCTGCCACGTAGTCTATGCTTTCATTTGGATTATTTTCTATAGTTGTTGATCCCGGTTGACACTTGACATAAATATAAGACTTGGTTGATATATCCATTTGGAGTCCATCAATTTGCATTCATGGCAAACTGTAAATGGATTGTTAGATGCTGGTGGAGTAACTTGTAAATGTCCTTATTTTATTTAATTTTCATGTTAAATGTCGTAACATATTTAGAAATTTCACAGGAAAGGTGGGGGATCTTACCAAAGTTCAGACACTTTTGTTTAGTGCTACTTTGCCAGATTGGGTCAAGCAGGTGAATGGCTCTCTTAAGTGTAACGTAACGTCGCAATTTCTAGCGCAAAAGTAATGGTTTAAATCTTCTTGTGGTGCATAGATATAGATATATATATATATATATATATATATATATATATATATATATATATATATATATATATATTACTAAGACAGGGCTCTTGTTTTTTCAAGATCTCTTCCAGATTTCTAAAATCTGATAAGAAAACCGTAGATCTTGTCAATGATCAGAAGATGAAGGCCAGCACTAATGTCAGGCACATTGTCATCCCTTGTTCTGCCTCTGCAAGGTCTGAGCTCATTCCCGACATTATTCGTTGCTATAGCAGGTTGGTTTCTTCTTCTTTCCATTGTGAAAACACATCTAAAGTTCTGAACCCTCTTAATCAAGCAGCTGTTAATGTTACTATTTAATCTGATGTGACACTGATTCAGTGGAGGCCGTACAATAATTTTCAATGAGACAAAAGACTCTGCTTCTCAGCTTGCTGGGTCATTGCCCGGTGCACGAGCTTTGCATGGAGACATACAACAGGCACAGCGTGAGGTTAAGTGTTGGTTTATGCAGTTCCTTCTTGGTTCAGGCATTAGATTGCCCTTACTAAGCCAAATGTGATCGGATTAATATTTTTGGTGTTTGAACAAATCTGTGATCTGCAAAATGGTGGCAGGTGACGCTTTCTGGATTTAGATCTGGAAAATTTATGACACTGGTAGCCACTAATGTTGCAGCCAGAGGCCTGGATATTAATGATGTGCAGTTAATCATCCAAGTGAGTTTCCTGCTGCTTGATTTTCGCTGCAGTGCATGTTTTGCTTATAGAGTCTCTCTAAGAATTTGTCACTTTTCTTTTCTGGGTTTTAGTGTGAACCTCCTCGTGATGTAGAAGCATACATCCATCGTTCAGGCCGCACAGGGAGAGCGGGTATTATGCAATGCTACTGTACTCTGATGAAAGTTATATTTTTACAAGTTACTAAACTGTTTATTGATTCAATTGCAGGAAATACAGGGGTTGCTGTAATGCTTTATGATCCAAAGAGGTCAAATATCTCAAAGATAGCAAAAGAATCAGGTGTCAAATTTGAGCATTTATCTGCACCTCAGCCAGCTGATGTTGCCAAAGCTGCTGGTATTGAAGCAGCAGAATCCATTACCCAAGTCTCTGATAGGTGTATTTATCAGTTGCTTTTTTCGATCTATTGTTCAACCTCCTCAGATATCATCTTATTTATTCCCTTTAACTGCTCTAAAAACACAGCGTGATTCCTGCATTCAAGGATGCTGCTGAAGAGCTATTGAGTAGTTCTAGTTTATCAGCAGTAGAAATTCTTGCAAAAGCAATAGCAAAAGCAGCTGTAAGTTATTGTCTATGAGTTAACTTGAAAGTATATTTTGAATCTAGAAAAATTTATAGAGTTGGGTGCTTGTTGCAGGGTTACACGGACATTAAGGAAAGATCACTTCTCAGTGGCATGGAGAACTATGTAACTCTACTCCTTGAAGCTGGCATACCAATCTACACACCTTCGTAAGTGGACTAGATCCTGTTTGCTATTGTATTTTCGTCTTCTTCCTTCCTCCCATCCTCCTGGCACTGCCACATGTTTTCTTGCTTCTTACAACTACTTGACTTCGAGGTGCTAACTGCTAACTTGTTGGCTCTACTTGTCTTTCAGCTTTTGTTCTAATTGCTTTAAATTTTTTAAAATTGTTGTGAGACTCCTGCGCAAAATGTCTTTGTGAACCTCTTGGAAATCCTTGCACTCATTCAAGGGGAGCCATGGAGTAACGATAAGGTTGTCTCCGTATGACCAAAAGATCACGGGCTCGAGCCTTAAAATCAGCCACTGACAAAGTCAGGTTAGGCTGCCTACAATTCACCCCTTGGGGTAGGGCCGTTCCCTGGACCCTGCATGAACGCAGGATGCTTGTGCACGGGGCTGCCCATTTTTTACATCCATCCATCAGTTTCATTTTCATATGGTTTCATAATCTATAGAGGGATGACAACTAATGTACGGGATGTTAGATATCGTAATAAAAGGCTAAAATTTAGTTTGCAGATGTTACAAATTACACTCAGCTGCTTGACCAAACTTGCAATTGCATCAAATTTGCTAATCTCATACTTTAAAGTGGTTAATTTAAACCGGTAAAAGAAAATGCACTTACAGAGAGCTGATTTTAGCTTTCAGAAAACAGAAAATTGCATACTCACAAATCACTACGGTACCAAACTGTCCCTTATTTTTCAGCGCAACCCTGAAAGGAAATTTGTCTTCTGAAAATTATGGAGGCATCTTCAGTCAGTCTCTTTGACAATGTGTCGATGTGGACTAATTCTCTATTTTAAGAACAATTAATTGCTTCTAGCCGTTGCTGTCATTGCACCACTCACAATGGTATCAAATTGTTACTCTCGTTGCCTTTTCTGAATTTTACCCACTGCTGCTATGTCAGTTTTGCATTCAATATGTTGAGGAAGTTCTTGCCTGAGGAAAAGGTGGAGGCAGTGAAGGGTCTTACTATCACTGCTGATCAAAAAGGTGCTGTTTTGGATGTTCCAGCCGATGATTTAGATACTTACCTCACTGGTATGTGAATCTAAGAACCATTTGATCAACTAATTATGCTACATTGCCAATGAGTTTTTGGTTTAGTGATTAATACTGAGGTCCTCGATACAGTAGATTTCAGGTTCAATTTACCCCTCACCATTGTATTATAATGCCCTTTGTGACTTACCAAAACAAAAGAAGGGGTTAATTATTCAAAGGATGCTGCCAGACCCTCCCAACCTTGAAGTTGGATCTCAATTCTCATGTAGCACATCTGTCCTTTGTAAATTTTACAGATAGTTGTTAATACTGTTATTTTCACGGTAACAGGGCAGGGAAATGCTGCCAATGTGAGCTTGGAGGTGGTGAAAGCGTTGCCTCAATTGCAAGAAAGAGATTCCTCAAAAGGAAGATTCGGGGGTGGCAGCGGCAGTGGCAGTGGCAGTGGCAGTGGCAGTGGCAGAGGCAGAGGTGGGTTCTCAGGTAGGAGTGGCGGCAGCAGTGGTAGGTTTAGTGGTGGAAGAGGAGGTGGTCACACCAATGGATATTCAGACAGACGGAATAACCGCTTTTCAAATGGGTTTAGAAGAGGGAAAGGCCGTGGTTAATTGGCTTGTTAGCACTGCAATGGACATCTAAAGAAAAAATTTGTTTGCACCAATATGGTGCTGAAATTTTGACTGTGGAAAGCATATACGTAAGTCCTATTGACATCTAAAGTAGAAAAGGCTTGGTTTTAATAAACATCTGTTGGCATTCTTTACCACATTTTTAGCTCTAGAGAACTCTTCTTGGAAAATTTGGAACTAGATTAGTATCCTTTTCCACATTATCATAACTTGTTCTTGACTTTTCTTTATTCATAACGCTATCTTTAAACTTCAGTCCCTTAAGTGGTGCAACTAGAATGGCTGATTGTATGATGAATTTAAGCCATTTTCTGCTCACCTTCAATAAATAGAACAGACCGATACATGAGGGATATTACCTGTTTTCTTTTCTTAAAAAAAATTAAATAATAAAATGTACATGCTTCTTAACCCTCATATAGAAGGCACCAAATCAGATTGAATTTACAGAATCGATCAGGGAACATACAAAATCAACAACACTTGAAGATTTCCAGCTTGCTTCATTAGAAATAGTAGGAAAAGGATTCACTGGTTATTTTGAATGGTAAAAAACAATCTACATCTTCTTTGGAAAGGGACGGTGCGTGGCTAAAGGAAAGCTTCAATCCCACGTCCAGCAATGGTTTCCCGGTATATACTGAGGGCTTCCTCCATGACCTCAGCCCGAGCAAGCAACTGAGCTCTGGTTTTTCCAGAAGGATGAGTTGAAAGATAGTCTCTCAATGCTGAATCACCGGTTACCTTTCCCAGCTTTTCATATACCTTGGGTGCTACTCGGGGGTCGTATCCAGCAGAAGCCATCAGAAGCAACCCTATGTAGTCTGCTTCAATTTCCATCCTAGTTCATTACCAACAAAGACAGAAGCAGCATCACCATAATGAGCAATTTTGTGGCAGGACAAATCAGCATGAAACGTATGTGATGGTTCCACAACTATCCAATATGATGGTTATGCAATTTGATTTTTAGTCTTCGTTATTCTTCAGTCTTCAATGCAACTCCACCACCCACGTCACGTCACCAACAATGCACACAGGAGTAAGGGCACTAAAAGTTTTACTTTTGACCAAACATATGCCGATGCCTCAGGAAATCAGCAAAATTCACAGCAAACATGATTCCCTGCCAATGCTAGCAGAACTAAAGCAATCATCATAGCTATTCCACAGATAGAAGAGGAAAAGCGCAAGGGCTGACTTCGGCTCTTGGTTCTATTCAACAGACTAGAAGAACCTATTCTCACCCCCAAAACTACTTTTATGTGCACAGCAGCAACTCAACAACACGCTGTCAACAGCTGCATGGGCTCTCATGCATAACATTGTTAAGCAGTTGAGAATACTATCTATAATGAGCAAAGTTCCCCACAGAAAATTAATATAACTGAAGGTCTCCATCACTGGAGTATTTGTGGGGCTGACAATAATACAAAGTGGCCGATGATTGCAGCAGAGAGCTCTCAGCTTGCTCAAAGTAAGCCAGCGTATTTCCGTAAAACCTATTAGGACATATTTAGGACTGAACTACACAAAAGGAGACCATGAGAGTGAACAGGATCTAGTTTCCTAGAGACCTCAACCCAGTTCACTGGCTACCGTGGCTCGACATTCTAATGCCTGTTCAGCATATTTTGCCACCTTAAAGCTGCACAAAACGGGTTCTGAAAGTTCTCTGACTTCTCATGTCAATATGCCAGCATCCCAAACATCTTTCAAACTCAATAGTAAACAGAACTCGGACCAAATTAGTGGAAAGTCTTCACGAATTATACGAAACTAGAACTATTCAAGGGGCACAAATTAGAAAGCTCAAAAGACATTCTATGCAAAGCAACAGCAAATTCCACGTGAAAATTATCCACAATACAGTAAGAGTGCGTGTGAGACTCACTTTCGTGAGAAAGGTAGCCTTAAGAGAAGGCTTGACATTGCAACAACAAGATCAGGTGTGATGAATTGAAAAAGCACCAATTCTATAAGTACAAGCCACATGCTCTTTGTAAGCATTTCTGCAGAATGTCGAGCCACAGCATGCCCAACCTGATCAAAAAATTATTACAAAACATGAATATTAAGCACACGAATGACCTAAATTTAATCATAGAGCAAATACAAGATTGTTTGTTAGCAAAGGCAAACTAGTATACCTCATGCCCAAGAACGGTAGCTATCTCAGGATCTGTCCGAAAATGCCTAAGCAATCCAGTAAAAACAACAATCTTCCCACCAGGCAGGCAAAAGGCATTGACAACAGGCTCATCAACAACCAGGACTTCCCAGTTCAAGCCTTCCAAATGCTGAGTAGCAGGCTTAAAACCTTGCTTTTCTGCCTTCTTCCTACTCTTCTTAACCCACTTATCATCAAGACCACCCTCATCTCCTTTCCATTTATCTGGCACTGTCTCTTCTAGCCCCTTCCTGAATGCTTTCAATGCCTCCTCCTCAGCTTGCTCAAAGAGGGCATCGACCTCCCAAGCATAACTTGGTTCACTCCAAACATGCTCATGGCTCAACCCTCTTTGCAATGCTTCAATAATGTCTTTAGCTATCAATCTCACCCTTATGCTTTCAGGGTGCAGAGCAGGCAATATCTTCCCCTTAAATGCATTCTTCATCTGGTTAAATTGAAATTCCCCAATTCGCTTCTCCATGTTTCTTGACAAAAGCACAAAATGCTTCCTTTTTGTGTAGGGAACAACCTCTAAATTCCCATAATAAATGGTGATTGCAGCACCAGAACCAACGACCACAACAAGGAACACAATCCTAGGATCTCGAAACCACCTCCTATAGGCATAGTAGCCCCTTGGCCTAAAATGGTAAACTTGGCTTCGATCAACATAGAAATATCTCCTAGTAACACCAGAAAGCAAGCTACTTTGATTCTGGTTGAGCCCACTTAAATTCCCAAATTTTGCGGAAATTGAAGGGGACCCAAAAATCCCGGACGTCTTATATTGATTGTAAAACGAACAATAACAGCTGGAATTCACAGCAGGGGTGGAAGCAGGACTTGGGTTTTTAGTTACCAACTTGGAGCAGACGTTTCGAAACGTTTCATACACACGCTTTGATCTTCTGTACCACCCCATAATCTTGGATGAAGAAGGAGATGAAAATGTGCTATCTTTGATGCATCATCATCCAAAAAATCTTGAATTGCAGGTCAACTACGATCTGGCATTACAAAATGTCTTGCAATTTTGTTGACTTGGGAAATTTTACAGAAAGAGAAACATGGCCGCGGAAGGGCTCGGAACGCACTGGCGCACGAGAAAATTTTGAAGAAGCCAATGAGGAAGCAAGAAAAGATGAATTTATCCGGCATAGTGATGAAGCAATGGATGTGGAAAGAACGTCCAGAGAGAAGTGTCTGGAAGGCTGGACTCTCATCAAGATAGTACAAGTGTACAGCAATGCAACACGAGTCCAACAGTTCCAAATTCGAATCTTCCACCGGGAGCCTTAGAGCATTATCAGTAGTGAGCCGATTTTTTCACTTATCAATGGGGGTTTATATCTACCACATCAACTTATGAGTCAACTTTTTAGCTGATAATTATCTCTCTTTTCAGTGTAAGACTCACCACTTTGACTCACCAAATAAAATAATACTCATAGATCCACTCTACAACACACAACTTTTTTTTAATATCCCAAAAAATAGAAAAACCAATTAAAATTTTAAAAAAATAAAAAAAGCAAGAAAAATAACCATGATCCGGCTTACGGCCATGAGCTGGCCCGCGAGCCGCTCGCCATTGGAGGAGCAGTGAGCCGCTAGGCTCTTGCACTGAGACACGCGAGCCCAAATTTTACTTCTGTTGGAGGTGCTCTTAGCAGTGAAAAACTTGGGAGCGCGGATAAAAAAGTGAGGCTCGGTTCTTTATTGCCTGTGGAAAGGATTAGCTGACAACACCTACCTTGCAGTTTTTTAGAGCTTATTACATTTCTTTATATCTCCTTATATCTTGTTAAATCTCCTTATATATTTTTTTATAATTTTCAATTCATAATTTATTTTATTCTCATATTTATATAGAAATATATATATTTTTTATATACTATCAATATGAGAAATCTTACAGTTTTTTGTGAATATAATGTTTGTATAAACATAAAAGCGGCATTTAACGATCTGAATTAATATTTGAGCTTTAACATGAAGTATATACTCCATTATAGAGAAAATAAGTCAATATATTTTAAAATTATAATACAAAAATCACATTTATGTTTGAGTTTCGACGTCAATCATGCATGAAAATAGTCAAACTGTATGTGATGAAAGCATTTCAGCTATTTTACCCATAAGTTATCCATGACAACTTGATTGCTATCATTGTACAATTGAATATTAGATTGAATTTAATTTTAAAATGTTTAATTCAAATAGAATTTTATTTTAGGGTCCTATTCAATTTCGTTGAGAAAATTATTATTTTTTTAAATTTACTTATAGGGAGGTGAAATTAATGTTAATACTAAAAAACCACCTCAAGTGCAAAAAATATTTGGTTCTACATGCTTGTCGACTTAGATTTATCTTATTGATATTTAATTGATTTGTTTAAAGGTTTACTTTCATCAATTATGTTATTTCAATATTATTTTTTATTATCCAAAATAAATTGTAGAAAAATAAATTTTTTTATGTAATGTTAAAATATAATCTGCTTATTGATGTTATAAAATTTATTTCATAATATCAGTGATATACGAAATTTATTTTAATCAAATAACCTTTTTTTCATAATTCATATATTAAAGACCAACAATTATACATACATATCTAAAAATTATACTATACAATTTTTTAATAATTCAGCAACTCCTTATATCTATTCTTACAGTTTCTTACGTCTCTTTACAGCTCCTTACATCTTCTTACAGCTCCTTACATCTCCTTACAACTCTTTACATTTTCTTATAACTTATAGCTACATCTTATCGCAAAAAAGAACAGGCCCAAATAATCATAGGCGAAAAGCGGCACATCAACTACAATGAAAATTATCTAACAAGAATAAACTTAAGACATTAGCATAAATTCTTATTCTAAAAAGTTAATAATAAATATATTATCAAAGTAAAATTCAATTTTAACTTAGGGTTTTGCACTCCTATCTAGTATTAAGAATTTTTTTGGGGTAAAACTAGTGATAAAAAAATAAAAGTTACGATCTTGAGTTCAATTAGTAATTCGCTTAATAAAATTTGAGATTATTACCAAACCATATATAAATTGGGTTGTTGACTTTTTAGTACACCGGGGTTAACGACAATAATTTTTCTAACCCTCACCTTTTCACGTTAATTTTTAAATACCCTTACCGTTGGAAATAATGAATTATAAGTACCAAAAATTTCAAACTCCGATAAGATGATGACGTGTTACTTATTTTGTGGTTGAAATCTTTTATAGAATACCGAAATTACCCTTCTTATAATTTGTATAAGTTCCCTGGAAGTAGTTGAATTTCAAGCTACTAGTTTTTTTTTTTTAAAGTTGAACCCAACATACCCTACCCCACCCTACCTCCTTCCCTCCCAACGTCGGCTAGTGCTGTGCTCCGTTGAAGAATCTGAAGGTAGAACATGAGTATAATTGAAGTTTTTGTAAATATTGTTCTGTAGCATATGTTTGAACGCCCCAAATTCAAAAAATGCATTGTTAGAGGCTTAGTGGAATGACACAAGGGAGGAAGAATGGAAGGGTCTACGAGTTATTGGAGTGAAAACGCATGCCCTAGATGCTGTGTTGAGCCTGAATTGAAGTATGCAATATCGAGATCATCAAGGAACCCAGGTCGCCCTTATTATGGGTGTAGGAATTATGGGGAGTTTCTGATGTGGGCTAGTGCAAGGAAAAATCTCCCAAATGAGAAAGAAGTAAGAGGCCATGGAAGAGGCACGAAATTGCAAGGCAATGAAGAGACTATAGGATAGGAGAAATAAAGCACTACATTTCTGATTTGGAATGAAATCAAGGAGCTGAGGATGGCAAACACAGTTGAGCAGGCAAGGATATCTGAAGCTTTGACGATAATGATTGCTTTGAACATTGTCATTTGCAGTTTCCTACTGATAATGATGTTGAAGTAAAGGGTTGGGTTGTAGATTGAGTTCTTGCCTGGGCTAATGCAATGTTGTACCATTTAGTTTGAGCTTCTGTAACTTAGTTTGATTGTGGTTTTCCCCTAGGGGATAGTGTATAATTTCTATATGATTTTGCCTTGTATGGATGATAATGTAAAGTATGTTTCTTTTGTAATGGAAGAAATGAAACTATTTTCTGGCAAAAAGGAAATGCTTTGTATATATTGATTGCTAATCTGTGTCATTGATAATCTATGTACATCCTAAAAGATACATATAACTGCCAAAATGCATATCCAGCAAGATCCAAAAAAATTAAGCTGGATGAGTAATTCCCAGTGGCATTATACACAGAAGTCACAAAAAGCCAAACTACACAAAAAAGGCACACAAGTTGTCGTATTGTTTGCAAAAAAAAATAGACAAAAAGAAAGGAACATTTAGTTCCCAAGCATAGACTGAGTTGAAGATGGCTGAGTTAAAGATGGCTGACTTGAACATGGTTGAGCTAAAGATGGATGACTTGAAGATGACTGAGAAACTGTGGTCAGTGGAGGTTGTTTTCTTAGCCTCCCCCTGCATTTCTGCCTAGTCCTATCAAAGGGAGCTGCCTTTTTCCTGACCCTGGTGGAAGGTTGGTTGCCTTGGCCTGTGCAAGTTGCTACGTTGTGGTGGAGGCCATTGCAAGTGCTGCACCTAACTGTTCTGCTCCTAGTAAGCTTCTTTATTCCCTCTTCAGGACCCCTTACCCTGTCCTTTGCAATTGGTCCTGGTCTTTTGACCACAAGGGGGGTCAAGCAAAGGCCACTTGAAGCTAGGCCAGAATCTCTCATCTTCAATTGGGTAAATGACCCTACTGTAGGTTGCTTTATACATCTCAACAGAGTAGTATGGACTGCATTAATCCTCCAGTTTATAATTGAACCACAAGAGGCATCTAGTAGTATGCTTACAAGGAATGCCCCTTATCTCCCAAGACCCACAAAGACACTTCTTCAAATTCAAGTCCACCACATAATTTACCCCCTGATGGTCTTATACATCAAATTGCATCTGTCCATTTGGTATAGCTTCACAAGTCCAAGCTTCCTTTCTTATCTTTTCCAGCTTTTGTTTCACTCTTGGTACAACTTTTCCTTCCTAACTATTTGCCTCACCCTTCCTTTTAGCAATTCATGTCATGACTTCCTTCCTAATGCCTTCAAGCAAGTTAAGGATGAGTTTCTCCCTTAGTGTGTTGATGACCTTGTCGAAGCTCTCAACAAAGTTTGAAGAATTATCTGCAGATGCTGTTGATTTATCAAATAAATACCTACCCCAATGCTCTTTAGGTTCCTTCGTCAACCAAGCATATGCTGCTGAGCTAGCTTCCTGGAGCTGATGAAGTGCCTCCTTATTGTCCCATATGTTGTACGTATTTGCAGCTTTCCAAAGGAGTATCTTCAGCTCAGGGCTTGGAAATTTCCTCTTTAGGTTTCTCTCAAGGTGGACAACACACACTCTCCTTAAACAGTCAGGCAAACACTCTTTTAAAGCATAAATAACTCCCTGATACGAAAAGGCAGTCCAAAATTCATGAATCAAAGTAGTATAAATGAAACAAAAGTAGTAAAAAAAAGTCAGAGTTATTATCTTGCATTTGTCTGATAATACTATCCACTTGCCATGGTGTTCTGCTCCCAGAATTTGCGGCAAAGCAATTAAAAAATACCCCCAACTGTCATTGTTCTCAGATTCAATAATGGCCCATGCCAAAGGATAGGAATGATTTTCTGCATCCAACTCCATTGTTATCAAAAGTACACCCTTGTATGGCCCCTTCAAATGAGTCCGGTCAACCCTAATGATAGGTCTGCATCCCTTCAAGAATTCATCTATAGCCCCTTTCAAACTTATGAAAGATCTTTTGAATCTAAGTTTGGGAGGCACACTATCACCATTTTCAGTTTGCTTATTAGCAGGTTGAAGATTATCCCAGGTAATGCAAGCATGACTTCTAAGATTGGTTTTCTTCACATCTTAATATAATAAGCTACTTCAGATATGACATATTATGTCTTCCTTCAATTTGAAACAGCATCAACCTTCTTGCTCTCCTAACAACATGTTTCTTGATTTGCACTAAATAATTCTTTAGTGCTGTGTCTGAAATGGCCTTGGCATCCATGTCACCTCTTAGCCTAAACTCATCAATCAATTTTTAGGCAACCCAAGGTGAGTTTGCCATAGGATTGTTTAAAAGCCTAGGACAGTTGTCAATGTGGTTCTATGTGAAGGTCTTGACCTAAAAAGTCCTCCCATTAGGTAGTCTCTACGGACACTTTGGGTGTGAACACCTAACTGTGTACCTATACCCAGTATTTTTGAGAATGATCAAGTTAAATCTCTCTTGAACATAATAATCCCTAATCACTTTCATACATTGACTCTTATTAGTGAACATATCCCATCTCCTAATTTTGACCTTTTCATAAGACTGAGGCATCCATAGCTGCCCCTGATACATCTTGTCATTAGGGTCTACTGTCCTACATCATCATCACTATCAGAGTAGTAATAATCTCTAATTTCACCTTCATTGTCTTCCTCTTCTAATGAGGTTTCAGAATCACAAGGGTCATCTTCACCAGTATATTCTTCAGAGTCAGTGTTACACCAATCACTCTAACCATCATCCTCAACAATAGCTTGCTTTCTCTTCCTCAATTTAGCAGCCATTGCAGGAATATTTAAGTTCATAATAAAGGTTTCAGAACTAGGAGTAGGGTCACATAGAGTTGCTGATGTGGGATCAAAATGAGTTGCTGATGTCAAATTGAGTATCAGGTGTGGGAGTCAGGTTAGAAGGAGCTGCTGATGTGGAGGTGGGGTCAAAGTTCATTGCTATTATAGGGGTGGTGTCAGAATGAGTTGCTGATGTGGGGCTGATATCAAACTGAGCATTAGGTATGGGGATAGGGTTAGAAGGAGCTGCTGATACAGAGGTGGGGTCAGATTGAGTTGCTGATGTGGGGCTAGGGTCAGAGTTTATTATTGTTGTGGGATTTGAGTCAGGGATCATTGATAAGGTAGGGTCAGAGTCAAAGATCCATTCTAATGCAAGGGTGTACTTGGAAGGAGTACTTGATGTCTGGCTAGGGTTAAGAAGTATAACTGCAACAGCGGTGGGGTCAGCGTAAGCTGAAAAGGGCACATTCAAATCAAACTCTAAAAACCCTGAAGCAGTGGGGTCTCTTAGACCATACTAGAAACTACTGTAAGGAGGGGTTGAATATGGGAATATTTGGCTTCAGTGTCCTTTGTTTGCAATGTAGTTGTTCCCCTATAATGGAGTTGACTACCTCTTAGTTGACTAAGTATGAACCTATCAATGTCTTGCATTGTTACAACCTCCTCATCCCCCTCCAAGTTAGTCACACCTTCAACATTCTCATTAGGAAAGACTTCCTTTACATCATCATCATCACCATCCAAATCTTCTTCACTAATATGAGGATTACTTCGAGTTAGTTCCATCTCCTCAGCTTGCTTTTTTTGTTACTCCTCTAATGTATTAGCTAACACATAAAGTTTACTAGGCTTCACTGTCTCTTTCATTTCTAATTTAACTATATCTTCATCCTCCCATAATTCCAGAAATTTCAACAAAGAACTGTCATCATCAATGGGCCAAACTAGCATCTTTGCACCATTCTTGTGTAGTAGAATGAAAAATATTGTGGATGTTCAATTTTCTTCTCTGATGTCAAAAACCACTTTGTCATATTAAATAACTCAAGCCCTAACATTTGATCAAGGTCTATGTATCCAATTTCCAAGATCTCCCATTTGTAAGTTACATGAAGAATCTTCAACCCCATCTTGGTTGGTCTACAAAATTGAACAACAGAAACCCTTATGTCATATGATTCCCAATTTCTGCAATTAAACATAGAAAAAAAAATACCTAATCATTTACAATGAGATTCTAACCCTACTTTTAATTTCTTGAAATCTTCTACTTTAAATTTTATGTCCCATACAAATACCATAAATCTTACTCATATAATGAAGCATTTTCAAGGATCAACACTACAACTTTCATGACCCTCTGTTTCTCAATCAACCATGCATAGTCTCATTCTTTCCCAACCAACACCACCAAAAACACTAAATTTTGACATAAACTATTCACATCCACAATATGTTCACTACACAGTGCTACACTAATCAACACAAGCCATAATTCTCATCCTAGTTTACAACATCTACAAGGGTTTAATAGGGATCATACCTTTTCAGCACTTTCACGAACAGTTCTTCACTTGGACAATAGCAATCTCCAGTCTTCTGTCTTCAATTTCTTCTTATGTTTATCTAAATGGGTAGGAGTGGCATTTTAATTTTCACTACTGGACTTTCATCACGCAGCCATGGTGAGGTAAAGGGTTCGATGTTGTTGGGAAGAAGATGAAGTGTCAGGCTTCTCACTTACTCTCTCACTCACTCTCTCTCTCTCTCTTTTCCTTTTACCTGAAAACATTAAAAGTTTTTTGATGCGGGTGGGTGGGAAAAATCAATAAATTCGTGTTGAATTGAAGTCAAATAAAGGGTATTTCTGTCATTCACTTGCTCCGACCAGCCTAGTCACTAGAGTTGTCTTTTTTTAATTCATTTTCAAAACTTTAGGGTATTTAAAAATTAACCTGAAAAGGTGAGGGTCAGAAAAATTAATGTCATTAACCTCAGGTACTAAAAAGTCAACAACCCTATATAAATTAGATGAGATAAACACATCCTGACTTTCAGAAAATACATACTTGATTGGGATTATCTACCTTGTACCCCCCGCCTGTTGTGATTTTTCGCAAGCGTACGGTTTATCGTTGTAAGAATTACGGGTATCGTTCTCAGGGATGGTTGTAAAATTAGTTTACTAAGTCGTATTTGAAATTAAAACTAAATAATAGATTAAACAGAACCAAACTCAAGTTATTCTATCAATTACTAAACTATGTAAACAATATTACTGAACTAAGTAAACACTAACATAAAAATAAAGAACCAAACAGCAAACAGTTTTAACCACCAACAGTTAGCTGTAATGATTTGTTTTCATTCATTTACCAAACAGAGTAATGGATGGAAACAGAGCAAGCGAAAGACTTCAAAACATACGACCAAAGGCCCCTTTTGAACGTGTGTTTCAATCCAAAGTAGAGCAGAGCAGAACCGTCGTATATAATCAAAATCAACAAAGTTTAATCAATGACACTAATGTCTGAAACCCAAAAGAACAAATCTGAAGTTTGAATAATGAAGAAAACAGAGAAGCAATTCGAAAATAAGAACAACCCTTAATTGAATTTGAAACTGAAAATTTTGAATGAAGAACGTAAGCGATCAAAGTTCTAACTCCTCCCTACTACCTTCCTCTGCTCTCCTCTTCGACTCTATTAAGCCCTGAAGAACCTGTTTGTTGCCCCCCCAAAACGCTGCCTCTCGCTCCTCAATTACCCCCATTATTTGATGAATTAATAGTTGTCAATGCATTGTAACGGTAGCCTTGATGATGGTGATGATGATGGACTAAACGATAGAGAGAGAGAGAGAGAGAGAGAGAGAGAGAGAGTAATGGCCAAAGGAAGGGAGACGAGGGGTCGCGGGCTAGTCTGCTCTGTTCATGGTTCTCTGTTCGGGTCTGGCGCTGCACGAAGGAACGAAGAATCAGACGATGAAGAAGAAGAAAATGGGGAGGGGGGCTGGGAATCACGTGCAATACGTGTGGCAAAAAAAATGAAATGGAGAGAGGGAGACCGGGCTGGGGATGGAAGGGAGAAGCTGAGCTGGGAAATGAGGGAGGCAAGTAGGGGAGCAAACAGGCCAGGTTCAAAAGAGAAAGAAAGAGAGAAAAAGAAAAGAGGGAGGAGGAAACCGGGCTGGGCAAAAGATGGGCCTCAGGGCTTCATCCTGGCCCGAGACAAAGGCGGGGATGAGAAATAAGGAGACTGGGCTGAGAGAGAGAAAGGAGAAGGAAAGATGGACCAGCCCAAGGGAGAAAAGAAAGGAAAAAGAAAGGCTGGGAAATAAAAAGCTGGGCCTGGGTCGCGTTTGACCTGCTTTTCTTTCTTGTTTCTTGCTTTCTTCAATCCGATCTAAACCATGCACTTGTTACTTATTTTTCCAAATTTTTCAAATCCTACAAAATAAACAAAAAATATTATTTAGTAATTTATTTAGAGCAAATATTAGATGATAAAAGGGTATAAAGTATCATAATTTCAAGTTGAACAAATATCCCCACACCGAAATTTTGCTCGTCCTCGAGTAAAACAAAACTAAAAGTCCTAGGAAAAGAAAATAAAATTCCTAACTCACTTTCGTAGGAATTACGGTTGTACTTAGCATCTGCAACAAGCCCTTTAAACCCCTAGGTTATCCCTAGTGGACGAGTAAGGTCTCGTGAGGGTTTGTAAAAGATATACCCACAAAATCTATAAATGAAAACATAAACAGAAACTCGAAAATCTTTTTGGGTTTTGTTTTTCAAAAATTAATATGTACAAAATTGGGGAAAGATATATACATTCTAATCAACTGAATCACCCATGTAGCAAAGATATTGACTTGTATATAAACAAAATGCACTTATCAAGGCTCTCTATCGCATAGATGACATCAAAACACTAACTTTTCACCCAACTGTACATCAAAA
Source organism: Carnegiea gigantea (assembly GCA_029747015.1). Classification (NCBI taxonomy): domain Eukaryota; kingdom Viridiplantae; phylum Streptophyta; class Magnoliopsida; order Caryophyllales; family Cactaceae; genus Carnegiea; species Carnegiea gigantea. Next base: position 119,537 of record JAKOGI010000200.1, read on the forward strand.
CTTTGAATCCATCCCTGTGCTCGTGTGTAAGTGTATCATCAACTTAGAGCTCAGGTTTACCAAAATCAAACTCAACCCCACTTGACTGACACAAATTACATTATTGACTTATCAACATAGGAAGCAAGTATTCCAATAGCAGTATTGCCTCAAAGGGTAATACCCAGTAGCGCATGCCTCAAAGGGTTACTTGTCTTTCCAAATTTATTCCATTTCCTTTTTCCTATTCTTTCTTTATTTTTTTTTTAATTTTTCTTTTCCTTTTGTTTTCATCATTTTTTTCTTTTTTTTTTTTGAATTAAACAAAAAAAATCATAGTAATTGTGTCAAAAAACAAGAGGGAGAGCCGATTATGAAAAACTAAGACCTTAAGACAATGAGGATGAAATAAATAGGGATTGGATCACGCAGCGATAATGAACAAATGAGGTTAGAATTAGGGCTAAGAATGACACACCGAGAATGGAGACCTAACATGCACATCAGTTCATATGCAAGCTAAAAATCAAAGTACAGAGGATTTAAGTTGATTAGAATAGTACAAAGCTTCCCCAAAAACAAAACAAAAATCTTTTTGGATTTTCAAAGATTTGCAAAGTTGTTTTTTTTTTTTTTTTAACTGGTTTCCAAAATTTTCGAAAAATAGGCACTTCACCCCCACACCAAAACTCCACAATGTCCTCATTGTGGGAGCTAAGACGGCAAAATGCAACACATAAAATCGAGACAAAACACAAATATATGCAAACTCACAGAACACAACCAAAGAAAATCAAAGAAAATCAAAAACTCACAGAACAAAGCATTAAACTCAAAAAAAAAAAAAAAAAACCCTAGATATCCACAACTAACAAGGAAGAACAAAACAAAATACAACCAAGGGTGATCACAGCCAACACGGCTCAACAAATTCCAAATTTCTCCTCAAGATCGATCACCCATTATAATCCTAAATATCTACAACTAAGAGAAAGAAAAGAAATGAAAAAGAAGAGTGAAGAGAAGGGAGTGGAACGAGCATACTAGGTCAGGTGCTGAAGTACACCTAAGATATAACTTCACTCAAATGAGGATCATGGAGCATCAGCCACTCCATCACAATTCACAAGCTACTATTCAAATCAAAACCCAACAAAGCACGAAGAAGCTTATCAAACACAGAAGACCAACTCTTGATAAAATTAAGACAACGAAGGTGTAAGACTTGGTACCAACTAGAGTACATCCACCACAATAATGCAGCACAAGTCAGGGCTCGTTTTAACTTGTCAAATTGGTGGGCCCAATCAGAAAATAGGCAGCCATACTCAAAATTAGCCAGCATATGGGTCATCAGCATAGAAATAGGATCATCATGAATGAACTGTTTAGGCAAAGCAAAGGGTCCTAAATCCACAAGTCCTTTAAGTTCAATACGCTCATGAGTCTGGTCTAAATTAAAATGTTCAGTGACAATGGCCTCAGACTCAATAAATTTAGACTTGTGAGATTTCAAAAGGAGGTCAGCTTAGATAGGGTCAAAAGAAAAAGATTCATATTCAGCACACAGGTCCACTTCCAAACTCACATTGAAGTCAAAACAAAATGAGTCATATTCAACAGGGAATGACTTAGGAGGTATTAGAGGGTTAAAAGAGAATGATTCATATTCAACACAAAAACTTTCATCGAAATTTTCATCGAAATTAAACCCACATGAAAAAGATTCATATTTTACAGAAAGAATATCATCATTGAATTCTAAAGTAGTGGGCTTAACTTCCTTCTCACACGACTCCTGGGAAATATCGTCTAACTTATCATGATGCTCGATGGCAGATGGGATGCTCATATCTAACTCATCAGATCTCTCAGGTTCCTGACCCTCAAACTCAGAAGAGTTATCAAAAGTGGTGGTGGGTTGACATAAACTAGGACATCATCAGTAACATCCTTTTGTGAGTTAGTGTATGGTGCAAGGTCAAGCAATAGAGACAAAGGGAGGTTGCTCTCTTTTTCAAGGCTAGGCAAAGATAGATCATCATGCAAATGAGACCTAGATTGAGAAGAGGGCTCAAAATCATCAGAAAGACTAACTTCAGGTTTAGGAGATCCTAAACTCGAGTTAGACTCATTACATTGCTCCCTATTCTGATTAAAACAGTGAGAATGTTCAGTAATTCTCGCTTTTATTATCTCCATCACTTTATCAGTCAAGTCATTTAACCTTTTTTCCATACTTGCATAATTAGCATCAAAATCACAATAAGGGCAAGTATAAGCAGCATGATCAGAAGACTCGCAGTAATCACACAAAACAGGAGGCATATAAGCATGAGAGGTGTCATAGAAGTCCCGGTGGTAAGGATGAGCATGAAAAGCAGACTCATGAGTTGGGTATCCTAAAGTCCATCTAACTTGTTCAAACTCATAATTATCCCAAGCTAGTTTTTTGAAGAAATCCCAAACCACATCTTGAGTTCTAGTTAATAATCCTATGACACCTCTAGGATAAATAGACTCAATATAACCCCTAAACTCAGCATTGACACCCACAACGATGACCTCGCAAATTTTCCATATTTCAAAAGTGCAATTCAATTGAGCACGATAATGATTAAGTCTAGACAGATAACTCCAGAACGACTCATGCTCAAATTGTGGGAAATTAAACACTGGCATGCTTGAATCTTTTTTTTTTTTTTTGTTTCAAGATTTAAAATTTTTTTAAAAAAATCTTTTTAAGGTTTTTTTTTTATTGAAAGAAAAATGACTCTAGGACACTAATCACAAATTAATCACTAAACAAAACATGAGACTGAAATAAGCAAGTTAAGCATACAAAATAAACCAACCAAAATAAAATAATATTACCAAAATAAAAAGGCCAAAACAACAAAGCATAAACACTAAGCATAAGCATCATTTTTTTTTAGGATAACAAAAATAGAAAATAGTAAATAAATTAAAACAAGATAGAAAAATAAACTAAAACCCTAAACAAGCAAAGACTAACCAGAAAGTTGCTTTTTTTTTTTTTTTTCCTGCACAAAACTGAATGAGTGAGCACTTTTCTCAGCAACAAATTAAAAATCAAAATGAAACTAAGCTAAACAAAAAATCAAAATACGAGCTGACTTCAACAATCGAAAATAATCCAAACAAAATTATTAGAACAAAATAAGAACTCAATTGAAGCCTAACTAAAACGAAAATAAAACTAAAACGAAATTGATGCAAATAACTCGAATAATTAAATTACGACTCGAAGCAACATAATCTCACAATGCCATCCCCGGCAACGGCGGCAAAAACTTGTTGCGATTTTCCGCAAGCGTACGGTTTATCATTGTACAAATCACGAGTATCGTCATCAGGAATGGTTGTGAAATTAGTTTACTAAGTTGTATTCGAAATTAAAACTAAATAATAGATTGAACATAACCAAAGTCAAGTTATTCTATCAATTACTAAACTAAGTAAACAATATTACTAAACTAAGTAAACACCAAAATAAAAATAAAGAACCAAGTAGCAAACAGTTTTAACCACCAACATTTAGCTGTAATGATTTGTTTTCATTCATTTACCAAACAGAGCAGCGGATGGAAACAGAACAAGCGAAAGACTTCAAAACATACGACCAAAGGCCCCTTTTGAACTTGTGTTTCAATCCAAAGCAGAGCAGAGCAGAACCGTTGTATATAATCAAAATCAACAAAGCTTAACCAATGACACTAATGTCTGAAACCCAAAAGAACGAATCTGAAGTTTGAATAATGAAGAAAACAGAGAAGCAATTCGAAAATAAGAACAACCCTTAATTGAATCTGAAACTGAAAATTTTGAATGAAGAACGTAAGCGATCAAAGTTCTAACTCCTCTCTACTACCTTCCTCTGCTCTCCTCTTCGACTCTATTAAGCCCTTAAGAACCTGTTCGTTGCCCCCCAAAATGCCGCCTCTCTCTCCTCGATTACCCCCATTATTTGATGAATTAATGGTTGTCGACGCATTGTAACAGTAGCCTTGATGATGGATGATGATGGACTAAACGATAGAGAGAGAGAAAGTAACGGCCAAAGGAAGGGAGATGAGGGGTCGCGGGCTACTCTGCTCTGTTCATGGTTCTCTGTTCAGGTCTGGGGCTGCAGGAAGGAACGAAGAATCAGATGATGAAGAAGAATAAAATGGGGAGGGGGCCTGGGAATCACGTGCAATGCGTGTGGCAAAAAAAATAAAATGGAGAGAGGGAGACCGGGCTGGGGATGGAAGGGAGAAGCTGGGCTGGGAAATGAGAGAGGCAAATAGGGGAGCAAATGGGCCAGGTCCAAAAGAGAAAGAAAGAGAGAAAAAGAAAAGAGGGAGGAGGAAACCGGGCTGGGCAAAAGATGGGCCTTGGGGATTCATCCTGGCCCGAGAGGAAGGCGGGGATGAGAAAGAAGGAGACTGGGCTGAGAGAGAGAAAGGGAAGGAAAGATGGACCGGCCCAAGGGAGAAAAGAAAGGAAAAAGAAAGGCTGGGAAATAAAAAGTTGGGCCTGGGCCGCGTTTGGCCTGGCTTTTCTTTTTTGTTTCTTGCTTTCTTCAATCCGATCTAAGTCATGCACTTGTTACTTATTTTTTCAATTTTTTCAAATCCTACAAAATAAACAAAAAACATTATTAAAAATCTAATTTACCAATTTATTTAGAGCAAATATTAGACGATAAAAGGGTATAAAGTATCATAATTTCAGGTTGAACACCGCCCCTTTTTTGTGCTTATTCTTATTTGTTAATTGGCTAAAACTACCATTTGTCTTTCCATGATAGGCTAAGATCCTGATCTTTTAAATTTCTTTTTGCTAAACTAAACTGGACTTATTTTTATTGAATTATGAACTCCTTTTTGCAAATTAGATTGACTTTATTTATTGAACTGAACTTATTTAAAATTTACCTGTTTAATTCAATTTAATAGTTTTGAGAACATGGCTTAATTCAGTTTGATTATTTGAGAATTGTTGTTGGTTGGAACAGAAAGTAAATGATAAAATAAATCCTAACCCTCAACCCTAGTTGCTTACATACTCATCCCAAATTTTGAAGATTTGCGTAACTTGAGACCTTACTGATGAGAGAAGGAGCTATTTACCACTGGCACAATTATTAGTTAATTTGACTTTTTGATGCTTAACTTGTTAATCCCTTCCATAGAAAATTGAAAAAGATGAAATATTGAGATTTTAAAAAGCAAATTAAAAATAAACCCAATATCTAATATAATAAACCAATACTCTGATATGCAATATAATAGACATTGAACTTTAGGTAGGTATTTTACTCATTTCTCGAGAACTCGCTTCATATTTGTACATTTGAAGTTACCGAAGCAAACTTCAACTTAATAAACCCATTTATTTACTTTTGTTCCCTTAAGCTCAAATAAACCTTTTTTTAAATTTAAAAAAATTTGGGGGTGAGATGCTCTGGTTATTAACTTAGTATGCTTGACCATTCTGCCACCCCCCATCTCTCCTACTTCACCTACTCCAAATTCCACACTTGGATTGGGTTGACAAGGTGGGGCAACTAAAATGCTGGACCAGGTTGGGTTGATGAGCCCGACATGTGTGTAAGGTCATTCCCGACTAGTTCCAGTGGTTGGGTCCAACATTTCCAAAAAAATGAAACTCAATACTTGCAACCTCATGGATATGCGAGAAGGCATGTGAGGCGGAATGAGGTAACATTCCTTCTCTCATTCCATTTTTTCGTTTTTCGTTTTTCTTTTTCCTTAAAGATATTATCTAACTGATTAGAAAAACAGATTGTACGTATGAGGTGGACTCCATAACAAATATTTAATTTAATTATTCATGAATGAGTTTCATTAGTTAGAAAAATTATGAAATGTATGTTTCATAAAAGTGAAACTTTTATTGATGTGGTAAGTTTGAATTTCAAGGCCAAAACCCCGGCAACTCATCATTTATGACGTTGGATTTGTATTTGAACTTTATATCATTGCATTCTTCTTTGATGGACACCTCAATCATACCGCATTCATGAGAATCTAAAAAAAGTTGACTTGACAGTGATTGTGACATTCCTTTTGGACCTTTTGCCCTTCCACTACACCAAAACAAAACAAAAAGTGCACACAGCCTACATTTTTCTTCAATAATTCACAAGTCATTTATTGCCTTTTGCTAACCCACCGCACTTTAAATCAAAAGAAATCACACCCTCTCAAAGTTGCAAAAATGGGTCCAAAAACAACCCAATGGAAGATATCAAAGGCAAGCCCTTGGACTTAACTACCCTGATTTTCACCTTCTTAGCATGCATCGGCAAACCCCTCGCTCCTACCTTATGAAGTCTCTTGTACCCTACCGTTGTTCCGTTCGCAACCCAGTTGCCATCCACGTAAATCTCATGTCGTTCAATCCGTTGGCCTAGTCCGATTGCCTCTTGCAACATGATCACATTGAATCTCAACCCTTTGTCTCCCCCTAAAATCTCAATCCATTGACTCTGCTCGTCTGTTTCGCTAGGGGCCCAATAGGTCCATAGATGATCCTCATCTAGTACATTTTCAGGCCCGAAACCACCCCCGTTGCCCCCTCTTTGGCTGCTTGCTTTCACCGAACAACTCTTAGCCAAATTGTGGGAAAAGATTGAGTTGATAGCATTTCGAAACTCTCTCAACCGATGGATGTCAATTTCAGAGATTAGGCCAGTGGAATTTGGAGGCACATTCAGGAGCAAAACACAATTCCGGCCCACAGAATTGTAGTATATGTCTAATAATTCACTTAACTCCTTTGGTTGTTGAGATTTATGCCAAAACCATCCAGGTCTGATTGAAACATCACATTCTGGAGGTAACCAATCTGTTCCTTTAGGATCTCCAGTTCTTAGATATCTGCATTGCGTAGTGCAATTAGTGTGAGACATCCAGCATACCATACAAACTTTTGAGAAATGATTTTTTGAAACTACTTTAAGTCATATAAACCAAACATAGCATAGACTTGAAAAACTATCTAAATAACTAAAATCATATCTAACTCACATAACGAATTAAGGCAACTTAACTTCAATTAGATCCAACCTAGATTAGCAGGATCCAAATTTAATGAAGGCAAGTTTACCTTACGAACACAACAGCAGTTTCTAGAGCTTATTTTGAAATTGTTTTAATTGAATATTACATTATGCCATGCTTGAATTGATTCAAAATCAAATATACAAACTTGACTTGTATGAGCCCTTAGCTACATACAACATCAGCTGTAGTAAACCAAAAGGAGACATAGTTTTACCAACTTTTGATGGCGTTAGATATTTCGCAAAGTTGGTTTAGCTTCACCTAACATGTGATCTTTTTTAAAACTGCTTACCAACAAAATGTACAAGAAAGTAGTAATTTTGTCAAACAGGCATGTTCTAAAGCCCCCAATGTCAACACGAGTGCTCAACCCCTTCGAATTGGGAAGGTTTAAATGCATGGACTTCTCTTTTGTTTGAGTATCACCTACGATAATTAAGCAAGTGACTCGATTCTAGATCACTTACTCAACAATGCTTGCATTGCCAATAGACAACGATGTGCGGTTGATGGTGGACCAGCAGGTGCTCCCAGCAAAACCATGTTCATTTCCGACCCATCTCACGTCCGGACCAGCGTCAGAAAAAATGTTGATTGAACTCTGCAGCTCCTTCACCATGGCGAACCAGTCCCAGAAATAGTACGACATGTTTGGAGCATTCTTTCCTTTGGCCCCATCAAACCATATCTCCTTAACACTTCCATATCTACAATACCAAAGCCGTCAAAAAAAAAAGAAAAAGAAAAATTGTTATCAATTCAACATTTCCTTCTCCATTGGGTAATCCGTAATTTTTCACAAGGGGAGGGATAAATTATTTTCTCCTTCTCATGAAGACCTAGTAATGTATGTTTGTCACTAGATCATACCAAAATCTAACAAGTACTAAACAAAATCAAATCGAACCCGAACTTGAAACTAGGTAATCTCATCGACCAACTGATTAAAGCTAACTAAAATTCATCTATATAACATTGATAATATTTTCTTGATAAACCGTAGAATTGAATAGCAGCCCAAATCCAAAAACACCAAACTCTTGAATCTAGCCCCAATAATGACCATTTTGCCGAATCTATTTTTGTTACAGCCAGAAATGTTACCAGTTAAACCAATGAACATGCAGACTTACCTGTTGAGAAGCTCTTGCAATTGAGCAAGGTAGTACTCATTGTACTTCTTCTCATGGCCATATCTCTTGTCATGTCTATCCCAAGGAGATAGATACAACCCCACATCAACGTCATGAGCCTTGGCAGCTCTAACAAAGTCCTGAACAACATCTCCACGGCCATCTTTCCATGGGCTCTTAGCCACCGAGTGGTCAGTGTACTTAGAAGGCCACAAGCAGAACCCATCATGGTGCTTAGCCGTAAGGATGGCCAGGGACACGCCGGCCTCCGCCGCCACCTCAAACCACTGGCCTGGGTCTAGCCGGGTCGGGTTGAAAATGGCCGGAGACTCTGACCCCGTGCCCCATTCGGAGTCGGTGAAGGTGTTTACACCAAAGTGGAAGAACATAATGATCTCCCTTTGCTGCCATTTCAATTGGGAATAGGATGGGAGTGGGAGGATTGGTAAAGGTGGTGGTGTTGCTAATGGTGATGGGTTTTTTTCTTGGGGATTTTTTGTGGGATATTTTGCAATATTTGCCGAAGAAAATGGGTGGAGGAGGAGGTGGAAAAACAGAGAAATCCATGGATTAGCCATTGGGACTTTGAATCTTGTCTTTTTGCAGCCGCCACTTAGCTTAGCTACATTAGATCATGCTCTGTTCATTTTGTTTATTATTTATGCCTATGTATATGAATAGTATTGGAGGAATATCATGGAGGCATAAGATAAGATAATATTGGTCTGAATGGCCCCTTCGTCCTGTATTATGTGACATTTTGTTAAGTAATCAAAAGTTTATCTTTTGATTTTAGATTTACAACAGTGAATTGATTTAAATTAAAAAGCCTTGACACCTAAAATGTGAAAGATGGTAATTTGATAAGATTCTCAGGAATAGGATGGAAAAATTCTAGAATGTTACGTTGATTTTGTTTAATCTTCTAAACATTTGACGCTCAAGATATTCTACAAGAAAAAAAGAGTTTATTAAATGAATTTTACATGCTCATAAAAAAGGTCAGAATTCAATAGATTAATATATTTGTTAATATTTAAACATTTTTTTTAAAAATGTTGAAATTTATGTGGTTAAGAAGTGAGAACTAGGGTCATACCCCTTACAATGTAAGGATGTAGTTCAAACATATTTAAAATTGTATTGATAATGAAAAAAAATAATTATTGACCTAAATAGCAAAAAAAGATATGTTAGATTACTCAATTTACGAATAGTTGAGCATTTTTTTTAAATTTCTTTTCCATTGTGATAATATGTACTCTTCATTCTTAATGTTCAACTCACATCGTTTTTATTTATTTAAATAATCTATTTATTAAATATATATTTTATATAAATATTAAATTTTATTACTAATTAATAAGTGGTATTCACTTTAATATGTAGAATTGATATTGCAATAAACCTATGCCCATCTTAACTCAAATTGGGTATCCTATGTGGCATCCAATGCATAGAAAACATGTCAATTTTTATTTTAATTTTATTAGTATAAATAGCATAGAAGACATGTCAATTTTAAAAGTAGTAATAATCCTATTACAATATAATTATTGTTTTCTAGTTATAATAATTTCTTTTCTTTTTCTATGTAAATTATCACTTGAAATTCCTTTTGTATTTGTTCCATAATTATTCATATACTATGTTCCCAAAAATCTTTAATATGTGAGACATTTTTTGGAGGGCAAATTTAGTAATTAAATAGACTATCTTTTCATTTAACTACTTCAATAAAGATTATATTAAAGTTGGAGTTTTACTAATTACTATATAAATTATGCGAAAAATTAAAATCTTAATTTAATGTAGCATTGCATTTACTTAGCCTACATAGACCATTATGAAGTCAAGTAATCCTATGTGGTATTATGCATGTTATCCTATGTATCACTTATATATTGATTCTATCTAACTTTTAATATATATAGGGTTATACCCTTGCGATGTAAGGATGTTAGTTAATTTTTGTCTTAATAATGTAATATTAGTATAACTAATTAATAAAAATATATTATTTTAAAAGTAGATTAACAATTTTATAATAACATAATTATTGTTTCCTTTATATTTTTCTTTAAAATCACTCTAAATTTCTTTTGTTTTCATATGGTAATGATTTACCATTTACCATTTTTTTTCATAATTATTGAACACGTCACAGTGTAATTAATTTGTGATGGATATTTTTTAGGAGTTAAATGGACTATATTTTAATTTAATTTAATTTCACAAAAACTATAATACAATATTGTAGATTACTCTATATAAGATATATAAAAATCAACCCTAGATGAATATTCATATAGAATCTAACACAATCTTTGTACATGTTATCTTATATATCATTCATAAATTATTTTATGTGATTATGGTAATATGACATTACTCATTTACAATAACCTCAAGATCTATACTTCAAAAAAAAAAAAAGTAGTAACAATTAAAATTAAGGTAAAATTTGATTCTTTTATCTAACTCTATTCTTTTAATATTGAAAAATAAAATGAATCAGTTTGAAATACAAGAAAATCAATTATTACACACCAAGTTAAGCGCATGAGGACTTACTCAAAAAATAAAAAGAGTTAGGAGTATAAAACCATGCAATAAATAATTAAGTTAATAGCATATAATAAAATCTAATTAATAGCATTAATGTTGATTAATATGTCTCTACTAATATCCACCAATTGCAAGTTGCCAGGTCATCAACTTGTGCCATATGAGATGCCACATGTCATTCACACATTGTTTGTATCCAACTTTAATATATATATATGATATAAAGTAAGCAACGACGTCTTACATTTCATGGCATGTAGAATTTTCAGCGAATTATGCTCTCTCTATCAAAAAAGTGATTACAATGTTGCAATAACAGTGCCCAATGTTTTATACAAGAAGCAGGCTTCATCAAATGTCATAGCAAATTTGAAGCTTTAGCACCCCTACAAATCCTCATATAGAGTTTTGTTACTGATATCAAAAAGAGTGTGACGAATAAATTGAGTGAATAGTACTATTGCATAGTGCTGGAATTTGATTGGAGTGTATGACAGAATACCGGCAAATTAGCTCTAGTCTCTACTGTGACTATGTGAGTGCGCACAAAAACCTACCAACAATTTGTAAGATTACATTGCCAAACACGTGATAGACTTTGTATTATATGTTGATATTATCAAGACCGACGAAACAAGCAAAGGCTTGCAATTAGTACAAACACAACAAGATCAATTATCTTTCCTCTACTTAACGCAGATTACCAAATTACAAGAGAGACCAGGGTATATTGGTATGTGCTTGGTTGTAGCCCTCTTTTACTGTCGTGATTTGTGAATCAATGTGATTATGATTGCTACCAAACGACGTAATCACTGATCTTGCATTCACGGGTTTGGGACTTTGGGTGTGTATGCCGTGTATGTTTCCACTTTCTTCTTTTCAGTATGTGACAGAGTGAAATTCTGTTTTCTACTACCTTTTTCCCCACTTTTGTATATATTGCCGCCAAGAAAGACAATCTATCCCACGGAGATGAGTCATTCTTATGTGATGAAGACATTTGAGTTTGTGGAAAATATGAATTTGTATTTTGCGCTAAAATTTAGCATAAATTTTCATAACACATGCATTTACAGAGAATTCACGAAGACTAATTCTCTTGCTATTTGAAGCGAAGGTATGTTAAAGGTAAATAAATTAAGATGATGATTGCATCAACTGTACAATGCTATATTATTCTCCTTTTCGTATAGACGCACACATGCACACATAGAAAAGATGCACTCTTCACTACACTACACAGTTCCCTTTGTACATAAATTGGATTTTGGAAGTTGAAGCGACAATGACAATCCTTCGTTATAACACAACTCAATATATGAGTTGCAATTACAGCATAAAATATAGAGTTGGGAAAAGTTAACCCGACACGATTATCGATCCGAAACCGACACGAAGTTAAGTGGGTTTGGGTATAAATTTTCAACCTGTTTAATTAAATGGGTTGACACATTCAACCCGTTTAATTAAATGGGTTAGGTTCAGGTCGAGATTCTCGATACAAAAAAGTACCTATTTAACCCGTTTAGTTAAATGAGCTAAATAGGTTAAATAATTTGTCTATTTTTTATTTATCAATTTACTTTTGATTAGATAATTAAGAATATAAAAATTTTTAGAAATTGTGAATTATGACAAATCTGAGGAATTTCAAAGAGTAATTATTTAATGTGATATGTAAACTTAAGTTTTAACACTGTAGTTACGTATTAGTTGAAAATATTAAATGCGTAAATAGTTAATTAAGCAACTGAACTTGACTTGTTTATCTTAAACGGATTAAGCGGGTCAACCCGTTTAAAAATTAAATGGATACAGATCTAGGTTTTTCAACCCGTTTAATAAACAAGTTAGGTTTAGGTTGATGAATTCTCGACCCGTTTAAACTCGACACGAACCCGACCCCTACCCAACACGACCTATTACCCAACTCTAATAAAATAGAGTCTACTATACTCAATTGTAATGATAATTAAACAACGCCGCCACTCCTATATAATGAGAGTGAGGAAGCAACCACTACACTTTGCTATTGTGAGTTCAAGATATGAAGTAAACATTCCATACCACATAGTAGTGCTGGAAGATCTTATACAATCTTTGAGTATGGTAACACTTGCCTATAGAAGGCTATTAGCCTATCATTATTGATATCACAACAACAATGAAGGACCTTCATTCTCGTTGACGTAGTGGAGTACATTTATACAGATAAAGCTGCCTACATTTGAATCTTCTCAAACCCAGCAAAATTAGAACCTACACTGGGAGGAGTTGTTCTAACAACATTGAAGGACTTTATATTTCACTAACAAAAAGTTGGAGCCTATCAGCTGGCATGGGATAAAAGATAATCGATTCTCACAGTTGGATTAAGCAACTCCCACCAATGCGAAGTTAAACCATAGATTTTATCATAGACAAAATCTAAAAGCAAAATAAACTAATGTAACAAGGATCTTGTTAGTAAATTAAATACCATATTAGAATCAAACCATAAAATTAATGGAGACAGATTATATCTAATTAATTAGTAAAACAGTAGGTTAATCGGATTCATCATTACTTGTATCCAATAGACAAATGGTGGAGAAGAATGGCAAGGTGCTCACAAGCAAGCATACTTCTTGAACATGACTTTCAACCTCCCCAAATGGATAGTATGTTCCCACCCTAGACCTCGTAAGGGTCACCCCCCCCCCCCAAAAAAAAAAAAAAAAAAAAACAAACACCGATAAAATTGCTCTGAAGAGGTCAAGTATCTTTTGGATGAGTCCAATGATTGGAGATTGAGGAGTGATGAAACTTAATATCCTATCTATCTTGATTGAAATACATAGGTCTTTCACAATTTGTTGGATCCAAGTGAAAGTGTCTTATCCATAATATGATTCTCCAATCTTTTGGCAGCGTATAACCGGAAGATTGCATAGCTCAACGTTAAATGACTACTAACATTTGAGATACATGTGCGACGATCACAACTTGAAAATTTGAAGAAACGAAATGTATACTGTGACCCAGTTCTTGTTAAAGCCTAACAGGCAAATTATATTGTAAACGTTAGCGTATAGGAGCATCGCACGCTCCCTTGCAAATTATGCGCTGTTGGGCCTTCGGTTTGAACGCTTTATGTATTTATTCGCTACAATGTGCAGCAAAAAAGTGGCAAATAGTATATTGGAAAGTGCCTGGGATGGGCATTGGAAATATTAGGGGTTTAAGTATTTGGGGGTGTTGTTAACAGCTTTGAGAAAAAAGTACTATTTTGGAGGGTTTTAACTGTTTTGGTCAAATTAAACAGCTAAATAGATGTTTGGTAAACAACTATTTCAAATAACTGTTTAACTCCAAGCAACTCTTTTTGAAAGGTTATTAAAAGAGCTTTTTTTTTTGTGGAAATGACATATTTGTCCATTAGTTTTACAAAGTTACACTACATGCTATTGAATTATATCCAGAGAATATTACTTTTATGAAATAAAAAAAGTTTGGAGTATTCAAAGTATTACTTGAAGGTTTATATCAATAACATTTGAACCTAGTTAGATCTGGAGAATTAACAAGTGTGAGCACATTTCTTTTTTTTTGTTTTTCCTTTTTAAGGGGGAGGGTTGTGTTGTGACTTTTATTGGTTGCACTTTTTAGCCAAGGAGTTTTGTTTTTTTTTTTTTTTGGTTTAGATTTTCTTAGTTTGTTAGTTTGTTATGTCGAACTTATTTAGTAATGTTTGATATTTATATTTAGAGTGGTTAGTCCTACTTTCTATTGTTTAGATAGTGAATTTTGGATTGATGCAAGTAAACAGTGACACTTGATCTTATGTTTTATATGAATTGAATTCAATGAAGATAAAGTCATTAGAAATTCATATAAATTTCAATCTCAATTCATAGCCAAAAAAATAATTTAATAAATAACAATATAATGTTATAGGTATCATTCATATAGATACAAATTGAAAAGAAATAAGATAAATAATGAATACAAATTATGTAAAAATTAGTAAGAAAGTAGGGTATTATGAATGAAATTAATTTATCCACATGGCACATGTTTAATTCTTTTTAACAAAAGAAGATGACCAATAAATAAAAAAATATGTTTAGTTAAAAAATAATTTAGAGCTAAAGGTATAAATGAAATTTTACCAAATATCTTTCTTCAAAATAGCTAACTTTACCAAGCATTTTTTCTATAAATAGCTAATTCAAATATTTGATGCAAACAATTAATTCAAATAGCTAATACAAACAGTTAACAACTAACATGTAATAGTTGTTTGCCAAATAGAGCTTTTATCTGTACATTTTATATATTTCTTTTTTTGGTGTTATATATAGACTATCTTTTGTTCTTAATTTCTTCTTTTGTGTTGGACCTATTTTCTACTCTTCATCTAATCCAAAGACAATTAAAAATATATTTAATGTTTTATTGAGGTTCAGTTTGAGAGTGAGAATGCCATTAGCAGAGAAAAAGAAAAAGGTTTTTTATTTTTTATTTTTTAGTGTTATACACTTCTCTTTTGTTTTTATTTCTTCTTTTGTCTCGGACCTTATTTCTATTCGTTATATAATCCAAACACAATTAAAAATGTATTTAACGTTTTATTGAGGTTGATTTTGAGTTTGAGATTGAGAATGCCATGATGACAAAGAAAGAAAAGGAGTGGTGAACAATATAATAATTTTTACAAATCAATCCTTTAATTTTTAGTGTGCAGTAGCTTGTTTTTTTAGTTTATATTAGGTATTTGTTTTAGTGAAAATTAGGTCTAATTTCAGAGAAAAATACTTTAATTTTTTTAGTACACAATAGGGCTATTTTTTAGCGCACAGTATGTTAGTTTTTGGTAAATATTAGGTTAATTTTTACTGAATAATACTTTGATTTTTGGTGTACAATAGTTCAATTTTTGGGGTACAATACATTATCTTTTGGTGAACACTAGATTGATTTTTAGTGTACAATATGCTATCTTTAAGTAAACAACATGTTAATTTTTAGTGAATAATATAACACTCTTTAGTGGATAATATAGTAGTTTTTTTTTTTTGTGAATAAAAGATCACATTTAGTGAATATTTTTTGTGGACAAAATTGATTGAAAATTTTGACTTAGATTATTTTTTAAAAAAAGAAGCAAATGCTTCAAAAAAATAAGAGAATGTTAGGAAGGTGTATTTTTTTATAAGACAAATCGCTTTGCAATTTTTGACAGGAACTCCATAACCATAATTTGTTTACTAACCAATATAATATAATTATTGAAATATGCGCTTTACTAGGCCATGCTTCCAATGCCAATTTCGGTCGCACATTTTGTGCTATTCTCTAAGCTCAGGTCATAAAATGTACAACAGTATTATACCTATAGTTGTATGATATAACAATTCAGAAAATCTGACAACCTTTCTAAATATACGACAGTGTAAGCTATAATTCTAAATCTTAACAAGTAATTCGGAACGAAGTAGAGGGCCCACTTATAAGTTAATTTGTTTAGATCGATTTCATAAAGGGTTCATTCTAGTTAGGGAAGAGGACGTCTTTATGTACCCGAAGCTTATGACGGACGAGGGGATCTTTGGCAACGAAATAGAGGGCCCAAGTTGACAATTGGGCACCGGCTTTGGAGCCTCTGTGTGTTATGCTCGTTCCATGTTTTGCAGCTTCACTTGCATCAGTTCATCCATTAAGTCTTTTTTTCCCTTACATTATTGTTCTCGTTCTGCGGTCTCCTCTTCTCCAGCTCCACCCCCACTGTGTTGGCGAAC
This sequence comes from Carnegiea gigantea, assembly GCA_029747015.1. Classification (NCBI taxonomy): domain Eukaryota; kingdom Viridiplantae; phylum Streptophyta; class Magnoliopsida; order Caryophyllales; family Cactaceae; genus Carnegiea; species Carnegiea gigantea. The sequence goes on from JAKOGI010000200.1 coordinate 136,094, forward strand.
TTGTTCCGGCATACACACATATATCCATCAACAACTAGATTTTTAATCAGCACTTGGTATGTGCACTTTATTTATAAAGAAAGGGGTAAAAAGAATCAAAAATTAGTATACATCTAGCTTGTTATTAGTAAGTAGTGACATTATATTGGAGATAGAGTTGGGAAAGTATGTCGACACGATAATCACAACATTGGAGATAGAGTTGGGAAAGTCTGACCTAACACGATAACATGACACGAATCCGACCCGAAGTTACCGAGGGAAACACAAACCTGACTCGAATCGAACCGATTTCGACCTGAAATCAACACGATTTGACGGTTTAATGTGAAAGTTTTTATTTTTCAATTTTGAGCAAATCTAAGATATTTTTAAAGCTGATACGAAATTGACTTATTTATTAAATGGGTCGATTCGACCTGATTCATTTCCCAGCTCTAATTGGATTTGATAGCATGTTGATAAGCTGATCGAGGAATCCTCCAAGGTTGGGCCCTGAATCCTTCTGTTACACCGACATCATTTTCTCAATTAATTGTAATTCAGACTCAAAGTGTAGACTTGCAAAGTATCTTCCCATGTTTACTACTGTAACCTGGCAAGTGGAATCACAAGCATTTATTTTACTTATGCAAAGTGATTATAATCTTCTAAGCCATTGGACGACAAAGTCACAAAAAGTTTCTAGCATGACAGAATCGTTTCAAGAAAATCTTTTAGTGGGTCTCAGGGAAAATTAGTCTTTCTAACAATAGAATATCTACAGAACTCAGCGGGACCTGTACTAAGAGTTGTTGGAGCCTTTCTTGAACGGGTTCATAAGATTATAATTCATCACATTTTTCAAGTAGATGGTCAAAAGACAAACTAGTTAGCATGCTATAGTCACAAGAATCTCTAGAAGTCAATTTTAGAGGATAGCAACCCATTTGAATTTGCGTTTATTTGATCTGTTGATGTGCAAAGCATATCCTTTGTAAGAAAAATGTCAAGTCTTATGATTGCAAAGTTGATACTTATTTGTTTTTGAGCCTGTTGCTAATACAGTTATGCTTCACAACCTTTCATAATGAAAGTGTCTCACACAACTCAAATTCCAAACTATACACCTAAATATAGTAGGATGTGAGGGGTAGGTTACCTTCTTCAATCATCACGGGCTATGATTTTGCCCTTTGGGCCTATGATTGAAGGACATTGACACTAGTAGGCTGGACATTATGGGCAATACGGCCCAGGGCATGAGGCTGATCAATCATGTTCATGATTAAACCCTTAGCTCCATGGTTGGGCTTCTGTAGTTGGCCAGGCCTGTTTGAATATATCTGGCGAGCTCGCAATAAGCCTTGGACAACGATGGGGAGCAAACTAAGATATTTGGAGACTCATGCGGGTACGCTCTGCAAAATATATATCGTACCTCATATAACACATAAATAATTATATATTAAAAATAGAATATATGACAAATATACCATAAAAAAGTGTATATAAATTATATTCAGAAGCACGTATTTTTAGATGTACATAATAATTCGCCTGCGTTCTGTATACTTCTACATTATCTCCATACCTGTGGAAGTGCAATGTGTTTTATAACCATATCAAAGTTTAACTGTAGGTTTATTGAAAACGGCATCTCTACTAACAGTCATATACAAAGAGGTAAGACTGTTTACATCTAAATTTCTTCAGACCCTGTAAAAACAAAATCTACACTAAAAATTGTCGTCAGTGTATCAAAACCTAGCTGTAAAATTGCTCTCACAGCCGGCCAGCGGACATTGTGCTTTGGACTTGGGGTCCCCCGACAGTCAGTGTCTCTTTACTATGGGTTGTCTTTGTAGTCTTTTAGATGTGGTGTGCTTTTGTTTGTAATTGAATTTTACTTCGGCCTTATTGTTGGACGTGTAGGATATCGCAAAAGTTGTCTCCTAAAGGTCCTTTATTATTGTACTCTTGTCTTTGTAGGAGTGTAAACTTTTCATTTTGTTACTGTTCTCGTAAATAGCCATTGCTTAATTGAAGAAAGTTATCTTTTAAATGTTTGCTTTGGTCATTAATTAATTATTTCAGGCAATTCTTTCTTTCTTTTTTTTTCCCTTTGTTTTTGGCTTGACTAATAAACTGGTTAAGGTAGGGGGCTCTAAATTATTTTGCTACCTTGGCTGGGCTTGTGAGCTTGCCAAGTGAGGTTTGACACCCTAAAGCTCATGAGTCCTCATGAGTCATGAGCTGTGATTAGCTCATACTATCTCAAGTGTCCACTCATTCTCGTGATGTGAAATAAAATCGAATTTAAAATTTTTGAGAAGAAATGAGTTTAAATTCTAAAGTGGAAGAAATCGCATGCCTTAGTCAAACAATGATACAAGATTGAAAAATAATAGGGATGAGAGAACAATTAAAAATAGAAAAATTGGAATACTCTCGAGCACAATGGTTGTGGCTTTAGTATGTACGATAGACATTAGAATGATTGATTGATCAAATAGACTCTTAGTTTATTAATTGATGTAATCAATTTTTGAAATTACATCAAATCTAGCAATCATATGTGATCCTAAAATTGATATAATTTATTTCTCCCCCATCTACAAGCCTTACAAGCCTATCAAGTCAAGGTTAGTTAAGTCAAGCTTGGCGCATCTATATGAAGAACTCAAGTTTTTCGCGAGCCCTTTTTGAGTTTTGCGATTGTGTTAGCTCATAAATCCCTGCAAATTAGGTCAGCTCACTTACACCCGTCTTTGAGGGATAACTTTTACATCAAAATAATGATCATCTTTAAATATGTCATTCTAAAATCATAGTTAACCATATTTGTTTGAAAAGATCATCTCATCCTCAATATACAAGATGGCTATTTGAGGAAAACTAAAAGTTTACCAAACGGTTCTGTTTTTTTAACAATATATAAGATGGTTATTTGAGGAAAACTAAAAGTTTACCAAATAGTTCTATTTTGTTAAAAAAAAAAAAAGAAACCTCTAAATTAACACTTAACTTAACAGCAATATTATGCAAGTGGTTTTTGGACCCAACTTCAAACTATTTTAAAATTCATGCTCACCCAATTAGAGAGTAACAATTGAAAGAGAACAAGGATCAACAGTAAACATAAGGCAACAATTTAGCTGATACTTGACAAATATAGACTATGGACTTATTTGGTAAACAACTTTTTGATATTAAAAAGAATTTTTTAGGGGTATTAGCTGTTTGACCATTGTCAAAAAACTCTTTGCGCTGTTTGCTTAAATAGCTTTTATTAAATAACTTTTTGTACCCAAAAAGCTAATTTATAAAAAACTCTTTAGATAAGCTTTTTGCAAGAGGTTTTTACTATTTAATATCAAAATTACCATATTGTCATTTTCTTTTTTTTTTAAAATCACATTTAATGATATTAAAAACAAAAATCGTACTCTTTTGCTAATATAAAGTTATTTATTCGTTTTGCTTGTTCTACCTTCTTTCTCTTCTCACTCCTTTCCCCCTTCAACTCAGCAACTCGAATGAGGGTGGTCATCTATGAGGATTTGTATTCAAAAAGTTGATGATTTTAATTTAAATATTTTCTTCAATTTAATAAAGAATGTAGGATAATTAGACTTTTGAAATGCACAATGTTTTAAAAATTATTGTCATATGAAATTCGATTATTACAAAACGAAAATTAAGTTTAACATTAAACAAAAATATTGTGATAATAAATATAAAATTTTTACAAAGATATGAATGTAATTCTATAAGTTTCATAAGTCACAATTTATAATTCATAATTCATGTTGGAAAAAATGTAATAAAAATAATTGTATTGTTAAAAAAATGGAGTTATGTTATGGGCAAAAATGAAATCTTACCAAGTAGCCCTGCTAGAAACAGCTAATTTTACTAAACACTTTTTTTAGAAACAACTAGTGCAATCAGCTAGGTAAAAAAGCTAGTGCAATCAGTTAATAGCTAATGTAATCAGCTAACAGCTAACAACTATCAACTGATTGCCAAATAGGGCCTTTATATTACAAGGACTATATCTATCTTTTTTCGACAATTATTTCTAATATTGGTTTAATTTCTGCACTAGTTGTTTCTTGAAATTGAATATGTTAGTATCAATTTTGGTTTTCTATTTCTTTTTTTTTTGGTCTAGAGAACTGACATTTTGTTCCTACAATAAAGGGGTGAGAGCAATGGATGGTATATTCAACAAACCAAAACTTTGATGTCAGCTTATTGTAAAATGGTGTCCTACTTTTAAACTTTCTTATAATTGATAGCACAAACAATTTTTGTGGATGCCAACTTTAAAATATTCACGATTTTATATAAAATTTTAAAGGGTATAACATTTTGATAACTGTTGCTTAAAGCACCATGTTAATCCAAGTATGAGGTCCTCATGACAGGGATGTCTAATTTAGAAAACCACATTAGGTTATTTTTTCACTACATCTTCTTAACCACAAAATTTGTCCCAACTAATTCAAATGTTATAAGCCGATGCATTATGCATGATATCCCTTCGAAACCGAGTAGAGCATTTGTTGAAAATTGGTAGTGATGTACATATTGTTAAAAGAGCAAAGAATTTCTATTTTTCTTTTTTTCCTTTCAACTAAATCCATTTCTCAAAAAGAGGTAATTGGTAATAATGGTGCAATCATTACTTGGGAAAAATCAAAGAGGAAAATAAGGAAAAGAAAATGCAAAATTTTGTCAAATAATGAAGCATAATTAGGAAAGGGAACAAATGTGAAAACATTTCCATGGCCAGGAATCAAACCCGAATCTACCGCTGGACGACAATGGAAGTGTGCTTTGGGTTCGCATTCAATATATTCGTCATGAGACAGCTTTCTTTTGTTTTCCAAAAGGAAAATAACAAGAGAGGTTTTTATTTAGAGGTTTTTTTCCCTCCAGCAAACCACCTAATAATTTGGGTAGGTTATGAAGAACCACCTTAATTTGTTAATTTTCCAATGTCATGCCTAAATAGCTATCTCAATTTTCAATGTCACACCTTCTTATGTAAAACTATTATATTTTCCAATATACTACCTAAAAATTAATCTTTTTTGCTATGTCACCCCTATTATTTTCCTCTTAATTTTATTTTTTTAATCTAAACTACAAAATCTTTGCAATAAAATAAAATAGATTTCTTTTTTTTGTATAAAATAAATTGATTTTTGATTTAGGAAGCCCGCTAATTATTTTATGCTTAATTCTTTTTTCCATATATACAAAAAAGCCTTGTAAAATAAGTTGGAACAAAAAAAATTGTTAAAAATGTAACTAAGTTATAACATAATTAATTTCAACATACTAGTATGAACTAGACATTATGCAGTTTTGCATTTACAGAAAAGGTAATTCTGAGCTTTGATGGGAATAATGGAAAATCTAAGTATTACTTGAAAACTATTGACGAAGCAAAATAAATATGCTAATTATATATTTTTCAGCATTTATAAAATCGATTAAATTGTTTAGCCATCTCCAATATGTCTTTTCATGCAAAAACAAAACAAAAAAAGATTTTCAAAAATCACGAGATTTCTCTAAAGTCTTCATAATGTTCTTTTCTTTTATGTATTTGTTATCTTGAACTTTGAAGTTTGCATGGCATTCTTTTGAAGCTGGTGTACTAGATTCAGTGCCTCTTGTACTTAGACTTGATACTCATCCAAGTCCTCCCTTGATTTTTGGTACAGTGAAGTTTTATTTCTCTTCTTCTCAATCCCAATTGCACTGTGTCTAACTGCATGTCCTTATTTGCAAGAAAAGGAATTCTCTTTGCTATGATTAGAATACCACTTGGTTTCTTACCCAAAATCCAAACGCTGCCATGTTGTTCGGGCCAAAATAGCAGCACTTGCCATGCTTCATTTGTAGAAAGACATGGGAAGAAAAACTGATCTCTAGAATCCAGTTTAGGTATACGGTAAAAGATACATCTATCATCAACATTCATGCCTCTAGCATTTAGAATATGAGGTGTTAATAAACTATTTCTCATGGCATGCCAAAGAAACAAACTTATGCCTCCTCCAATCATAACCTTTACAAATTGAATTTCGCAACATAGTATTATGTTTTTGAAGCTTTAGCCTCCGTTTGCACTTGACATTGCCGCAACCACATTTTAGCTTCCGAAACACCACCACACAATTGAATGGCTCCATCCTTCAAAGAAATCAACTTCTTCCAGCCCCATGTATCTGATTGCAGCAGTGCTTAAGCAGAAAAGATATCATGACCATAAAGTAGATATGCATTAGCCCAAATTGTAAATATTGTACGACAAAGTTCTAACTTCCATACAAATTAATGCAGTAGCCTTTTGGCCCTCTTTGGTAAACAACTTTTTGATGTCAAAAAGAGCTTTTAAGGCATTTTAGCCATTTGACTATGGTTAATAAACTCTTTGCACTGTTTGATTAAATAGCTTTTAGAAATAACATTTTGTACCCAAAAAGCTAATTTGTAAAATGCTTTTTAGATGAGCTTTTTGCAAGAGCTTTTCACTATTTATATCAAAATTACATATTGTCATTTTCTTTTTTTAAAAAATCACATTTAATGATACTAAAAACAGAAATCGTACTCTTTTGCTAATATAATGTTGATTTATTCATTTTGCTTGTTCTATCTTCTTTCTCTTCTCCAGTCCCTCCCTCCTTCAACTCAGCGACTCCGAGAGGGTGGCCATCCTTGATGATTTGTATACAAAAAGTTGATGATTTTAATTTAAATATTTTCTTCAATTTAATAAAAAATGTAGGATAACCATACTTTTCAATTGCACAATGTTCTAAAAATTATCATGCCATATGAAATTCAATTATTACTAAAAGAAATTTAAGTTAGCATTAAACGAAAATATAGTGGTAATAAATATAAAATTTTTACAAAGATATAAATGTGATTCTATAAGTTTGATAAGTCACAATTTATAATTCATAATTCATGTTGGCAAAAAATGCAATAAAAATGATTGTATTGTTAAAAAAAATGGAATTATGTTATGGGCATAAATGGAATTTTGCCAAGTAGCCCATTTAAAAACAACTAATTTTACCAAAGACTTTTTTTAGAAACAACTAGTGCAATCAGCTAGATCAAAGAGCTAGTGCAATCAGTTAATAGCTCATGCAATCAGCTAACAGCTAACAACTATCAACTGATTGTCATATAGAGCCTTTATATTACAGGGACATATCTATCTTTTTCCCACTGTTATTTCTAATATTGATTTCATTTCTACACTAATTGTTTCTTGAAATTGAATATGCTAGTATCAATTTTTGTTTTCTATTTTTTTTTTTTTTGCTTGGTCTAGAGAACTGAGATTTTATTCCTACAATTAAGGGGTGAGAGAAATGGATGGTAAATTCAACAAACCAAAACTCTAATGCGAGCTTATTTTAAAATGGTGTCCTACTTTTAAACTTTCTTATAATTAGTAGCGCAAACAGTTTTTGTGGATGCCAACTTTTAAAATATTCAAAATTTTATATAAAATTTTAAAGGATATAATATTTTGATAACTGTTAGCAACATGTTAATTTGAGTACTAGGTCCTCATGAGGGGGCTGCCTAATTTAGAAAACCACATTAGGTTATTTTTTCACAACATCTTCTTAACCACAAAATTTATCCCAACTAATTCAAATATTATAAGTCGATGTGATATGCATGATATCTCTTCGAAAACCGAGTGAAGCATTTGTTGAAAATTGTTAGTGATGTACATATTGTTAAAAGAGCGAACAATTTCTATTTTTCTTTTGTCCCCTTTAACTAAATCCATTTGTCAAAAAGAAGTAATTGGTAATAATGGGTGCAATCATAACTTGGGAAAAATCAAAGAGGAAAATAAAGAAAAGAAAAGGCAAAATTTGATCAAACAATGAAGCACAATTAGGAAAGGCAACAAATGTGAAAATATTTCCATTACCAGAATTGAACCCAGGTCTCCTAGGTGGAAGCCAAACATCCTAACTGCTAGATGACAATGGAAGTGTGCTTTGGCTTTGTGATCAATGTATTGGTTATGAGACGGGCCTCTTTTGTTTTTCAAAAGGAAAATAAAAGGACAGATTTTTATTTAGGGTTTTTTTATCTAGCAAGCCATGTAATCTTGGGTACGTTATGAAATACCACCTTAATTTTCTTATTTTCCAATGTTACACCTAAACAACTATCTTAATTTTCAATGTCACACGTTGCTATTTAAAACTATTATATTTTCCAATACACTACCTAAAAATTAATCTTTTTTGCAACGCCACCCCTATTATTTCCTCTTAATTTCATTTTTTAATCTAAACCACAAAATTGTTGCAATAAAATAAAATAGATTTCTTTTGTTGCATAAAATAAATTGATTTTTTCGATTCAAGAAGCCCGCTAATTATTTTAGTGATTAGTTCTTTTTTCCGTATATACAAAAAAGCCTTGTAAAACAAGATGGAACTAAAAAATTTGTTAAAAACGTAATTAAGTTATAACATAATTAATTTCAACTAAACATTATCTATTTTTCAATGTTTGTAATTCTGAGCTGTGATGGGAATAATGGAAAATCTAAGCATTACTTGGAAACTATTGACGAAGCAAAATAAATATGCTAATTATCTATTTTTCACAGTTTGTAAAATCGATTAAATTGTTTAGTCATTTCCAATATGTGTTTTCATGCAAAAATTGAAAAAAAAAAAATTTCAAAAATCACGAGATTTCTCTAAAGCCTTCATGATGCTATTTTCTTTTATGTATTCGTCATCTTGAACTTTGACTTTGCATGGCATTCTTTTGAAGCTAGTGTACTAGATCCAGTGCCTCTTGTACTTAGACTTGATACTCATCCAAGTCCTCTCATGGTTTCTGGTGCTGTGAAGTTTTATTTCTCTTCTTCTCAATCCCAGTTGCGCGATGTCTAACTGCATATCTTCATTTGCAAGAAAAGGAATTCCCTTTGCTATGATTAGAATACCACTTGGCTTCTTGCCCAAAAATCCAACTCTGCCATGTTGTTTGGACCAAAACAGCAGCACTTACCATACTTCATTTGTAAAAAGACATGGGAAGAAAATTTGATTTCTGGAATCTAGTTTAGGTATACGGCAAAAGATACATCTATCATCAACATTCACGCCTCTAGCATTTAGAATATAAGGTGTCAATATACTGTTTCTCATGGCATGCCAAAGAAACAAACCTATGCCTACTCCAACCATAACCTTTCCAAATTGAATTTCACAACACAATTTTATGTTTTCGAAGTTTTAGCCTCCGTTTACACCTACTGTTGCGACAACCACATTTTAGCTTCCGAAACACCACCAGACAATTGAATGACTCCATCCTTCAAAGAAATCAACTTCTTCCAACCCCATGCATCTGATTACAGTGCTTGAGCAAAAAAGACATTATGGCTACAAAGTAGATATGCATTAGCCCAAATTCTAAATATTGTACGATAAATTTCTAACTTCCATATTAAGTTAATGCAGTAGCCTTTTGGCCCTATTTGACAAACAACTTTTTGATGTCAAAAAGTGGTTTTTAGGGGTATTAGCTGTTTGACCATGGTCAATAAACTGTTTGCACTGTTTGGTTAAATAGCTTTTGGTAATAACATTTTGTAAAACCCCGGGTTTCAAATTACATTTCTTTATTACTAACTCTTATCCTATGTGGCAGCGAAATCTGAAATGGGGTGTTACCACCGTATTTTCTTTTTGAAAATACTAGGCTGGATATCGAATAGCAATTAATATAAACGTTCCTTAATAACACCTCAAATTTGAAAGAGTGCAAATATTGATGACAACTGCTAAATTACACAATTGTTCATGTCTATCTTTGCTTAAAACAATTAAGCTTTCATCTTCTTCGATTTAGGCACCAGGGTCTCGCTCTACTTTCGGTCCCCCAATTCCATGCATAACTAGATCACCTGAAAACAAAACATTTTATAAAAGTGAGATAAACTCAGTAAACAATCACCCCTAATGGTCAACTACGCACACAAATTTATTTTGAAAACATTTTAAGAGGGTAGGGGAACAACAAGACCTTAAGGACACTTTTTCCATTAATATAACCATCCATGCTTACAAGATCTCAGTGATGCACATTTATAATCCATGATTCAATCACAACCGTTAGATTTAAAGGTGAGCGACCCCACTAGGCCTCATAGCCTGCGCTTGGATCCAATGCAACCGTTTAACTCTATCTTGGTCTACCGCTTGCTATGGCGGTTATCGTTTAAACCTTTCCTGGCCAACCATCAGCAAAGATGGTTACCGCTAATCTGGTCCATGTCCCAATAGGGCACGTGGCCACTCACATGCATGTACTAGTTTTCTGGGAAAGGCTAATGGCTTTCAGTCAACACAATTAGTTCAAGTCTCACCGCTCAACCTTTACAATTACCGTTACACTTCTCTATATTAGAGGTCGATTTAAATGCAATAATCATTCAGTTCTAACCCACTTCCCGAAGGACATCATCACAATAAATAATCTTTGAAGCTCCAACATAATGTTACCAAGTCTCAAATTCACAACATAGCACATCATGCAGATTCTACTATGCAGTCATATTCAGCTGACTCATACTTTCATTCCATCCAATCAGCATAACCAAAATCGGTTCTTACCATGTTCAATGCATACGCGATTTTTAAACAACCTGAGGAAGGGTTAGGGTATGATTGTTACCTGGATACCATACAAAGATACGGGCTCAGTTACTATTTTGAAACTACTGCTCCTCACCTGAGCCAAAACATAGCCCACACTCAGTTCAAAATCAAATAGACTACGTCCCTAGCCCCTACCTTACAACCAAATTTTTTTTCTAGAATTTTACTCATGTTTTAGGGCTCCCAACTGAAACCCAATCCCAAATCTAGATTCAACCAGAATCTGGGTTCGTCTTTCAAAACCGATAACTTCTGCTCCCAGCGTCGAAATCCCAGTTTCTTGCCTAATATAAAAAGTTCAATCCATCCTATACACTTATCATGTTTATGCATTTTTCCAGATTCTAACCCGAATTAGGCCGTTTTCTTGTTTCTTTTCACAGTGTCATTAACTGTCCTGGTCTAGTCAGTTTGTGGTAATTTGATCATAACTTGGGCTACGCTACTCCAATTTATTTGATTCAAAAACTAGATTATGTGACCCATCCTGACACATCTACCCTAAAAAGTTTACAATTTTTGGCAAACTAGCCTGTCCTGGCCGAATTTTCAAAGTCAATGTATGTGCAGCCTCCTTCCAACCCAGTAGGTTCTACCCCTCTTTTCCAATTTGAATTTTCGACCCTATAATTTTAACTCCTGACGTCAAAAATTCGACTTATTGCCCATTATAGAAAGATTCCGTTTGTCTACTACAACTTTTATGTTTAGTGATTTTGCAAACTCCAGTAGTTACTAGGTTAAAAGTCCTAAAACGCAAAGACTATCCCTGACTACCCCAGTTTGGACAGTCTTCAGTAAACGGACCATAATTCATTCAATACAAGTCAAAATCCCTCGATTCAAAAGGCATAGTGTACGGAATATCTAGGCCCATCTACTTTCAAATTTTCACAAATTTTAGATTAGTAGAATAGCAGGAATAAATTTTTAAAGACACATCAGTTTTTTGACTTTAATCAGTGGCATGTTCTTCCTCACTCTGGACTCAAGATCCAATCTTTTCGCCTTAACACCCACGATGCTAATTCTCGTGACTCTCTACACATGAATCTCAACGACTTTATCCCTCCCTCCCCCCAAGTCATCCAAGTCAAAAGATTTCAATTTTCACAACAAGAGCGCGAAATACCATCAAATACTCACCTCATTGGGCTTCCTCAAAGAAGTGCTTATCAACTTCACTCCCCTTGGAATTTAAATCTAAAAATATATGTATTCATAACAAAAAACCAATTTCAAAATCTAAATATACTCCTTAAAAGCAAAATTTATAAAGACAACATAAAAACCTAAGAGTTTCAAACTTGAAAAGCATGATTGAAGTTAGGACTTTGCACAATCAGGTGGTTGTTACTCACCACAAGAGAGGGGCGGCACAAGTGGGTGGCGGTTGTGGCCGGCAGCGTAGGGTTGGCTGGGCAGTGGCCAAGGCGGCGTGAAGAGGAGGGAGAGAGAGCGCTTGAGGGAGAGAGATGTAGGAGAGAGAGAGAGACGTGGAAGAGAGAGGGAGTTAGATGGTTTAGGGCTCGGACTGCAGAGGGGGTTTCGGGCCAGGGGGAGGGGAAAGGGAAGAGGGAAGGGGGAAGGTTATAGGGTTTGTAACTTCATGAGGAAGAAAGATGTCTAGATGTCTATTTTCCTTAAAAAAAAATTTATAGTGAGTTTGAAAAGAAGAAATTTTTGTAGGAAAAGAAAAATAATTTCCACTTTGTCTTGGATTGACCCGAGGGAAATTTTAGGTCGGCCCATATCGAACATAAATTTTTGGATTTTACACGTTTTGTGCCTAAAAAGCTAATTTGTAAAAAGCTCTTTAGATGAGCTTCTTGCAAGAGCTTTTTACTATTTATATCAAAATTACCATATTGTTATTTTCTTTTTCTAAAAAATTAATATACTAAAAACAAAAATCATACTCTTTTGCTATATAATGTTCATTTATTGATTTTGCTGGTTCTACCTTCTTTCTCTTCTCCACTCCTTTCGTCCTGCAACTCAGCGACTCCGAGAGGGTGGTCATCCTTGAGGATTTGTGTCCAAAAAGTTGATGATTTTAATTTAAATATTTTCTTCAATTTAATAAAGAATGTAGGATAATTATGCTTTTCAAATGCACAATGCTCTAAAAATTATCATGCCATATGAAATTCAATTATTACTAAAAGAAAATTAAGTTAACATTAAACAAAAATATAGTGGTAATAAATATAAAATTTTTACAAAGATATAATATGTAATTCTATAAGTTTCATAAGGCATAGTTTATAATACATAATTCATGTTGGCAAAAAATGCAATAAAAATACTTGTATTGTTAAAAAACATTGAATTATGTTATGGCATAAATGAAATTTTACCAAGTAGCTTTGTTAGAAACAGCTAATTTTACCAAAGACTTTTTTCAGAAATAACTAGTGCAATCAACTCAGTTAAAGAGTTAGTACAATCAGTTAATAGCTAATTCAATCAGTTAACAGCTAACAACTATCAACTGATTGTCAAATAGGGCCTTTATATTACAGGGACTACCTATCTTTTTCCCACGATTATTTCTAATATTGATTTAATTTTTACACTAATTTCTACACTAATTGTTTCTTGAAATTGAATATGCTAGTATCAATTTTTGTTCTCAAATTTTATATTTTTTTCTTTTGGTCTAGAGAACTGACATTTTATTCCTACAATCAAGGGGTAAGAGAAATGGTTGGTATATTCATCAAATCAAAACTCTCCCGCAAGCTTATTTTAAAATGGCGTCCTACTTTTAAACTTTCTTATAATTGATAGCGCAAACAATTTTTATGGATGCCAACTTTAAAATATTAAAGATTTTATATAAAATTATAAAGGATATAATATTTTAGCAACTGTTGCTTAAAGCACCATGTTAGTTCGAGTATCAAGTCCTCATGAGAGGGCTGCCTAATTTAGAAAACCACATTAGGTTATTTTGCACTACATCTTCTTAACCACTATATTTGTCCCAATTAATTCAAATATTATAAGTTGATGTGTTTTGCATGATATCTCTTCGAAACCGAGTAGAGCATTTATTGAAAATTATTAGTGATGTACATATTGTTAAAAGAGCGAACAATTTTTATTTTTCTTTTTTTCCCTTCAGCTAAATCCATTTTGTCAAAAAGAGGTAATTGTTACTAATGGGTGCAATCATAACTTCGGAAAAACCAAAGAGGAAAATAAAGAAAAGAAAACGCAAATTTTGGTCAAATAATGAAGTATAACTAGGCAAAGTAACAAACGTGAATACCTTTCCATTGTCGGGAATCAAACCCAGGTCTCTTGGGTGAAAGCCAAACATCCTAACCGTTGGACGACAATGGAAACATGCTTTGGTTTTGTGATCAATGTATTGGTCAAGAGACAGCCCTATTTTGTTTTCCAAAAGGAAAATAAAAGGATAAGTTTTTATTTAGAGTTTTTTTCCAACAAGCCACCTAATAATTTGGATATGTTACAGAATGCCATCTTAATTTTTTTTAATTTTCCAATGTCACACCTTTACAGCTATCTTAATTTTCAATGTCACACCTTGTTATTTAAAACTATTACATTTTCCAGTCTACTATCAAAAAATTAATCCTTTTTGCAATGTCACCCCTATTATTTTCCTTTTATTTTCATTTTTTAAAATCTAAACTACAAATTCATCGCAATAAAATAAAATAAACTTCTATTGTTGTATAAAATACATTAATTTTTTCGATTCAGGAAGCAAGCAAATTATTTTAGTGATTAATTCTTTTTTCCATATATACAAAAAAGCCTTGTAAAACAAGTTGGAAATAAAAAATTAGTTAAAAATATAATTAAGTTATAACATAATTAATTTGAACTAAACATTTTCTATTTTTCAAGGTTGGTAATTCTGAGCTTTGATGGGAATAATGAAAAACCTAGGTATTACCTGGAAACTATTGACGAAGAAAAATAAATATGCTAATTATCTATTTTTCAAGGTTTGAAAAATTGATTAAAATGTTTAGTCACTTCCAATATGTCTTTTCATGCAAAACCCCCCCAAAAAAAAAGATTTTCAAAAATCACGAGATTTCTCTAAAGCCTTCATGATGGTCGTTTCTTTTACGTATTCGTTATCTTGAACTTTGAAGTTTGCATGGTATTCTTTTGAAGCTAGTGTACTAGATCCAGTGCCTCTTGTACTTGGACTTGATACTCATCCAAGTCCTCTCTTGGTTTCTGGTGTTGTGAAGTTTTATTTCTCTTCTTCTAAATCCTAGCTGCGCTATGTCTAATTGCACGTCTTCATTTGCAAGAAAAGAAATTGCCTTTGCTATAATTAGAATACCAATTGGTTTCTGGCTCAAAAATCCAAGCTCTGCCATGTTGTTTGGGCCAAAACAGCAGCACTTGCCATACTTCATTTGTAAAAAGACATGGGAAGAAAATCTTATCTCTAGAATCCAGTTCTATCATCAACATTCATGCCTCTAGCATTTAGAATATGAGGTGCCAATAAACTGTTTCTCATGGGATGCCAAAGAAACAAACTGATGCCTACTACAACTATAACCTTTCCAAATTGAATTTCATAACAAAATATTATGTTTCTAAAGTGTTAGTCTTTGTTTACACCTGACGTTGCCGCAAACACATTTTAGCTCCTGAAATACCACCAAACAATTGAATGATTCCATCCTTCAAAGAAACCAACTTCTTCTAGCCCTATGTATCTGATTATAGTGCTTGAGCAGAAAAGACATCATGACCACAAAGTAGATATGCATTAGCCCAAATTGTAAATATTGGGTGACAAGGTTCTAACTTCCATATCAAGTTAATGCAGTAGCCTTTTGACCCTCTTTGGTAAACCACTTTTTGATGTCAAAAAGACCATTTTAGGGGCATTAGCTGTTTGGCCATGGTCAATAAACACTTTGCACTATTTGGTTAAATAGCTTTTAGTAATAATATTTTGTACCCAAAAAGCTAATTTGTAAAATGCCCTTTAGTTGAGCTTTTTGCAACAGCTTTTTACTATTTATATCAAAATTACCATATTATCATTTTCTTGTTTTAAAAAATCACATTCAATGATATAAAAACAAAAATCTTACTCTTTTGCTAATACAATGGTGATTTATTCATTTTGCTTGTTCTACCTTCTTTCTCTTCTTCACTCTTTCCTTCCTCCAACTCAGCGACTCCGAGAGGGTGGTCATCCTTGAAGATTTGTATCCAAAGAGCTGATGATTTTAATTTAAATATTTTCTTCAATTTAATAAAGAATGTAGGATAATTATACTTTTCAAATGCACAATGTTCTAAAAATTATCATGCCATATGAAATTCAATTATTACTAAAAGAAAATTAAGTTAACATTAAACAAAAATGTAGTGGTAATAAATATAAAAATTTTACAAAGATATAAATGCAATTCTATAAGTTTCATAAGTCACAATTTATAATTCATAATTCATATTGGCGAAAAATGCAATAAAAATAATTGTATCATTAAAAAAAATGAAATTATGTCATGGGCAAATATGAAACTTTACCAAGTAGCCCTATTAAAAACAGCTAATTTTACCGAACACTTTTTTTAGAAACAACTAGTACAATCAGCTAAGTCAAAGAGCTAGTGCAATCAGTTAATAGCAAACGCAATCAACTAATAGCTAACAACTATAAACTAATAGTCAAAGAAGGCCTTTTTATTACAGGGACTATATCTATCTTTTTTGCACGATTATTTCTAATATTGGCTTAATTTCTACACTAATTATTTCTTGAAATTGAATATGATAGTATCAATTTTTGTTTTCTATTTGTTTTTTTTTTGGGGGGGGTCTAGAGAACTGACATTTTATTCCTACAATCAAGGGGTGAGAGCAGTGGATGGTATATTCAACAAACCAAAACTCTGATGCGAGCTTATTTTAAAATGGTCTCCTACTTTTAAACTTTCTTATAATTGATAGCGCAAACAATTTTTGTGGATGCCAACTTTAAAATATTCAAGATTTTATATAAAATTTTAAAGGATATAATATTTTGATAACTGTTGCTTAAAGCACCATGTTAATCCACGTATTAGGTCCTCATGAGAGGGATGCCTAATTTCAAAAACCACACTAGGTTATTTTTTTCACCACATCTTCTTAACCACAAAATTTGTCCCAACTTGTTATAAGTTGATGCGTTATGCATCGAAACCAATTAGAGCATTTGTTGAAAATTGTTAGTGATGTATATATTGTTAAAGGAGCGAATGATTTCTATTTTTCTTTTCTTTTTTTTTTCAACTGAATCCATTTCTCAAAAAGTGGTAATGGGTAATAATGGGTGCAATCATAACTTAGGAAAAACCAAAGAGAAAAATAAAGAATAAAAAAAGCAAAATTTGGTCAAATAATGAAGCACAGTTAGGAAAGGGAACAAATGTGGAAACATTTCTATTGTCGGGAATTGAACCCAGGTATCCTGGTGAAAGTCGGACATCCTAGCCATTGGATGACAATGGAAGTGTGCTTTAGCTTCGTGATCAATGTATTGGTTATGAGACGGGCCTATTTTGTTTTTCAAAAGGAAAATAAAAGGACAGGTTTTTATTTAGGATTTTTTCCTAGCAAGACACGTAATAATTTGGGTACATTACGGAATACCACCTTAATTTTCTTATTTTCCAATGTCACACCTAAACAGCTATCTAAATTTTCAATGTCACACCTTGTTATTTAAAACTATTATATTTTCCAATATACAACCTAAAAATTAATCCTTTTTGCAATGTCATCCCTATTATTTTCCTCTTTCATTTTTTTTAATCTAAGCTGCAAAATCGTTGCAATAAAATAAAATAGATTTCTTTTGTGGTAAAAAATAAATTAATTTTTCCGATTCAAGAAGCCCGCTAATTATTTTAGTGATTAATTCTTTTTTCCATATGCACAAAAAAGCCTTGTAAAACAAGTTCGAACAAAAAAATTTGTCAAAAATGTAATTAAGTTATAATATAATTAATTTGAAGTAAACATAATCTATTTTTCAAGGTTTGTAATTCTGAGCTTTGATGGGAATAATGAAAAATCTAAGTATTACATGGAAACTATTGACGAAGCAAAACAAATATGCTAATTATATATTTTTCAAGGTTTGTAAAATAGATAAAATTGTTTAGTCATTTCCAATATGTCTTCTCATGCAAGAACCCAAAAAAAAAAGATTTTCAAAAATCACGCGATTTCTCTAAAGCCTTCATAATGGTCTTTTCTTTTATGTATTCGTTATCTTGAACTCTGAAGTTTGCATGACATTCTTTTAAAGCTAGTATACTACATCCAGTGTCTCTTGTACTTGGACTTGATACTCATCCAAGTCCTCACTTGGTTTATGGTGCTGTGAAGTTTTATTTCTCTTCTTCTAAATCCTAGCTGTGCTATGTCTAATTGCACGTCTTCATTTGCAAGAAAAGAAATTGCCTTTGCTATCATTAGAATACCAATTGGTTTCTAGCCCAAAAATCCAAGCTCTACCATGTTATTTGGGCCAAAGCAGTAGCACTCACCATACTTCATTTATAAAAAGATATGGGAAGAAGATCTTATCTCTAGAGTCCAGTTTAAGTATACGGCAAAAGATACATCTATCATCAACATTTACGCCTAGCATTTAGAATATAAGGTGTAAATAAACTGTTGTTAATTTAATTTAGTTTCTTTTTCCTTTTTCTTGGCTTTCTTCGCAAATCACGCCGAGACACCCCCTCTTCTTCTTTTCATTTATTAAGTCTGACTCTTTGTTTGCTTTGATAAGTGGGCCTTCTTTTGCTTTGCTGTAGATTTTGTATAAAATTTTAAAGGGTATAATATTTTGGTAACTGTTGCTTAAAGCACCATGTTAATCCGAGTATTAGGTCCTCATGAGAGAGATGCCCAATTTCGAAAACCACATTAGGTTATTTTTTCACCACATATTCTTAACCACAAAATTTGTCCTGACTAATTCAAATGTTATAAGTCGATGTGTTATGCATGATATTTCTTTGAAACCGAGCAGTGCATTTGTTGAAAATTGTTAGTGATGTACATGCTGTTAAAGGAGCGAACAATTTGTATTTTTCTTTTTTTCCTTTCAATTGAATCCATTTCTCAAAAAGAGGTAATTGGTAATAATAGGTGCAATCATAGCTTGGGAAAAACCAAATAGGAAAATAAAGAAAACAAAAAGCAAAATTTGGTCAAATAATGAAGCACAGTTAGGAAAGGGAACAATCGTGAAAACATTTCCGTTGCCGGGAATCGAACCTGGGTCTCCTGGGTGAAAGCCAGACATCCTAACCGCTGGACGACAACGGAAGTGTGCTTTGCCTTTGTGATTGTTAGTAATTTTTCGCAAATATACAATTATCATTGTAGGAATTACGGATGTCGTCCATGGATAATTGTAAAATTCAATTAGCAAAAATTCTAAACTAAATTAAAACTAGATGCTAAAATTAACCAACACCACGGAGAATTGATTTTCAATTGACAGGCCGAATAAATGAGATAAATTTATCGGAATGACATATTCGCTGAACCGCTGTAAATAATTTTCACTCACCAACACCTACTCGCAACTATCCATAAACCAGACCCTCCCAATTCAAACAATACTTCAGCAACCCAGAGCTTGGCAATTTAGATAGAGAGAACTTGTGAAATTCGAACAGAACTTGAAAACTAAGTTGCAACCTCAGTCTGCCATTAATTAAGAAGAAAATTACATCAATCTTTGAAACTAAGCCCTCAACCTATACTAACAAGAATTGAAAACCATCCTCCCCCCTTTCTTTGCTATGCTTTCGGACTCCATAAAAGCTCGCCCCCCAACGCCTGTTTAACCCGCTTGTTGCCCTTCAATCAACTCTTGTAACTGACGGTTTGATGATGGCAATGATGATGGATAATGGGGGAGGAGAGAGAAGCGAAACGGATGTTCGCGGGCTGCTCTATTTTTCGATCTGGATTTCTCGGCATGGAACCGGCGTGCACGAGGAAGAAGGCGAAAGGGAATGGGTAACGGCCGAGTGAAATAATGGTGCAATGAATGACGGAGGAAGATGAAAGGTTGAAGGAGGGGGAGAAGGAACGAACGCCTCCTCTGTTCTGTTCCATTCGTCCGTTGCTTTCTGGGAATGAAGAGGGAGAAGACTTTGGGGGGGGGGGGGGGGGGGGGGGAAGAAAGGCTCACGTGAGAGGCATGAGATGTCTTAAGTGAAGGTGGTAAGCTTGCTGGACAATCTGGAAAAGGGGGATGGGACTCGGTTTTGAACACTGGCCCGGTCTGCTGGTCCCGGGCAGTCCCACCCAGGGGAAATGCAAAAGAGAGGAGGGGAAAAAGGGAGGAGGCATGTCGAGTTTTAGTCTGGGCCTCGGAAAGAAGGAAAAAATCATGAGACCAGCCCACGACAGAGTAACAAAAGGACAAGAAGAGAGGGGGCGGTTGGGCCGGTCCGAAGGAAAGAAAGAAGAAAAGGAAAAGAGGGAGAGCGCTGGGCCGGCCTTGCACGCTGTCTTCTTCTTTTTGGGCTGTCTTCTCTTGGTCCAGTCTTTGAGAATTTTCTTCACTTTTTTTCAAATTTTCCAATCCCAACAAAATAAATAAAAACATATTAAAATTATAATTTAATAATTTATTCCGAGCAAATATTAGGTAATAAATGGGTATACAACAACAACAACAACAACTCCCAGTGTGGGTCCCGCTTTCGCGGGGTCTGGGGAGATCCAGCTGTAGGCAACCTTACCCCTACCGGTATTTCTACCCATAGAGAGGTTGATTCCTAAAGACCCACAAAATATTATAATTTATGATTGAACAGTGATCTATGTATTGGTTATGAGACGGGCCTCTTTTGCAGGTTTTTATTTAGGGTTTTTTTCTAGTAAGACATGTAATAATTTGAGAATGTTACGGAATACCACATTAATTTTCTTATTTTCCAATGTCACACCTAAACAGCTATCTCAATTTTCAATGTCACACCTTGTTGTTTAAAACTATTAATTTTCCAATATACTACCTAAAAATTAACTGCAAAATCGTTGCAATAAAATAAAATGGATTTCTTTTGTTGCATAAAATAAATTGATTTTTTCGATTCAAGAAGCCCGCTAATTATTTTAGTGATTAATTCTTTTTTCCATGTGTACAAAAAGCCTTGTAAAACAAGTTGGAACAAAAAAATTTGTCAAAAATGTAATTAAGTTATAATATAATTAATTTGAAGTAAACATTATCTATTTTTTAAGGTTTGCAATTCTGAGCTTTGATGGGAATAATGAAAAATCTAAGTATTACATGGAAACTATTGACGAAGTAAAACAAATATGCTAATTATATATTTTTCAAGGTTTGTAAAATCGATTAAATTGTTTAGTTATTTCCAACATGTCTCTTCAAGCAAGAACAAAAAAGCAAAAAAGATTTTCAAAAATCACGACATTTCTCTAAAGCCTTCACGATGGTATTTTCTTTTATGTATTCCTTATCTTGAACTTTGAAGTTTGCATGGCATTCTTTTGAAGCTAGTATACTAGATCAGGTGCCTCTTGTACTTAGACTTGATACTCATCGAAGTCCTCTCTTAGTTTCTGATGCTGTGAAGTTTTATTTCTCTTCTTCTCAATCCTAGTTGCGCTATATCTAACTGCACGTCTTCCATTTCAAGAAAAGGAATTCCTTTTGCTATGATTAGAATACTGTTGATCAAAAAAATCATGTAAGCTTATACTTCTAGACCTATAATTTTAACTCAAAATAATTATTGTTTTAGAATTTTTATTTGGATTTTGTTTATTTTTGTAGAAAAATCAAAAATATTGAAGAAAGTGCTGAAAAATGGAAACTGAAGCTGAGAAGAGAAGCCCAATACAAGCATAGCCCAATCCATCTCAGGTATTTTTAAAAAAATAATAATAAAATAAAAAAAAACCCAAAATCCCACCCCTTCCACGTGAATCTCACGTGCTTCCCCCCCCCCCCCCCTTCTTCTATTTTTCTCTCTCCTCCCACATAAATCAGAAAACCATGTTCATCTCCTTCTTTTTCTCACCTTGCTCCATCAATTAAACTCCACGATTTCATCAACGGCTTGAACGGTTGGAGCAAATCTCTCGAAGACCCAGTCATCAGCCTTCATTCTCGCTGAATTTGACTGAACGGGAGGGATCCACAGCGAGATAAACGGAGCCTTCAACAAATTTTCGGGAATGGGGACCTTGGCAAATTTATGTATAAATAGAGGGGAAATTTTCAGTGTTGGGCATGAATTTTTTTTTCGTTCAGCAATTAGTTCACGAGCACTAGTCTAACTGTAATCAAGCTTCCCTTCAATATCTGTTTCCTGTCCTCCATTTTCTCAAATACCATTTTTGCAGTTCTTGATTTAGTTCAGTTTGATTAATTCCGTCTACTTTGCGCTTATTTCTGGAATTTTGGCGACTGGGTTGAATTGTATTTGCAAATTTTGGTCCAATAGTGTCCATTGTCCTCGTTTGTGTCTTACACTCTGTTTTTATTTGGTGCAATTGCTCTGTTTTATTCATCTCCGGTCCAGCTTCTGGCTTCTCTCACTGTTGTTAATTTAATTTAGTTTCTTTTTCCTTTTTCTTGGCTTTCTTCGTAAATCACGCAGAGGCAACCCCCTCGTCTTTCTTTCATTTATTAAATCTGACTCCTTGTTTGCTTTGATAAGTGGGCTTTCTTTTGCTTTGCTGTAGATTGCCAGAAGCAAGCTTTATTGTTTATTTTTCCTACCAATTACAGGGTGATGTGTGTCATTTGTTTTTAGTTGCTTTAATTTTAATTTAGATAGTTTTATTTTACCTAGTTTACTGTTCCTTTTGGCATCACGTGAATCTGTTACAAATTACTTTGTTTAAGTAGCATGTTATGTTAATCTGAGTACTTTATTAGCTTAATCCTGGCCATCTCGAATATGCTCACTTGCTTAGCGTGCCCAAGTCATTTCGTTATTTTCTTTTCTGAGTCCTTGTGTCTTATCTTAGTTTTAAATTTAGTAGTTAGTGTTGCATAAAGTTGGGTCATTATTATTTTAAGATTTAATTAGTGAGCTAACAATCAAGCAAGCCAAAGTGACAATATTTAATACTATCATCTTCGTGGAAACGACCTATATTTCGCCGGACTATACTACGAGTTAGACGCCGTGCGCTTGCGGTTACTATTTTACATCAACAAATACCACTTGGCTTCTTGCCCAAGAATCCAAACTCTGCCATGTTGTTTGGGCCATAACAGCAGCATTTGCCATACTTCATTTGTAAAAAGACATGGGAAGAAAATCTTATCTCTAGAATCCAGTTTAGGTATACGGCAAAAGATACATCTATCATCAATATTCACGCCTCTAGCATTTAGAATATGAGGTGTCAATAAACTTTTTCTCATGGCATGCCAAAGAAACAAACTTACGTCGGCTCCAACCATAACCTTTCCAAATTGAATTTCACAGCACAATATTATATTTTCGAAGTTTTAGCCACCGTTTACACCTGACGTTGCCGCAACCACATTTTAGCTTCCGAAACACCACCAGACAATTGAATGACTCCATCCGTCAAAGGCCCCATGTATCTGATTACAGTGCTTGAGCAGAAAACATCATGACCACAAAGTAGACATGCATTGGCTCAAATTGTAAATATTGTACGACAAAGTTTTAACTTCCATATCAAGTTAAGGCAAGAGCCATTTGGCCATCTTTGGTAAACAACTTTTTGATTTCAAAAAGAGCTTTTCAAGGGCATTAGTTGTTTGACTATGGTCAATAAACTCTTTGTATTGGTTAAATAGCTTTTAGTAATAATATTTTGTACCTAAAAAGTTAATTTGTAAAATGCTCTTTAGATGAGCTTTTTGCAAGAGCGTTTTACTATTTATATCAAAATTACCATATTGTCATTTTCTTTTTTTAAAAAAATACATTTAATAATACTAAAAACAAAAATCGTACTCTTTTGCTAATATAATGTTGATTTATTTGTTTTGCTTGTTCTACCTTCTTTCTCTTCTCCACTCCTTCCCTCCTTCAACTCACGACTCCAAGAGGGTGGTCATCCTTGAGGATTTGTATCCAAAAAGTTGACGATTTTAATTTAAATATTTTCTTTAATTTAATAAAGAATGTTGGGTAATTATACTTTTCAAATGCACAATGTTCTAAAAATTATCATGCCATATGAAATTCAAGTATTACTAAAAGAAAATTAAGTAATCATTAAACAAAAATATAGTGGTAATAAATATAAAATTTTTACAAAGATATAAATATAATTTTATGAGTTTTATAAGTCACAATTTATAATTCATAATTCATGTTGGAAAAAATGCAATAAAAATTATCGTATTGTTAAAAAAAATGGAATTATGTTATGGGCATAAATGAAATTTTTACCAAGTAGCCCTGTTAGAAACAACTAATTTTACCAAAGACTTTTTTATAGAAACAACTAGTGCAATTAGCTAAGTCAAAGGGCTAGTGCAATTAGTTAATAGCTAACGTAATCAGCTAACGGCTAACAACTATCAACTGATTGTCAAACAGGTCTTTATATTACAGGGACTATATCTATCTTTTTTCCACGATTATTTCTAATATTGATTTAATTTCTATACTAATTGTTTCTTGAAATTGAATATGCTAGTATCAATTTTTCTTTTCTATTTCTTTTTTGGTCTAGAGAACTGACATTTTATTCCTACAATCAAGGGGCGAGAGAAATGGGTGGTATATTCAACAAACCAAAACTCTGATGCGAGCTTATTTTAAAATGGTATCCTACTTTTAAACTTTCTTATAATTGATAGTGCAAACAATTTTTGTGGATACCAACTTTAAAATATTCAAGATTTTGTATAAAATTTTAAAGGGTATAATATTTTGGTAACTGTTGTTTAAAGCACTATGTTAATCCGAGCATTAGGTCCTCATGAGAGAGATGCCCAATTTCGAAAACCATATTAAGTTATTTTTTTCAACACATCTTCTTAACCACAAAATTTGTCCCGACTAATTCAAATGTTATAAGTCGATGTGTTATGCATGATATCTCTTTGAAACCAAGCAGTGCATTTGTTGAAAACTGTTGGTGATGTACATTCTGTAAAAGGAGCGAATAATTTCTATTTTTCTTTTTTTCCTTTCAATTGAATCCGTTTCTGAAAAAGAGGTCATTCGTAATAATGGGTGCAATCATAACTTGGGAAAAACCAAATAGAAAAATAAAGACAAGAAAAAGCAAAATTTGGTCAATTAATGAAGCACAGTTAGGAAAGGGGACAATCGTGAATCGAACCCGAGGTCTCCTGAGTGAAAGCTAGACTTTCTAACCGCTGGACAACAATGGAAGTGGGCTTCATCTCCGTGCTTGCTAGTGATTTTTAACAAGTATACAGTTATCGTTGTAGAAATTACAAATGCCGTCCAGGAATGATTGTAAAATTCAATCGGCAAAAATTCTAAACTAAATTAAAACTAGATGCTAAAATTAACTAATGCCAAGGTGAATTGATTTTCACAGATTCACAGACGCTAAAATTAACTAATGCCAAGGCGAATTGATTTTCACAGACACACAGTCAGTGTAAATAATTTTCACTCACCAACACCTACTCGCAATTATTCATAAACCAGAACCTCGCAATTCCAACAAACCTTCAGCAACCCAGAACTTGGCAATTCAGACAAATCTTGAACAAATGAGAACTTGTGCAATTCGAACTGAACTTGAAAACTAAGTTGCAACCTCAGTCTGCCATTAATTAATAAGAAAATTACATCAATCTTTGAAACTAAGCCCTCAACCTGTACTAACAAGAATTGAAACCATCCTCCCCCATTTCTTTGCTCTGTTTTCGGACTCCATAAAAGCTCGCCCCCCAACGCCTGTTTAACCCCTTTGATTGCCCTTCAATCAACTCTTGTAACTGACGGTTTGATGATGGCAATGATGATGGATAATGGGTGAGGAGAGAGGAGCGAAACAGATGTTCGCGGGCTGCTCTGTTTTTCGATCTGGATTTATCGGCATGGAACCAGCGTCCATGAGGAAGAAGGCGAAAGGCAATGGGTAACGGCCGAGTGAAATAATGGTGCAATGAATGACGGAGGAAGATGAAAGGTTGAAGGAGGGGGAGAAGGAACGAACGCCTCCTCTGTTCTGTTTCATTCGTCCGTTGCTTTCTGGAAATGGAGAAGGAGAAGACTTTTTTTTTGGGGGGGGGGGGGGGAGAGAAAGGCTCACGTGAGAGGCATGAGATGTCTTAAGTGAGGTGGTAAGCTTGCTGGACAATCTGGAAAAGGGGGATAGGTCTGGGTTTTGAACACTGGCCCGGTCTGCTGGTCCCGGGCAGTCCCACCCAGGGGAAATGCAAAAGAGAGGAGGGGAAAAAGGGAGGAGGCATGTCGAGTTTTAGTCTGGGCCTCGGACAGAAGGAAAAAATCATGAGTCCAGCCTACGACGGAGATACAAAAGGAAAAAAAGAGAAGGGGCGGTTGGGCCGGTCCAAAGGATAGAAAGAAGAAAGGGAAACGGGGGAGAGCGCTGGGCCGGCCTTGCACGCTGTCTTCTTCTTTTTTGGGCTGTCTTCTCTTGGTCCAGTCTTTGAGAATTTTATTCACTTTTTTTCAAATTTACCAATCCCAACAAAATAAATAAAAATATATTAAAATTATAATTTAATAATTTATTCGGAGAAAATATTAGGTAATAAAAGAATAAAATATTATAATTTATGATTGAACAGTGATATATGCATTGGTTATGAGACGGGCCTTTTTTGTTTTCCAAAAGAAAAATAAAAGGACAGGTTTTTATTTAGGGTTTTTTTCCAGTAAGACACGAAATAATTTGGGAACGTTATAGAATACCATCTTAATTTTCTTATTTTCCAATGTCACACCTAAATAGCTATCTCAATTTTCAATGTCACACCCTGTTGTTTAAAACTATTAATTTTCCAATATACTACCTAAAAATTAACCTTTTTTATAATGTCACCCCTATTATTTTCCTCTTATTTTCATTTTCTTAAATCTAAACTGCAAAATCGCTGCAATAAAATAAAATGGATTTCTTTTGTTGTATAAAATAAATTGATTTTTTCGATTCAAGAAGCCCGCTAATTATTTTAGTGATTAATTCTTTTTCCCATATGTACAAAAAAGCCTTGTAAAACAAGTTGGAACAAAAAAATTTGTCAAAAATGTAATTAAGTTATAATATAATTAATTTGAAGTAAACATTATCGATTTTTCAAGGTTTGCAATTCTGAGCTTTGATGGGAATAATGAAAAATCTAAGCATTACATGGAAACTATTGACGAAGCAAAACAAATATGCTAATTACATATTTTTCAAGGTTTGTAAAATCGATTAAATTGTTTAGTCATTTCCAACATGTCTTTTCAAGCAAGAACAAAAAAACAAAAAAGATTTTCAAAAATCACGACATTTCTCTAAAGCCTTCACGATGGTATTTTCTTTTATGTATTCGTTATCTTGAACTTTGAAGTTTGCATGGCATTCTTTTGAAGCTAGTATACTAGATCAGGTGCCTCTTGTACTTAGATTTGATACTCATCCAAGTCCTCTCTTGGTTTCTGGTGCTGTGAAGTTTTATCTCTTCTTCTCAATCCCAGTTGCGCTATATCTAACTGCACGTCTTCAATTTCAAGAAAAGGAATTCCCCTTGCCATGATCAGAATGCCACTTGGCTTATTACCCAAAAGCCCAGACTCTGCCATGTTGTTTGGGCCAAAACAGCAGCACTCCATACTTCATTTATAAAAAGACATGGGAAGAAAATTTGATCTCTAGAATCCAGTTTAGGTATACGGCATAAGATACATCTATCATCAATATTCACAGCTCTAGCATTTAAAATATGAGGTGTCAATAAATTGTTTCTCATGGCATGCCAAAGAAGCAAACTTATGCCTACTTCAACCATAACCTTTCCAAATTGAACAACACAATATTATGTTTTTGAAGTTTTAGCCTCCGTTTACACCTGACGCTGCCGCAACCACATTTTAGCTTCAGAAACACCACCAGACAATTAAATGATTCCATCCTTCAAAGAAATCAACTGCTTCCAGCCCCATGTATTTGATTGCAGTGCTTGAGCAGAAAAGACATCATGACCACAAAGTAGATATGCATTAGCCCAAATTGTAAATATTGTACGACGAAATTCTAACTTCTATATCAAGTTAATGCAGTAGCCTTTTGGCCCTCTTTGGTAAATAACTTTTTGATGTCAAAAAGAGCTTTCTAGGAGCATTAGCTGTTTGACCATGGTCAATAAACTCTTTGCACTGTTTGGTTAAATAGCTTTCAGTAATAACGTTTTGTACCAAAGCAACTAATTTGTAAAGTGCACTTTAGATGAGCTTTTTGCAAGAGCTTTTTACGATTTATGTCAAAATCACCATATTGTCATTTTCTTTTTTAAAAAAATCATATATAATGATACTGAAAACAAAAATTATACTCTTTTGCTAATATAATATTGATTTATTCATTTTGCTTGTTCCACCTTCTTTCTCTTGTCCACTCCTTCCCTCCTTCAATTCAGTGACTCCGAGAGGGTGGTCATCCTTGAGGATTTGTATCCAAAAAGTGGATGGTTTTAATTCAAATATTTTCTTTAATTTAATAAAGAATGTAGGATAATTATACTTTTCAAATGCACAATGTTCTAAAAATTATCATGCCATATTACGTTCAATTATTACTAAAAGAAAATTAAGTTAACATTAAACAAAAATATAGTGGTAATAACTATAAAATTTTTGGAAAGATATAAATGTAATTCTATAAGTTTCATAAGTCACAATTTATAATTCATAATTTATGTTGGCAAAAATGCAATTAAAATAATTGTATTGTTAAAAAAAAGGGAATTATGTTATGGGCATAAATGGAATTTTATCAAGTAGCCATGTTAGAAACAATTAATTTTGTCAAAGACTTTTTTTAGAAACAACAAGTGCACTCAGCTGAGTCAAAGAGCTAGTGCAATCAGTTAATAGCTAATTCAATCAGTTAACAACTAACCGTTATCAACTGATTGCCAAATAGGGCCTATATATTACAGGGACAATATCTATCTTTTTCCCACGGTTATTTCTGTTATTGATTTAATCTCTACACTAATTGTTTCTTGAAATTTAATATGCTAGTATCAATTTTTGTTTTCTATTTCTTTTTTTTTTTTTTGGCTCTAGAGAACTGACATTTTATTCCTACAATCAAAGGGTGAGAGAAATGGATGGCACATTCAACAAACCAGAACTCTGATGTGAGCTCATTGTAAAATGGTGTCCTACTTTTAAACTTTCTTATAATTAATAGCACAAACAATTTTTGTGGATGCCAACTTTAAAATATTCAAGATTATTTATAAAATTTTAAAGGGTATAACATTTTGGTAACTGTTGCTTAAAGCACCATGTTAATCCAAGTATTAGGTCCTCATGAGAGGGATGCCTAATTTAGAAAACCACATGAGGTTATTTTTTCACCACATCTTCTTAACCACAAAATTTGTCCCCACAAATTCAAATGTTATGAGTCGATGCGTTTTGTGTGATATCTCTTCAAAACCAAAGAGGAAAATAAACAAAAGAAAAATTAAAATTTGGTCCAATAATGAAGCACAATTAGGAAAGGGAACAAACGTGAAAACATTTCCATTGCCAGCAATCGAACATAGGTCTCCTAAGTGAAAGCCAAACATTAAAACCGATGGACGACAATGGAAATATGCTTCAACTTTGAGATCAATGTATTGGTTATAACATGGGCCTCTTTTGTTTTCCAAAAGGAAAATAAAGGGACAAGTTTTTATTTAGGGTTTTTTTTTTTCTAGCAAGACACATAATAACTTGGGTACATTACGGAATACCACCTTAATTTTTTTAGTTTCCAATGTTACACCTAAATAGCTATCTTAATTTCAATGTCACACCTTGTTATTTAAAACTATTATATTTTCCCATATACTACCTAAAAATTAATCCTTTTTGCAATGTCACCCCTATTATTTTCCTCTTAATTTCATTTTTTCTAATCTAAATTGCAAAATTGTTGCAATAAAATAAAATAGATTTCTTTTGCTATATAAAATACATTGATTTTTTCGATTCAAGAAGCCCACTAATTATTTTAGTGATTAATTCTTTTTTCCATATATACAAAAAAGCCTTGTAAATTAACTTGGAACAAAAAAATTTGTTAAAAATGTAATTAGGTTATAACATAATTAATCTGAAGTAAACATTATCTATTTTTCAAAGTTTGTAATTCTGAGCTTTGATGGGAATAATGAAAAATCTACGTATTACTAGGAAACTATTGATGAAGGCAAACAAATATGCTAATTATATATTTTTCAAGGTTTGTAAAATCGATTAAATTGTTTAGTCATTTCCAATATCTCTTTTCATGCAAAAACCAAAAAAAAATACTTTCAAAAATCACGAGATTTGTCTAAAGCCTTCATGATGGTCTTTTCTTTTATATATTCGTTATCTTGAACTTTGGAGTTTGCATGACATTCTTTTGAAGCTAGTGTACTAGATTCAGTGCCTCTTGCACGTAGACTTGATATTCATCCAAGTCCTCTCTTGGTTTCTGCTGCTGTGAAGTTTTATTTCTCTTCTTCGCAATCCCAACCACACTATGTCTAACTGTCCGTCTTCATTTGCAAGAAAAGGAATTCCCTTTGCTATGATCAGAATACAACTTGGCTTCTTGCCCAAAAATCAAAACTTTGCCATGTTGTTTTGGGCAAAAACAGTAGCACGTGCCGTACTTTATTTGTAAAAAGACATGGGAAGAAAATCTAATCTTTAGAATCCAGTTTAGGTATACGGCAAAAGATACATCTATCATCAACATTCACGCCACTAGCATTTAGAATATGAGGTGTCAATAAATTATTTCTCATGGCATGCCAAAGAAACAAACTTATGCCTACCCCAACCATAACCTTTCCAAATTGAATTTCACAACACAATATTATATTTTCGAAGTTTTAGCCTCCATTTACACTTGATATTGCCGCAACCACATTTTAGCTTCCGAAACACAACCAGATAATTGAATGACTCCATCCTTCAAAGAAATCAACTTCCTCCAGCCCCATATATCTTATCGCAATCCTTGAGCAGAAAAGACATCATGACCACACAGTAGATACGCATTAGCCCAAATTGTAAATATTATACGACAAAGTTCTAATTTGCATATCAAGTTAATGCAGTAGCCTTTTGGCCCTCTTTGGTAAACAACTTTTTGATGTCAAAAAGTGTTTTTCAGGGGCATTAGTTGTTTAACCATGGTCAATAAACTCTTTGCGCTGTTTGGTTAAATAGCTTTTAGTAATAACATTTTGTACCCAAAAAGCTAATTTGTAAAATGCTCTTTAGATGAGTTTTTTGCAAGAGCTTTTTACTATTTATATGAAAATTACCTTATTGTCACTTTCTTTTTTTAAAAAATCACATTTAATGATACTAAAAACAAAAATCGTACTCTTTTGCTAATATGATGTTGATTTATTCATTTTGCTTGTTCTACCTTCTTTCTCTTCTCCACTCCTCTTCTTGAACTGAGTGACTCCGAGAGGGTGGTCATCCTTGAGGATTTGTATCCAAAAAGTTGGTGATTTTAATTGAAATATTTTCTTTAATTTAGTAAAGAATGTAGGATAATTATACTTTTCAAATGCACAATTTTCTAAAAATTACCATGCCATTTGAAATTCAATTATTACTAAAAGAAAATTAAGTTAACATTAAACAAAAATATAGTGATACAAAATATAAAACTTTTACAAAGATATAAATTTAATTCTATACGTTTCATAAGTCACAATTTGTAATTCATAATTCATGTTGGCAAAAAATGCAATAAAAATAATTGTATTGTTAAAAAAATGGAATTATGTTATGGGCATAAATGGAATTTTATCAAGTAGCCTAGTTAGAAACAACTAATTTTACCAAAGACTTTTTTCAGCAATCAGCTAAGTCAAAGAGTAAGTGCAATCAGCTGATAGCTAATACAATCAGCTAACAGCTAACAACTATCAACTGATTATCAAACAGGGCCTTTATATTACAAGGACTATAACTATCTTTTTCCCACGATTATTTCTAATATTGATTTAATTTCTACACTAATTGTTTCTTGAAATTGAATATGCTAGTATCAATTTTTGTTTTTTTTGGGGTCTAGAGAACTGACATTTTATTCCTACAACCAAAGGGTAAGAGAAATGGATGGTATATTCAACAAACCAAAACTCTGATGCGAGCTTATTTTAAAACGGTGTCCTTAAACTTTCTTATAATTGATAGCGCACACAATTTTTATGGATGCCAACTTTAAAATATTCAAGATTTCATATAAAATTTTCAAAGGTATAATACTTTGGTAACTGTTGCTTAAAGTAGCATGTTAATCTGAGTATTAGGTCCTCATGAGAGGGATGCCTAATTTAGAAAACCACATTAGGTTATTTTTTCACTACATCTTCTTAACCACAAAATCTTTACCAACTAATTCAAATGTCATAATTCGATGCGTTATGCATGATATCTCATCGAAACCGAGTAGAACATTTGTTGAAAATTGTTAGTGATGCACATATTGTTAGAAGAGCGAACAATTTCTATTTTTCTTTTTTTCCTTTCAACTAAATCCATTTGTCAAAACGGGGCAATTGGTAATAATGGGTGCAATCATAACTTGGGAAAAAGCAAAGAGGAAAATAAAGAAAAGAAAAAGCAAAATTTGGACAAATAATGAATCACGATTAGAAAAAGGAACAAATGTGAAAATGTTACCGTTGCCGAGAATCAAACCCGGGGTTTCCTAAGTGAAGGCCATACATCCTAACCACTGGGCGACAATGGAAGTATGCTTTGACTTCGTGATCAATGTATTGGTTATGAGACGGGCCTCTTTTGTTTTCCAAAAGGAAAATAGAAGGATAGGTTTTTATTCAGGGTTTTTTTTTCTTACAAGACATGTAATAATTTAGGTACGTTACGGAATACTACCTTAATTTTCTTATTTTCTAATGTCACACTTAAACAGCTATCTTAATTTTCAATGTCACACCTTGTTATTTAAAACTATTATATTTTCCAATATACTACGTAAAAGTAATCCTTTTTGCAATGTCACCCTTATTATTTACCTCTTAATTTCATTTTTTTAAAATCTAAACCGCAAAATCGCTACAATAAAATAAAATAGATTTCTTTTGTTGTATGAAATAAATTGATTTTTTCGATTTAGGAAGCCCGCTAATTATTTTAGTGATTAATTCTTTTTTCCATATATATAAAAAAGCCTTATAAAACAAGCTGGAACACAAAAATTTGTAAAAAATTTAATTAAGTTATAACATAATTATTTTGAAGTAAACATATCTATTTTTCAAGGTTTGTAATTCTGAGCTTTGATGGGAATAATGAAAAATCTAAGTATTACTTGGAAACTATTGATGAGGCAAAACAAATATGCTAATTATATATTTTTCAAGGTTTGTAAAATCAATCAAGTTGTTTAGTCATTTCCAATATGTCTTTTCATGCAAAAACCCAAAAAAAAAGATTTTCAAAAATTATGAGATTTCTTAAAGGCCTTCATGATGGTCTTTTCTCTTATGTATTCGTTGTCCTGAACTTTGAAGCTTGCATGGCATTCTTTTGAAGCTAGTGTACTAGATCTAGTTCCTTTTGTGCTTAGACTTGATACTCATCCAAATCCTCTCTTAGTTTCTAGTGCTGTGAAGTTTTATTTCTCTTGTTCTCAATCCCAGTTGCGCTATGTCTAACTGCACGTCCTCATTTGCAAGAAAAGGAATTCCCTTTGCTATGAGTAGAATAGCACTTGACTTCTTGCCTAAAAATCCAAACACTGCCATGTTGTTTGGGCCAAAACAGTAGCACCTGCCATACTTCATTTGTAAGAAGACAAAGGATGAAAACCTGATCTCTAGAATCCAGTTTAGGTATACGGCAAAAGATCCATCTATTATCAACATTCACGCCTCTAGCATTTAGAATGTGAGGTGTCAATAAACTCTTTCTCATGGCATGCCAACGAGACAAACTTCTGCCTACACCAACCATAACCTTTCTAAATTGAATTTCACAACACAATATTATGTTTTCGAAGTTCTAGCTTCCGTTTACACCTGACGTTGCCGCAACCACATTTTAGCTTCCGAAACACCACCAGACAATTGAATGACTCCATCCTTCAAAGAAATCAACTTGTTTCAGCCCCATGTATCTAATTGCAGTGCTTGAGCAGAAAAGATACCATGGCCACAAAGTAGATACGCATTAGCCCGAATTGTAAATATTATACGACAAAGTTCTAACTTTCATATCAAGTTAATGCAGTAGGCTTTTGGCCTTCTTTGGTAAACAACTTTTTGATGTCAAAAAGAGCTTTTTAGGGGGCGTTAGCTATTTAACCATGGTCAATAAACTCTTTGCCCTATTTGGTTGAATAACTTAGTAGTAACATTTTGTACCCAAAAAGCTAATTTGTAAAATGCTCTTGAAATGAGCTTTTTGCATGGGCTTTTTACTATTTATACCAAAATTACCACAGTGTCATTTTCTTTTTTTAAAAAATCACATTTAATGATACTAAAAACAAAAATCACAGTCTTTTGCTAATATAATGTTGATTTATTCATTTTGCTTGTTCCACCTTCTTTCTCTTCTCCACTCCTTCCCTCCTTCAACTCAGCGACTCCGAGAGGGTAGTCATCCTTGAGAATTTGTATCCAAAAAGTTGATGATTTTGATTTAAGTATTTTCTTCAATTTAACAAAGAGTGCAGGATAATTATACTTTTCAAATGCACAATGTTCTAAAAATTATCATGCCATATGAAATCAAATTATTACTAAAAGAAAATTAAGTT
Organism: Carnegiea gigantea; assembly: GCA_029747015.1. Taxonomy (NCBI): domain Eukaryota; kingdom Viridiplantae; phylum Streptophyta; class Magnoliopsida; order Caryophyllales; family Cactaceae; genus Carnegiea; species Carnegiea gigantea. The sequence goes on from JAKOGI010000200.1 coordinate 170,836, forward strand.
AACATTAAACAAGAATTGTAGTGGTAATAAACAAAAAATTTTTACAAAGAGATAAATGTAATTCTATAAGTTTCATAAGTCACAATTTATAACTCATAATTCATGTTGGTGAAAAATGCAATAAAAATAATTGTATTGTCAAAAAAAAAGGAATTATGTTATGGGCATAAATGAAATTTTACCAAGTAACCTGTTAGAAACAGTTAATTTTACCCAAGAATTTTTTCAGAAACAACTAGTGTAATGAGCTAAGTCAAAGAGCTAGTGCAATCAGTGAATAACTAATGCAATCAGCTGACACCTAATAACTATCAACTGATTGTCAAATAGGGCCTTCATATTACATGGACTATGTCTATGTTTCTAATATTGATTTAATTTCTACACTAATTGTTTCTTGAAATTGAATATGCCAGTATCAATTTTTGTTTTCTATTTCTTTTTTTTGGGTCTAGAGAATTGACATTTTATTCCTACAATCAAGGGGTGAGAGAAATGGATGGTATATTCAACAAACCAAAACTCTGATGCGAGCCTATTTTAAAATCATCTCATACTTTTAAACTTTCTTATAATTGATAGCGCAAACAATTTTTGAGGATGCCCACTTTAAAATACTCAAGATTACATACAAAATTTTAAAGGGTATAATATTTTGGTAATTGTTGCTTAAAGCACTATGTTAATCCGAGTATTAGGTCCTCATGAGAGGGCTGCCTAATTTAGAAAACCATATTAGGTTATTTTTTGACTACATCTTCTTAACCACAAAATTTGTCCCAACCAGTTCAAATATTATATGTCGATGTGTTATGCATGATATCTCTTTGAAACTGAGTAGAGCATTTGTTGAAAATTTTTAGTGATGCACATATTGCTAAAAGAGCGAACAATTTCTATTTTTCTTTTTTTCCTTTCAACTAAATCCATTTGTCAAAAAGAGGTACTTGGTAATAATGAGTGCAATCATAACTTGGAAAATACCGAAGAAAAAAATAAAGAAATGTAAACGCAAAATTTGGTCAAATAATGAAGCATAATTATGAAAGGGAACAAACCTGAATACATTTCCATTGTCGGGAATCAAGCCCGGGACTCTTAGATGAATGCCAGACATCCTAACCGCCGGATGACAACAGAAGTGTGCCTCATCTTCGCGATCAATGTATTGGTCACAAGACAGCCATATTTTGTTTTCCAAAAGGAAAAAAAAAAGGACATGTTTTTATTTAGGTTTTTTTTTTTCTAGCAAGCCACCGAATAGTTTGGGTACATTACTGAATACACCTTAATTTTTTTATTTTTCAATGTCACACCTAAACTGCTATCTTAATTTTCAATGTCACACCTTGTTATTTAAAACTATTATATTTTCCAATATACTACCTAAAAATTAATCCTTTTTGCAATGTCACCCCTATTATTTTCGTCTTAATTTTATTTTTTTTAATCTAAGCTACAAAATTGTTGCAATAAAATAAAATAGATTTCTTTTGTTCCATAAAATAAATGTATTTTTTCGATCCAAGAAGCACGCTAATTATTTTAGTGCTTAATTCTTTTTTTCATATATAAAAAAAAGCCTAGTAAAACAAATTGGAAGAAAACAATTTGTTAAAAATGTAATTAAATTATAACATAATTAATTTGAACTAAACATTATCGACTTTTCAAGGTTTGTAATTCTGAGCTTTGATGGGAATAATGGAAAATCTAAGTATTACTTGGAAACTATTGACGAAGCAAAACAAATATGCTAATTATCTATTTTTCAAGGTTTGTAAAATCGGTTAAATAGTTTAGTCATTTCCAATATGGGTTTTCATGCAAAAATTGAAAAAAAAAAAGATTTTTAAAAATCACGAGATTTCTCTAAAGCCTTCATGATGGTCTTTTCTTTTATGTATTCGTCATCTTGAACTTTAACTTTGCATGACATTCTTTTGAAGCTAGTGTACTAGATCCAGTGCCTCTTGTACTTAGACTTGGTACTCATCCAAGTCCTCTCATGGTTTCTGGTGCTGTGAAGTTTTATTTCTCTTCTTCTCAATCCCTGTTGCGCAATGTCTAACTGCACATCTTCATTTGCAAGAAAAGGAATTCCCTTTGCTATGATTAGAATACCACTGGGCTTCTTGCCCAAAAATCCAAACTTAGCCATGTTGTTTGGGTCAAAACAGCAGCACTCGCTATACTTCATTTGTAAAAAGACATGGGATGAAAATTTGATCTCTAGAGTCCGGTTTAGGTATGCAGCAAAAGATACATCCATCATCAACACTTATGCCTCTAGCATTTGGAATATGAGGTGTCAATAGACTGTTTCTTATGGCATGCCAAAGAAGCAAACTTAAGCCTACTCCAACCATAACCTTTCCAAATTGAATTTCACAACACAGTATTATGTTTTCGAAGTTTTAGCTGCCGTTTACACCTCACGTTGTGGAAACCACATTTTAGCTTCCGAAACACCACCAGACAATTGAATGACACTGTCCTTCAAAGAAATCAACTTCTCCTAGCTCCATGTATCTAATTGCAGTGCTTGAGCAGAAAACATCATGATCACAAAGTAGAGATGTATTAGCCCAAATTGTAAATATTGTACGACAATGTTCTGACTTCCATATCAAGTTAGTGAGTTGGCCTTTTGTCCCTCTTTGGTAAATAGCTTTTTGATGTCAAAAAGAGCTTTTTAGGGGCATTAGCTGTTTGGCAATATTCAATACACTCTTTGCGTTGTTTGGTTAAATAGCTTTTAGTAATAACATTTTGTACCCAAAAAGCTAATTTGTAAAATGCTCTTGAGATGAGCATTTCTTAAAAGCTTTTTACTATTTATATCAAAATTACCATATTGTCATTTTCTTTTTTAAAAAAATCACATTTAATGATACTAAAAACAAAATTCATACTCTTTGCTAATATAATGTTGATTTATGCATCTTGCTTGTTCCATCTTCTTTCTCTTCTCCGCTCCTTTCCCCCTTCAACTCAGGGACTCCGAGGGTGGTCATCCTTGAGGATTTGTATCCAAAAAGTTGATGAATGTAATTTAAATATTTTCTTCAATTTAACAAAGAATGCAGGATAATTATACTTCTCAAATACACAATGTTCTAGAAATTATCATGCCATATGAAATTCAATTATTACAAAAAAGAAAATTAAGCTAATATTAAACAAGAATATAGTGGTAGTAAATATAAAATTTTTACAAAGATGTAAATGTAATTCTATAAGTTTTATAAGTCACAATTAATAATTCATAATTCATGTTGGCAAAAAATACAATAAAAATAGTTGTATTGTTAAAAAAATGGAATTATGTTATGAGCATAAATGGAATTTTATCCAGTAACCCTGTTAGAAACAACTAATTATGCCAAAGGCTTTTTTCAAAAATAACTAGTGCCATCAGCTAAGTCAAAGAGCTAGTGCAATCAGTTAATAGCTTATGCAATCAGCTAACAGCTAACAACTATCAACTGATTGTCAAACAGGGCCTTTATATTATAGGGACTATATCCATCTTTTTTCCATGATTATTTCTAATATTGATTTAATTTCTACAGCAATTGTTTCTTGAAATTGAATACGCTAGTATCATTTTTTGTTTTCTATCTCTTCTTTTGTTGATCTAGAGAACTGACATTTTATTCCTACAATCAAGGGGTGAGAGAAATGGATGGTATATTCAACAAACCAAAACTCTGGCGCAAGCTTATTCTATAATGGTGTCCAATTTTTAAACTTTCTTATAATTGATAGCGGAAACAATTTTTGAGGATGCCCGCTTTAAAATACTCAAGATTATATATAAAATTTTAAAGGGTATAATATTTTGGTCATTGTTGCTTAAAGCACCATGTTAATGTGAGTATTAGGTCCTCATAGGAGGGCTGCCTAATTTAGAAAACCATATTAGGTTATTTTTTCGCCACATCTTCTTAACCACAAAATTTGCCCCAACCAATTCAAATATTGTAAGTCGACGTGTTATGCATGATATCTCTTCGAAACCAAGTAGAGCATATGTTAAAAATTGTTAGTGATGTACATATTGTTAAAGGAGCAAACAATTTCTATTTTTCTTTTTTTTTCCTTCAACTCAATCCATTTTTCAAAAAGAGGGGAAATGCCAAAGAGGAAAATAAAGAAATGTCAATGCAAAATTTGATCAAATAATGAAGCATAATTAGGAAAGGGAACAAACGAGAAAACATTACCATTGCCGGGAATCGAACTTGGGTCTCCTGGGTGAAAGCCCGACATCGTAACTGCTGGACGACAGCGGAAGTGTGCTCTGGCTTCACGATACATGTATTGGTCAAAAGAGAGCCCTATTTTGTTTTCCAAAAGGAAAATATAAGGACAGGATTTTATTTAGGGGTTTTTTTTTTTCCCAGCAAGCCACCGAATACGGAACACCACCTTAATTTTTGTATATTCTAATGTCACACCTAAACGGCTATCTTAATCTTCAATGTTGCACCTTGTTATTCGAAACTATTATATTTTCCAATATGCTACCTAAAAATTAATCCCTTTTGCAATTTAACCCCTATTATTTTCCTCTTAATTTCATTTTAAAAATCTAAACTGTAAAATAGTTGCAATAAAATAAAATAGATTTATGTTGTTGTATAAAATAAATTGACTTTTTCGATTCAAGAAGCCCGCTAATTATTTTAGTGATTAATTCTTTTTCTATGTACACAAAAAAGCCTTGTAAGACAAGTTGGAACAAAAAAATTCGTTAAAAATGTAATTAAGTTATGACATAATTAATTTGAAGTAAACATTGCCTATTTTTCTAGGAGCTTTGATGCGGATAATGAAACATCTAAGTATTACTTGGAAGCTATTGACGAAGCAAAACAAATATGGTAACTGTCAATTTTTCAAGGTTTGTAAAATCGATTAAATTGTTTAGTCACTTCCAACATGACTTCCCATGCAAAAACCCAAAAAAAAAAAAGATTTTCAAAAATCACGAGATTTCTCTAAAGCCTTCATGATGGTGTTTTCTTTTATGTATTCGTTATCTTGAACTTTGAAGTTTGCATGGTATTCTTTTGAAGCTGGTGTACTAGATTCAATGCTTCTTGTACTTAGACTTTATACTCATCCAAGTCCTCTCTTGGTTTTTGGTGCAGTGAAGTTTTATTTCTCTTCTTCTCAATCCCAGTTGCCCAAAAGTCCAAACTCAGCCACATTGTTTGGGCCAAAACTGCAGCACTTGCCACACTTCATTTGTAAAAAGACATGGGACGAAAATCTAATCTCTAGAATCCAGTTTAGGTATGCGGCAAAAGACACATCTATCATCAACATTCACGCCTCTAGCATTTGGAATATGAGGTGTCAATAAACTGTTTCTCATGGCATGCCAAAGAAACAAACTTAAGGCTACTCCAACCATAACCTTTCCAAATTGAATATCACAACACAGTATTATGTTTTTGAAGTTTTAGCTGCCGTTTACACCTCACGTTGCGGCAACCACATTTTAGCTTCCGAAACACCACCAGACAATTGAATGACACCGTCTTTCAAAGAAATCAACTTCACCCAGCCCCATCTATCTGATTGCAGTGCTTGAGCAGAAAACATCATGACCACAAAGTAGATATGTATTAGCCCAAATTGTAAATATTGTACGACAAAATTCTGACTTCAATATCAGGTTAATAAGTTAGCTGTTTCGCCCTCTTTGGTAAACAACTTTTTGAAGTCAAAAAGAGGTTTTTAGAGGCATTAGCTACTTGGCAATATTCAATAAACTCTTTGCGCTGTTTGGTTAAATAGCTTTTAGTGATAACATTTTGTGCTTAAAAAGCTAATTCATAAAATGCTCTTGAGATGAGCTTTTTGTAAGAACTTTTTACTATTTATATCAAAATTACCATATTGTCATTTTCTTTTTTTAAAAAATCACATTTAATGATACTAAAAACAAAATTCATACTCTTTGCTAATATAATGTTGATTTATCCATCTTGTTTGTTCCACCGTCTTTCTCTTCTCCACTCCTTTCCCCCTTCATCTCAGCGACTCCGAGAGGGTGGTCATCCTTGAGGATTTGTATCCAAAAAGTGGATGATTTTAATTTAAATATTTTCTTCAATTTAACAAAGAATGCAGGATAATTATACTTCTCAAATACACGATGTTCTAAAAATTATCATGCCATATGAAATTCAATTATTACAAAAAAGAAAATTAAGTTAACATTAAACAAAAATATAGTGGCAGGAAATATAAAATTTTTACAAAGATATAAATGTAATTCTATAAGTTTTATAAGTCACAATTAATAATTCATAACTCATGTTGGCAAAAAAGTGCAATAAAAATAGTTGTATTGTTAAAAAAATGGAATTATGTTATGGGCATAAATAGAATTTTACCCACTAACCCTGTTAGAAACAAATAATTATATCAAAGGCTTTTTTCAGAAATAACTAGTGCAATCAGCTAAGTCAGAGAGCTAGTGCAATCAGTTAATAGCCTATGCAATCAGCTAACAGCTAACAACTATCAACTGATTGTCAAACAGGGCCTTTATATTACAGGGACTATATCTATCTTTTTTCCACGATTGTTTCCAATATTGATTTAATTTCTACAGCAATTGTTTCTTGAAATTAAATATGCTAGTATCAATTTTTGTTTTCCATTTCTTTTTTTGTTGGTCTAGAGAACTGACATTTTGTTCCTACAATCAAGGGTGAGAGAAATGGATGGTATATTCAACAAACCAAAACTCTGGTGCGAACTCAATCTATAATGATGTCCTATTTTTAAACTTTCTTATAATAGCGCAAACAATTTTTGAGGATGCCCACTTTAAAATACTCAAGATTACATATAAAATTTTAAAGGGTATAATATTTTGGTAATTGTTGCTTAAAGCACTATGTTAATCCGAGTATTAGGTCCTCATGAGAGGGCTGCCTAATTTAGAAAACCATATTAGGTTATTTTTTGACTACATCTTCTTAACCACAAAATTTGTCCCAACCAATTCAAATATTATAAGTCGATGTGTTATGCATGATATCTCTTCGAAACCGAGTAGAGCATTTGTTAAAAATTGTTAGTGATGTACATATTGTTAAAAGAGCAAATAATTTCTATTTTTCTTTTTTTCCTTCAACTAAATCCGTTTTTCAAAAAGAGGTAATTGGTAATAATGGGTGCAAAACTCGGGAAATGCCAAAGAGGAAAATAAAGAAATGTAAATGCAAAATTTGATCAAATAATGAAGCATAATTAGGAAAGGGAACAAACGGGAAAACATTACTGTCGCCGGCAATCGAACTTGGGTCTCCTGGCGAAAGCCAGACATCCTAACCGCAGGACGACAGCAAAAGTGTGTTTTGGCTTCACGATACTTGTATTGGTCAAGAGACAGCCCTATTTTGTTTTCCAAAAGGAAAATAAAAGGACCAGTTTTTTATTTAGGGTTTTTTTTTTTTTTAAGCAAGCCACCGAATACGGAATACCACCTTAATTTATTTATATTCTAATGTCACACCTAAACCGCTATATTAATTTTCAGTGTCACACCTTGTTATTTAAAACTATTATATTTTCCAATATACTACCTAAAATTAATCCTTTTTGCAAATTCACCCCTATTATTTTCTTCTTAATTTCATTTTTTAAAATCTAAACTGTAAAATAGTTTCAATAAAATAAAATAGATTTATGTTGTTGTATAAAATAAATTGATTTTTTCGATTTAAGAAGCCCGCTAATTATTTTAGTGATTAATTCTTTTTTCTATATATACAAAAAAGCCTTGTAAAACAAGTTGGAACAAAAAAAATTGTTAAAAATGTAACTAAGTTATGACATAATTAATTTGAAGTAAACATTACCTATTTTTCAACGACCTTTGATGGGGATAATGAAACATCTAAGTATTACTTGGAAACTATTCATGAAACAAAACAAATATGGTAATTGTCAATTTTTCAAGGTTTGTAAAATCGATTAAATTGTTTAGTCATTTCCAATATGTCTTTTCATGCAAAAACCAAAAAAAAAGGATTTTCAAAAATCACGAGATTTCTCTAAAGCCTTCATGATCGTCTTTTCTTTTATGTATTCGTTATCCTGAACTTTGAAGTTTGCATGGCATTCTTTTGAAGCTGGTGTACTAGATTCAATGCTTCTTGTACTTAGACTTGATACTCATCTAAGTCCTCTCTTGGTTTTTGATGCTGTGAAGTTTTATTTCTCTTCTTCTCAATCCCAGTTGCGCTATGTCTAACACCACGTCTCGATTTGCAAGAAAAGGAATTCCCTTCGCTATGATTAGAATAGCACTTGGCTTCTTGCCCAAAAGTCCAAACTCAGCCATGTTGTTTGGGCCAAAACTGCAGCACTTGCCGTACTTCATTTGTAAAAAGACATGGGATGAAAATCTGATCTCTAGAATCTAGTTTAGGTATGCGGCAAAAGATACATCTATCATCAAGATTCACGCCTCTAGCATTTGGAATATAGGTGTCAATAAACTGTTTCTCATGGCATTCCAAAGAAACAAACTTAAGCCTACTCCAACCATAACCTTTCCAAATTGAATTTCACAACACAGTATTATGTTTTCGAAGTTTTAGCTACCGTTTACACCTCGCATTGCGGCAACCACATTTTAGCTTCCGAAACACCGCCAGATAATTGAATGACACCGTCCTTCAAAGAAATCAACTTCTTCCAGCCCCATGCATCTGATTGCAGTGCTTGAGTAGAAAACACCATGACCATAAAGTAGATATGTATTAGCCCAAATTATAAATATTGTACGATAAAGTTCTGACTTCCATATCAAGTTAATGAGTTAGCCTTTTGGCCCTTTTTGGTGAACAGCTTTTTGATGTCAAAAAGAGCTTTTTAGGAGCATTAGCTGTTTCGCAATATTCAATAAACTCTTTGTGCTGTTTGGTTAAATACCTTTTAGTGATAACATTTTGTGCCCAAAAAGCTAATTCATAAAATGCTCTTGAGTTGAGCTTTTTGTAAGAGCTTTTTACTATTTATATCAAAATTACCATATTGTCATTTTCTTTTTTTAAAAAATCACATTTAATGACACTAAAAACAAAATTCATACTCTTTGCTAATATAATGTTGATTTATGCATCTTGCTTGTTCCATCTTCTTTCTCTTCTCTGCTCCTTTCCCCCTTCAACTCAGGGACTCCGAGAGGGTGGTCATCCTTGAGGATTTGTATCCAAAAAGTTGATGATTGTAATTTAAATATTTTCTTCAATTTAACAAAGAATGCAGGATAATTATACTTCTCAAATACACAATGTTCTAGAAATTATCATGCCATATGAAATTCAATTATTACAAAAAAGAAAATTAAGCTAACATTAAACAAGAATATAGTGGTAGTAAATATAAAATTTTTACAAAGATGTAAATGTAATTCTGTAAGTTCTATGAGTCACAATTAATAATTCATAATTCATGTTGGGGAAAAATAGAATAAAAATAGTTGTTTTGTTAAAAAAATGGAATTATGCTATGAGCATAAATGGAATTTTACCCAGTAACCCTGTTAGAAACAACTAATTATGCCAAAGGCTTTTTTCAAAAATAACTAGTGCCATCAGCTAAGTCAAAGAGCTAGTGCAATCAGTTAATAGCTTATGCAATCAGCTAACAGCTAACAACTATCAACTGATTGTCAAACAGGGCCTTTATATTACAGGGACTATATCCATCTTTTTTCCATGATTATTTCTAATATTGATTTAATTTCTACAGCAATTGTTTCTTGAAATTGAATACGCTAGTATCATTTTTTGTTTTCTATCTCTTTTTTGTTGAACTAGAGAACTGACATTTTATTCCTACAATCAAGGGGTGAGAGAAATGGATGGTATATTCAACAAACCAAAACTCTAGCGCAAGCTTATTCTATAATGGTGTCCAATTTTTAAACTTTCTTATAATTGATAGCGGAAACAATTTTTGAGGATGCCCGCTTTAAAATACTCAAGATTATATATAAAATTTTAAAGGGTATCATATTTTGGCCATTGTTGCTTAAAGCACCATGTTAATGCGAGTATTAGGTCCTCATGGGAGGGCTGCCTAATTTAAAAAACCATATTAGGTTATTTTTTTCACCACATCTTCTTAACCACAAAATTTGCCCCAACCAATTCAAATGTTGTAAGTCGACGTGTTATGCATGATATCTCTTCGAAACCAAGTAGAGCATTTGTTAAAAATTGTTAGTGAAGTACATATTGTTAAAGGAGCAAACAATTTCTATTTTTCTTTTTTTTCCTTCAACTAAATCCATTTTTCAAAAAGAGGTAATTACTAATAATGGGTGCACTCATAACTTGGGAAATGCCAAAGAGGAAAATAAAGAAATGTAAATGCAAAATTTGATCAAATAATGAAGCATAATTAGGAAAGGGAACAAACGGGAAAACATTACTGTTGCCGGGAATCAAACTTGGGTCTCCTGGGTGAAAGCCAGACATCCTAACCGCAGGACGACAGCGAAAGTGTGTTTTGGCTTCACGATACATGTATTGGTCAAGAGACAGCCCTATTTTGTTTTCCAAAAGGAAAATAAAAGGACCAGTTTTTTATTTAGGGTTTTTTTTTTTTTTTTAAACAGCAAGCCACCGAATACGGAATACCACCTTAATTTTTTTATATTCTAATGTCACACCTAAACCGCTATATTAATTTTCAGTGTCACACCTTGTTATTTAAAACTATTATATTTTCCAATATACCACCTAAAAATTAATCCTTTTTGCAAATTCACCCCTATTATTTTCTTCTTAATTTCATTTTTTAAAATCTAAACTGTAAAATAGTTTCAATAAAATAAAATAGATTTATGTTGTTGTATAAAATAAATTGATTTTTTCGATTCAAGAAGCCCGCTAATTGTTTTAGTGATTAATTCTTTTTTCTATATATACAAAAAAGCCTTGTAAAACAAGTTGGAACAAAAAAAATTGTTAAAAATGTAACTAAGTTATGACATAATTAATTTGAAGTAAACATTACTTATTTTTCAACGACCTTTGATGGGGATAATGAAACATCTAAGTATTACTTGGAAACTATTGACGAAACAAAACAAATATGGTAATTGTCAATTTTTCAAGGTTTGTAAAATCGATTAAATTGTTTAGTCATTTCCAATATGTCTTTTCATGCAAAAACCAAAAAAAAAAGGATTTTCAAAATTCACGAGATTTCTCTAAAGCCTTCATGATCGTCCTTTCTTTTATGTATTCGTTATCCTGAACTTTGAAGTTTGCATGGCATTCTTTTGAAGCTGGTGTACTAGATTCAATGCTTCTTGTACTTAGACTTGATACTCATCCAAGTCCTCTCTTGGTTTTTGATGCTGTGAAGTTTTATTTCTCTTCTTCTTAATCCCAGTTGCGCTATGTCTAACACCACGTCTCGATTTGCAAGAAAAGGAATTCCCTTTGCTATGATTAGAATAGCACTTGGCTTCTTTCCCAAAAGTCCAAACTCGGCCATGTTGTTTGGGCCAAAACAGCAGCACTTGCCATACTTCGTTTGTAAAAAGACATGGGATGAAAATCTGATCTCTAGAATCCAGTTTAGGTATGCGGCAAAGGATACATCTATCATCAACATTCACGCCTCTAGCATTTGGAATATGAGGTGTCAATAAACTGTTTCTCATGGCATTCCAAAGAAACAAACTTAAGCCTACTCCAACCACAACCTTTCCAAATTCAATTTCACAACACAGTATTATGTTTTTGAAGTTTTAGCTACCGTTTACGCCTCGCATTGCGGTAACCACATTTTCGCTTCCGAAACACCGCCAGACAATTGAATGACACCGTCCTTCAAAGAAATCAACTTCTCCCAGCCCCATGCATCTGATTGCAGTGCTTGAGCAGAAAACACCATGACCATAAAGCAGATATGTATTAGCCCAAATTATAAATATTGTACGATAAAGTTCTGACTTCCATATCAAGTTAATGAGTTAGCCTTTTGGCCCTCTTTGGTAAACAGCTTTTTGATGTCAAAAAAAGCTTTTTAGGGGCATTAGCTGTTTGGCAATATTCAATAAACTCTTTGCGCTATTTGGTTAAATAGCTTTTAGTGATAACATTTTGTGCCCAAAAAGCTAATTCGTAAAATGCTCTTGAGATGAGCTTCTTGTAAGAGCTTTTTACTATTTATATCAAAATCACCATATTGTCATTTTCTTTTTTTAAAAAATCACATTTAATGACACTAAAAACAAAATTCATACTCTTTGCTAATATAATGTTGATTTATGCATCTTGCTTGTTTCATCTTCTTTCTCTTCTCCGCTCCTTTCCCCCTTCAACTCAGGGACTCTGAGAGGGTGGTCATCCTTGAGGATTTGTATCCAAAAAGTTGATGATTGTAATTTAAATATTTTCTTCAATTTAACAAAGAATGCAGGATAATTATACTTCTCAAATACACAATGTTCTAGAAATTATCATGCCATATGAAATTCAATTATTACAAAAAAGAAAATTAAGCTAACGTTAAACAAGAATATAGTGGTAGTAAATATAAAATTTTTACAAAGATGTAAATGTAATTCTATAAGTTCTATAAGTCACAATTAATAATTCATAATTCATGTTGGGGAAAAATACAATAAAAATAGTTGTATTGTTAAAAAATGGAATTATGTTATGAGCATAAATGGAATTTTAGCCAGTAACACTGTTAGAGACAACTAATTATGCCAAAGGCTTTTTTCAGAAATAACTAGTGCCATCAACTAAGTCAAAGAGCTAGTGCAATCAGTTAATAGCTTATGTAATCAGGTAACAGCTAACAACTGTCAACTGATTGTCAAACAGGGCCTTTATATTACAGGGACTATATCCATCTTTTTTCCATGATTATTTCTAATTTTGATTTAATTTCTACAGCAATTGTTTCTTAAAATTGAATACGCTAGTATCATTTTTTGTTTTCTATCTCTTTTTTTGTTGATCTAGAGAACTGACATTTTATTCCTACAATCAAGGGGTGAGAGAAATGGATGGTATATTCAACAAACCAAAACTCTGGCACCGGCTTATTCTATAATGGTGTCCAATTTTTAAACTTTTGTATAATTGATAGCGCAAACAATTTTTGAGGATGCCCACTTTAAAATACTCAAGATTATATATAAAATTTTAAAGGATATAATATTTTGGTAATTGTTGCTTAAAGCACCACGTTAATGCGAGTATTAGGTCCTCATGAGAGGGCTGCCTAATTTAGAAAACCATATTAGATTATTTTTTCACCACATCTTCTTAACCACAAAATTTGCCCCAACCAATTCAAATATTGTAAGTCGATGTGTCATGCATGATATCTCTTCGTAACCGAGTAGAGCATTTGTTAAAAATTGTTAGTGAGGTACATATTGTTAAGAGAGCAAACAATTTCTATTTTTCTTTTTTTCCTTCAACTAAATCCATTTTTCAAAAAGAAGTAATTGGTAATAATGAGTGCAATCATAACTTGGGAAATGCCAAAGAAGAAAATAAAGAAATGTAAATGCAAAATTTGATCAAATAATGAAGCATAATTAGGAAAGGGAACAAACAGGAAAACATTACTATTGTCGGGAATCAAACTTGGGTCTCCTGAGTGAAAGCTAGACATCCTAACCGCAAGACAACAGCGGAAGTGTGCTTTGGCTTCACGATACATGTATTGGTCAAAAGACAGCCCTATTTTGTTTTCCAAAAGGAAAATAAAAGGACAGGGTTTTATTTAGGGGTTTTTTTCCCCAGCAAGCCACCGAATACGGAACACCACCTTAATTTTTTTATATTCTAATGTCACACCTAAACGGCTATCTTAATCTTCAATGTCGCACCTTGTTATTCGAAACTATTATATTTTCCAATATACTGCCTAAAAATTAATCCTTTTTGCAATTTAGCCCCTATTATTTTCCTCTTAATTTCATGTTTTAAAATCTAAACTGTACAATAGTTGCAATAAAATAAAATAGATTTATGTTGTTGTATAAAATAAATTGATTTTTTCGATTCAAGAAGCCCGCTAATTGTTTTAGTGATTAATTCTTTTTTCTATATACACAAAAAAGCCTTGTAAAACAAGTTGGAACAAAAAAATTTGTTAAAAATGTAATTAAGTTATGACATAATTAATTTGAAGTAAACATTACCTATTTTTCAAGGAGCTTTGATGGGGATAATGAAACATCTAAGTATTACTTGGAAGCTATTGACGAAGCAAAACAAATATGGTAACTATCAATTTTTCAAGGTTTGTAAAATCGATTAAATTGTTTAGTCGCTTCCAACATGACTTCCCATGCAAAAACCCAAAAAAAAAAAAGATTTTCAAAAATCACGAGATTTCTCTAAAGTCTTCATGATGGTGTTTTCTTTTATGTATTCGTTATCCTGAACTTTGAAGTTTGCATGACATTCTTTTGAAGCTGGTGTACTAGATTCAATGCTTCTTGTACTTAGACTTTATACTCATCCAAGTCCTCCCTTGGTTTTTGGTGCAGTGAAGTTTTATTTCTCTTCTTCTCAATCCCAGTTGCGCAATGTCTAACACCATGTCTCGATTTGCAAGAAAAGGAATTCCCTTTGCTATGATTAAAATAGCACTTGGCTTCTTGCCCAAAAGTCCAAACTCAGCCATGTTGTTTAGGCCAAAACTGCTGCACTTGCCACACTTCATTTGTAAAAAGACATGGGATGAAAATCTAATCTCTAGAATCCAGTTTAGGTATGCGGCAAAAGATACATCTATCATCAACATTGACGCCTCTAGCATTTGGAATATGAAGTGTCAATAAACTGTTTCTCATGGCATGCCAAAGAAACAAACTTAAGGCTACTCCAACCATAACCTTTCCAAATTGAATATCACAACACAGTATTATGTTTTCGAAGTTTTAGCTGCCGTTTACACCTCACGTTGCGGCAACCACATTTTAGCTTCCGAAACACCACCAGACAATTGAATGACACTGCCTTTCAAAGAAATCAACTTCACCTAGCCCCATCTATCTAATTGCAGTACTTGAGCAGAAAACATCATGACCACAAAGTAGATATGTATTAGCCCAAATTGTAAATATTGTACGACAAAATTCTGACTTCAATATCAAGTTAATGAGTTAGCCTTTTGGCCCTCTTTGGTAAACAACTTTTTGATGTCAAAAAGAGCTTTTTAGGGGCATTAGCTGTTTGGCAATATTCAATAAACACTTTGCGCTATTTGGTTAAATAGCTTTTAGTGATAACATTTTGTGCTCAAAAAGCTAATTCGTAAAATGCTCTTGAGATGAGCTTTTTGTAAGAGCTTTTCACTATTTATATCAAAATTACCATATTGTCATTTTCTTTTTTTAAAAAATCACATTTAATGATACTAAAAACAAAATTCATACTCTTTGCTAATATAATGTTGATTTATCCATCTTGCTTGTTCCACCTTCTTTCTTTTCTCCACTCCTTTCCCCCTTCAACTCAGCGACTCCGAGAGGGTGGTCATCCTTGAGGATTTGTATCCAAAAAGTGGATGATTTTAATTTAAATATTTTCTTCAATTTAACAAAGAATGCAGGATAATTATACTTCTCAAATACACGATGTTCTAAAAATTATCATGCCATATGAAATTCAATTATTACAAAAAAGAAAATTAAGTTAACATTAAACAAAAATATAGTAGTAGTAAATATAAAATTTTTACAAAGATATAAATGTAATTCTATAAGTTTTATAAGTCACAATTAATAATTCATGACTCATGTTGGCAAAAAATGCAATAAAAATAGTTGTATTGTTAAAAAAATGGAATTATGTTATGGGCATAAATAGAATTTTACCCAGTAACCCTGTTAGAAATAACTAATTATATCAAAGGCTTTTTTCAGAAATAACTAGTGCAATCAGCTAAGTCAAAGAGCTAGTGCAATCAGTTAATAGCTTATGCAATCAGCTAGCAGCTAACAACTATCAACTGATTGTCAAACAGGGCCTTTATATTACAGGGACTATATCTATCTTTTTTCCACGATTGTTTCTAATATTGATTTAATTTCTACAGCAATTGTTTCTTAAAATTAAATATGCTAGTATCAATTTTTGTTTTCCATTTCTTTTTTTGTTGGTCTAGAGAACTGATATTTTATTCCTACAATCAAGGGTGAGAGAAATGGATGGTATATTCAACAAACCAAAACTCTGGTGCAGACTTATTCTATAATGGTGTCCTATTTTTAAACTTTCTTATAATAGCGCAAACAATTTTTGAGGATGCCTACTTTAAAATACTCAAGATTACATATAAAATTTTAAAGGGTATAATATTTTGGTAATTGTTGCTTAAAGCACTATGTTAATCTGAGTATTAGGTCCTCATGAGAGGGTTGCCTAATTTAGAAAACCATATTAGCTTATTTTTTGACTGCATCTTCTTAACCACAAAATTTGTCCCAACCAATTCAAATATTGTAAGTCGATGTGTTATGCATGATATCTCTTCGAAACCGAGTAGAGCATTTGTTAAAAATTGTTAGTGATGCACATATTGTTAAAAGAGCAAACAATTTCTATTTTTCTTTTTTTCCTTCAACTAAATCCGTTTTTCAAAAAGAGGTAATTGGTAATAATTGGTGCAATCATAACTTGGGAAATGCCAAAGAGGAAAATAAAGAAATGTAAATGCAAAATTTGATCAAATAATGAAGCTTAATTAGGAAAGGGAACAAACGGGAAAACATGACTGTCGCCGGAAATCGAACTTGGGTCTTTCGGGTGAAAGCCAGCCATCCTAACCACAGGACGACAGCGAAAGTGTGCTTTGGCTTCACGATACATGTATTGGTCTAGAGACAACCCTATTTTGTTTTCCAAAAGGAAAATAAAAGGACCAGTTTTTATTTAGGGTTTTTTTTTTTTTTTTCTCCAGCAAGCCACCGAATACGGAATACCACCTTAATTTTTTTATATTCTAATGTCACACCTAAACTGCTATATTAATGTTTAGTGTCACACCTTGTTACTTAAAACTATTATATTTTCCAATATACTACCTAAAAATTTAATCCTTTTTGCAATTTCACCCCTATTATTTTCTTCTTATTTTCATCTTTTAAAATCTAAACTGTAAAATAGTTTCAATAAAATAAAATAGATTTATGTTGCTGTATAAAATAAATTGATTTTTTCGATTCAAGAAGCCCGCTAATTATTTTAGGGATTAATTTTTTTTCTATAGACACAAAAAAGCCTTGTAAAACAAGTTGGAACAAAAAAATTTGTTAAAAATGTAATTAAGTTATGACATAATTAATTTGAAGCAAATATTACCTATTTTTCAACGACCTTTGATGGGGATAATGAAACATCTAAGTATTACTTGGAAACTATTGACGAAACAAAACAAGTATGGTAATTGTCAATTTTTCAAGGTTTGTAAAATCGATTAAATTGTTTAGTCATTTCCAATATGTCTTTTCATGAAAAAACCAAAAAAAAAAAAAAGATTTTCAAAAATCACGAGATTTCTCTAAAGCCTTCATGATCGTTTTTTCTTTTATGTATTCGTTATCCTAAACTTTGAAGTTTGCATGGCATTCTTTTGAAGCTGGTGTACTAGATTCAATGCTTCTTGTACTTAGACTTGATACTCATCCAAGTCCTCTCTTGGTTTTTGATGCTGTGAAGTTTTATTTCTCTTCTTCTCAATCCCAGTTGCGCTATGTCTAACACCACATCTCGATTTGCAAGAAAAGGAATTCCCTTTGCTATGATTAGAATATCACTTGGCTTCTTTCCCAAAAGTCCAAACTCAGCCATGTTGTTTGGGCCAAAATAGCAGCACTTGCCATACTTCATTTGTAAAATGACATGGGATGAAAATCTGATATCTAGAATCCAGTTTAGGTATGTGGCAAAAGATACATCTATCATCAACATTCACGCCTCTAGCATTTGGAATATGAGGTGTCAATAAACTGTTTCTCATGGCATTCCAAAGAAACAAACTTAAGCCTACTCTAACCATAACCTTTCCAAACTGAATTTCACAACACAGTATTATGTTTTTGAAGTTTTAGTTACCGTTTATGCCTCGCATTGCGGCAACCACATTTAAGCTTCCGAAACACCGCCAGACAATTGAATGACGCCATCCTTCAAAGAAATCAACTTCTTCCAGGCCCATGCATCTGATTGCAGTGCTTGAGCAGAAAACACCATGACCATATCAAGTTAATGAGTTAGCCTTTTGGCCCTTTTTGGTGAACAGCTTTTTGATGTCAAAAAGAGCTTTTTAGGGGCATTAGCTGTTTGGCAATATTCAATAAACTCTTTGCGCTGTTTGGTTAATAGCTTTTAGTGATAACATTTTGTGCCCAAAAAGCTAATTCGTAAAATGTTCTTGAGATGAGCTTCTTGTAAGAGCTTTTTACTATTTATATCAAAATTACCATATTGTCATTTTCTTTTTTTAAAAAATCACATTTAATGATACTAAAAACAAAATTCATACTCTTTGCTAATATAATGTTGATTTATGCATCTTGCTTGTTCCATCTTCTTTCTCTTCTCTGCTCCTTTCCCCCTTCAACTCAGGGACTCTGAGAGGGTGGTCATCCTTGAGGATTTGTATCCAAAAAGTTGATGATTGTAATTTAAATATTTTCTTCAATTTAACAAAGAATGCAGGATAATTATACTTCTCAAATACACAATGTTCTAGAAATTATCATGCCATATGAAATTCAATTATTACAAAAAAGAAAATTAAGCTAGCATTAAACAAGAATATAGTGGTAGTAAATATAAAATTTTTACAAAGATGTAAATGTAATTCTCTAAGTTCTATGAGTCACAATTAATAATTCATAATTCATGTTGGGGAAAAATAGAATAAAAATAGTTGTTTTGTTAAAAAAATGGAATTATGTTATGACCATAAATGGAATTTTACCCAGTAACACTGTTAGAAACAACTAATTATGCCAAAGGCTTTTTTCAGAAATAACTAGCGCCATCAGCTAAGTCAAAGAGCTAGTGCAATCAGTTAATAGCTTATGCAATCAGCTAACAGCTAACAACTATCAACTGATTGTCAAACTGGGCCTTTATATTACAAGGACTATATCCATCTTTTTTCCATGATTATTTCTGATGTTGATTTAATTTCTACAGCAATTGTTTCTTGAAATTGAATACGCTAATATCATTTTTTGTTTTCTATCTCTTTTTTTGTTGATCTAGAGAACTGACATTTTATTCCTATAATCAAGGGGTGAGAGAAATGGATGGTATATTCAACAAACCAAAACTCTGGCGCAAGCTTATTCTATAATGGTGTCCAATTTTTAAACTTTTGTATAATTGATAGCGCAAACAATTTTTGAGGATGCCCACTTTAAAATACTCAAGATTATATATAAAATTTTAAAGGGTATAATATTTTGATAATTGTTGCTTAAAGCACCACGTTAATGCGAGTATTAGGTCCTCATGAGAGGGCTGCCTAATTTAGAAAACCATATTAGATTATTTTTTCACCACATCTTCTTAACCACAAAATTTGCCCCAACCAATTCAAATATTGTAAGTCGATGTGTCATGCATGATATCTCTTCGTAACCGAGTAGAGCATTTGTTAAAAATTGTTAGTGAGGTACATATTGTTAAGAGAGCAAACAATTTCTATTTTTCTTTTTTTCCTTCAACTAAATCCATTTTTCAAAAAGAGGTAATTGGTAATAATGAGTGCAATCATAACTTGGGAAATGCCAAAGAGGAAAATAAAGAAATGTAAATGCAAAATTTGATCAAATAATGAAGCATAATTAGGAAAGGGAACAAACAGGAAAACATTACTGTTGTTGGGAATCAAACTTGGGTCTCCTAAGTGAAAGCCAGACATCCTAACTGTAGGAGGACAACGGAAGCGTGCTTTGGCTTCACGATACATGTATTGGTCAAGAGACAGCCCTATTTTGTTATCCAAAAGGAAAATAAAAGGACAGGATTTTATTTAGGGGTTTTTTTCTTCCCAGCAAGCCACCGAATACGGAACACCACTTTTTGATATTCTAATGTCACACCTAAACGGCTATCTTAATCTTCTATGTCGCACCTTGTTATTCGAAACTATTATATTTTCCAATATACTACGTAAAAATTAATCCTTTTTGCAATTTCACCCCTATTATTTTCCTCTTAATTTCATGTTTTAAAATCTACACTGTAAAATAGTTGCAATAAAATAAAATAGATTTATGTTGTTGTATAAAATAAATTGATTTTTTCTATTCAAGAAGCCCGCTAATTATTTTAGTGATTAATTCTTTTTTCTATATACATAAAAAAGTCTTGTAAAACAAGTTGGAACAAAAAAATTTGTTAAAAATGTAATTAAGTTATGACGTAATTAATTTGAAGTAAACATTACCTATTTTTCAAGGAGCTTTGATGGGGATAATGAAACATCTGAGTATTACTTGGAAGCTATTGACGAAGCAAAACAAATATGGTAACTGTCAATTTTTCAAGGTTTGTAAAATCGATTAAATTGTTTAGTCACTTCCAACATGACTTCCCATGCAAAAACCCAAAAAAAAAAGATTTTCAAAAATCACTAGATTTCTCTAAAGCCTTCACGATGGTGTTTTCTTTCATGCATTCGTTATCCTGAACTTTGAAGTTTGCATGGCATTCTTTTGAAGCTGGTGTACTAGATTCAATGCTTCTTATACTTAGACTTCATACTCATCCAAGTCCTCTCTTGGTTTTTGGTGCAGTGAAGTTATATTTCTCTTCTTCTCAATCCCAGTTGTGCAATGTCTAACACCATGTCTGGATTTGCAAGAAAAGGAATTCCCTTTGCTATGATTAAAATAGCACTTGGCTTCATGCCCAAAAGTCCAAACTCAGCCATGTTGTTTGGGCCAAAACTGCAGCACTTGCCGTACTTCATTTGTAAAAAGACATGGGATGAAAATCTAATCTCTAGAATCCAGTTTAGGTATGCGGCAAAAGATACATCTATCATCAACATTGACGCCTCTAGCATTTGGAATATGAGGTGTCAATAAACTGTTTCTCATGGCATGCCAAAGAAACAAACTTAAGGCTACTCCAGCCATAACCTTTCCAAATTGAATATCACAACACAGTATTATGTTTTTGAAGTTTTAGCTACCGTTTACACCTCACGTTGCGGCAACCGCATTTTAGCTTCCGAAACATCACCAGACAATTGAATGACACCGTCCTTCAAAGAAATCAACTTCACCCAGCCCCATGCATCTGATTGCAGTGCTTGAGCAGAAAGCACCATGACCACAAAGTAGATATTTATTGGCCCAAATTGTAAACATTGTACGACAAAGTTCTGACTTTCATATCAAGTTAATGAGTTAGCCTTTTGGCCCTCTTTGGTAAACAACTTTTTGATATCAAAAAGAGCTTTTTAGGGGCATTAGCTGTTTGGCAATGTTCAATAAACTCTTTGTGCTGTTTGGTTAAATAGCTTTTAGTGATAACATTTTGTGCTCAAAAAGCTAATTCGTAAAATGCTCTTGAGATGAGCTTTTTATAAGAGCTTTTTACTGTTTGTATCAAATTTACCATATTGTCATTTTCTTTTTTTAAAAAATCACATTTAATGATACTAAAAACAAAATTCATATTCTTTGCTAATATAATGTTGATTTATCCATCTTGCTTGTTCCGTCTTCTTTCTCTTCTCCGCTCCTTCCCCCCTTCAACTCAGGGACTCCGAGAGGGTGGTCATCCTTGAGGATTTGTATCCAAAAAGCTGATGATTGTAATTTAAATATTTTCTTCAATTTAACAAAGAATGCAGGATAGTTATACTTCTCAAATACACAATGTTCTAAAAATTATCATGCCATATGAAATTCAATTATTACAAAACAGAAAATTAAGCTAACATTAAACAAAAATATAGTGGTAGTAAATATAAAATTTTTACAAAGATGTAAATGTAATTCTATAAGTTTTATAAGCCACAATTAATAATTCATAATTCATGTTGGCAAAAAATACAATAAAAATAGTTGTATTGTTAAAAAAATGGAATTATGTTATGGGCATAAATGGAATTTTATCCAATAACCCTGCTAGAAACAACTAATTATACCAAAGGCTTTTTTCTGAAATAACTAGTGCCATCAGCTAAGTCAAAGAGCTAGTGCAATCAGGTAATAGCTTATACAATCAGTTAACAGCTAACAACTATCAACTGATTGTCAAACAGGGCCTTTATATTATAGGGACTATATCCATCTTTTTTCCATGATTATTTCTAATGTTGATTTAATTTCTACAGCAATTGTTTCTTGAAATTGAATACGCTAGTATCAATTTCTGTTTTCTATCTCTTTTTTTGTTGATCTAGAGAACTGACATTTTATTCCTACAATCAAGGGGTGAGAGAAATGGATGGTATATTCAACAAACCAAAACTCTGGTGCAAGCTTATTCTATAATGGTGTCCAATTTTTAAGCTTTTGTATAATTGATAGCGCAAACAATTTTTGAGGATGCCCACTTTAAAATACTCAAGATTATATATAAAATTTTAAAGGGTATAATATTTTGGTAATTGCTGCTTAAAGCAAAATGTTAATCCGAGTATTAGGTCCTCATGAGAGGGCTGCCTAATTTAGAAAACCATATTAGATTATTTTTTCACCACATGTTCTTAACCACAAAATTTGTCCCAACCAATTCAAATATTGTAAGTCGATGTGTTATGCATGATATCTCTTCGAAACCGAGTAGCGCATTTGTTAAAAACTGTTAGTGATGTACATATTGTTAAAAGAGGAAACAATTTCTATTTTTCTATTTTTCCTGTCAACTAAATCCATTTTTCAAAAAGAGGTAATTGGTAATAATGGGTGCAATCATAACTCGGGAAATGCCAATGAGGAAAATAAAGAAATGCAAATGCAAAATTTGATCAAATAATGAAGCGTAATTAGGAAAGGGAACAAACCATTTTTCAAAAAGAGGTAATTGGTAATAATGGGTGCAATCATAACTGGGGAAATGCCAATGAGGAAAATAAAGAAATGCAAACGCAAAATTTGATCAAATAATGAAGCATAATTAGGAAAGGGAACAAACGGAAAAACGTTTCTATTGCCAAGAATCGAACTTAGGTCCCCTAGGTGAAAGCCGGACATCCTAACCGTTGGACGACAGTGGAAGTGTTCTTTGGCTTCACGATACATGTATTGATCAAGAGACAGCCCTATTTTGTTTTCCAAAAGAAAAATAAAAGGACAGGTTTTTATTTAGGGTTTTTTTCCAGCAAGCCACCGAATACGGAATACCACCTTAATTTTTTTATATTCTAATGTTACACCTAAACTGCCATCTTAATTTTCAATGTCACACCTTGTTATTTAAAACTATTATATTTTCCAACATACTACCTAAAAATTAATCCTTTTTGCAATTTCGCCCCTATTATTTTCCTCTTAATTTCATTTTTTAAAATCTAAACTGCAAAATAGTTGCAATAAAATAAAATAGATTTATGTTGTTGTGTAAATAAATTGATTTTTTCAATTTAAGAAGCCCGCTAATTATTTTAGTGATTACTCCTTTTTTCTATATATACAAAAAAGCCTTGTAAAACAAGTTGGAACAAAAAAAATTTGTTAAAAATGTAATTAAGTTATAACATAATTAATTTGAAGTGAACATTGCCTATTTTTCAAGGAGCTTTGATGGGAATAATGAAACATCCAAGTATTACTTGGGAACTGTTGACGAAGCAAAACAAATATGGTAATTGTCAATTTTTCAAGGTTTGTAAAATCGATTAAATTGTTTAGTCATTTCCAATATGTCTTTTCATGCAAAAACCAAAAAACAAAAAAAGATTTTCAAAAATCACGAGATTTCTCTAAAGCCTTCATGATCATCTTTTCTTTTATGTATTCGTTATCCTGAACTTTGAAGTTTGCATGGCGTTCTTTTGAAGCTGGTGTACTAGATTCAATGCTTCTTGTACTTAGACTTGATACTCATCCAAGTCCTCTCTTGGTTTTTGGTGTTGTGAAGTTTTATTTCTCTTCTTCTCAATCCCAGTTGCGCAATATGTCTAACACCATGTCTCGATTTGCAAGAAAAGGAATTCCCTTTGCTATGATTAAAATAGCACTTGGCTTCTTGCCCAAAAGTCCAAACTCAGTCATGTTGTTTGGGCCAAAACTGCAGCACCTGCATACTTCATTTGTAAAAAGACATGCGATGAAAATCTGATCTGTAGAACCAGTTTAGGTATGTGGCAAAAGATACATCTATTATCAACATTCACGCCTCTAGCATCTGGAATACGAGGTGTCAATAAACTGTTTCTCATGGCATGCCAAAGAAACAAGCTTAAGCCTACTCCAACCATAACCTTTCCAAATTGAATTTCACAACACAGTATTATGTTTTCGAAGTTTTAGCTGCCATTTACACCTCATGTTGCGGCAACCACATTTTAGCTTCCGAAACACAACCAGACAATTGAATGACACCGTCCTTCAAAGAAATCAACTTCACCCAGCCCCATCTATCTGATTGCAGTGCTTGAGCGGAAAACATCATGACCACAAAGTAGATATGTATTAGCCCAAATTGCAAATATTGTACGACAAGGTTCTGACTTCCATATCAAGTTAATGAGTCAGCCTTTTGGCCCTCTTTGGTAAACAACTTTTTGATGTCAAAAAGAGCTTTTTAGGGCCATTAGCTATTTGGCAATATTAAATAAACTCTTTGCGCTGTTTGGTTAAATAGCTTTTAGTAATAACATTTTGTACCCAAAAAGCTAATTTGTAAAATGCACTTGAGATGAGCTTTTTGTAAGAGCTTTTTACTATTTATATCAAAATTACCATATTGTCATGTTCTTTTTTCAAAAAATCACATTTAATGATACTAAAAACAAAATTCATACTCTTTGCTAATATAATGTTGATTTATCCATCTTGCTTGTTCCACCTTCTTTCTCTTCTCCACTCTTTTCCCCCTTCGACTCAGCGACTCCGTGGGGTGGTCATCCTTAAGGATTTGTATCCAAAAAATTGCTGATTTTAATTTAAATATTTTCTTCAATTTAAGAAAGAATGCAGGATAATTATACTTCTCAAATACACAATGTTCTAAAAATTATCATGCCATATGAAATTCAATTATTACAAAAAAGAAAATTAAGTTAACATTAAACAAAAATATAGTGGTAGTAAATATAAAATTTTTACAAGGAGATAAATGTAATTCTATAAGTTTTATAAGTCACAATTAATAATTCATAATTCATGTTGGCAAAAAATGCAATAAAAATAGTTGTATTGTTAAAAAAAATGGAATTATGTTATGGGCATAAATGGAATTTTACTTAGTAACCCTGTTAGAAACAACTAATTATACCAAAGGCTTTTTTCAGAAATAACTAGTGTAATCAGCTAAGTCAAAGACTTAGTGCAATTAGTTAATAGCTTTTGCAATCAGCTAACAGCTAATAACTATCAACTGATTGTCAAATAGGGCCTTTATATTACAGAGACTATATCTATCTTTTTTCCACGATTATTTCTAATATTGATTTAATTTCTACAGTAATTGTTTCTTGAAATTGAATATGCTAGTATCAATTTTTGTTTTCTATTTCTTTTTTGACATTTTATTCCTACAATCAAGGGGCGAGAGAAATGGATGGTATATTAGACAAACCAAAACTCTGGTGCGAGCTTATTCTATAATGGTGTCCTATTTTTAAACTTTTGTATAATTGATAGCGCAAAAAATTTTTGAGGATGCCCACTTTAAAATACTCAAGATTATATATAATATTTTAAAGGGTCTAATGTTTTGGTAATTGTTCCTTAAAGCACCATGTTAATCCGAGTATTAGGTCCTCATGAGAGGGCTGCCCAATTTAGAAAACCATATTAGGTTATCTTTTCAATACATCTTCTTAACCACAAAATTTGTCCCAGCCAATGCAAATATTGTAAGTCGATGTGTTATGCATGATATCTCTTCGAAACCGAGTAGAGCATTTGTTAAAAATTGTTAGTGATGTACATATCGTTAAAAGAGCAAACAATTTGTATTTTTCTTTTTTTCCCTTCAGCTAAATCCATTTTTCAAAAAGAGGTAATTGATAATAATGGGTGCAATCATAACTTGGGAAATGCCAAAGAGGAAAATAAAGAAATGTAAACGCAAAATTTGATCAAATAATGAAGCATAATTAGGAAAGGGAACAATCGGGAAAACATTTCTATTGCTAGGAATCAAACCTAGGTCTCCTGGGTGAAAGCCAGACATCCTAACCGCTAGACGACAGCGGGAGTGTGCTTTGGCTTCACGATACATGTATTGGTCAAAGGACAGCCCTATTTTGTTTTCCAAAAGGAAAATAAAAGCACAGGATTTTATTTAGGGTTTTTTTTTTCCAGCAAGCCACCGAATACGGAATACCACCTTAATTTTTTTATATTCTAATGTCACACCTAAACTGCTATCTTAATTTTCAATGTCATACCTTGTTATTTAAAACTATTATATTTTCCAATATACTACCTAAAAATTAATCCGTTTTGCAATTTCACCCCTGTTATTTCCTCTTAATTTCATTTTAAAATCTAAACTATAAAATAGTTGCAATAAAATAAAATCGATTTATGTTGTTGTATAAAATAAATTGATTTTTCGATTCAAGAAGCCCGCTAATTATGTTAGTGATTAACTGTTTTTCTATATATACAAAAAAGCCTTGTAAAACAAGTTGGAACAAAAAAATTTGTTAAAAATGTAATTAAGTTATGACATAATTAATTTGAAGTAAACATTACCCATTTTTCAAGGAGCTTTGATGGGGATAATGAAACATTTAAGTATTACTTGGAAACTATTGACGAAGCAAAACAAATATTGTAACTATCAATTTTTCAAGTTTTGTAAAATCGATTAAATTGTTTAGTCACTTCCAACATGACTTCCCATGCAAAAACCCAAAAAAAAAAAAGATTTTCAAAAATCACGAGATTTCTCTAAAGCCTTCATGATGGTGTTTTCTTTTATGTATTCGTTATCTTGAACTTTGAAGTTTGCATGGTATTCTTTTGAAGCTGGTGTACTAGATTCAATGCTTCTTGTACTTAGACTTTATACTCATCCAAGTCCTCTCTTGGTTTTTGGTGCAGTGAAGTTTTACTTCTCTTCTTGTCAATCCTACTTGCAGTATATCTAACACCACTTCTCGATTTGCAAGAACAGGAATTCCCTTTACTATGATTAGAATACCACTTGGCTTCTTGCCCAAAAATCCAAACTCAGCCCATGTTGTTTAGGCCAAAATAGCAGCATTCGTCATACTTCATTTGTAAAAAGATATGGGATGAAAATATGATCTCTAGAATCCAGTTTAGGTATGCGGCAAAAGATACATCTATCATCAACATTCACGCCACTTGCATTTGGAATATGAGGTGTCAATAAACTGTTTCTTATGGCATGCCAAAGAAACAAACCTAAGCCTACTCCAACCATAGCCTTTCCAAATTGAATTTCACAGCACAATGTTATATTTTCGAAGTTTTATCCTCCGTTTATGCCTGACGTTGCCACAACCATATTTTGGCTTCCGAAACACCACCAGACAATGGAATGACTCCATCCTTCAAAGAAATCAACTTCTTCCAGCCCCATGTATCAGGTTGCAGTGCTTGAGCAGAAAAGACATCATGACCACAAAGTAGATACGCATTAGCCCAAATTGTAAAAATTGTACGACAGAGTTCTAACTTCCATGTCAAGTTAATGCAGTAGCCTTTAGGCCCTCTTTGGTAAACAACTTTTTCATGTCAAAAAGTGCTTTTGGGGGCATTAGCTGTTTGACCATGGTCAATAAACTCTTTGCGCTATTTAGTCAAATAGCTTTTAGTAATAGCGTTTCATACCCAAAAAGCTAATTTGTAAAATACTCTTGAGATGAGCTTTATGTAAGAGCTTTTTACTATTTATATCAAAATTACCATATTGTCATTTTCTTTTTTTAAAAAATGACATTTAATGATACTAAAAACAAAAATCATACTCTGCTAATATAATGTTGATTTATTCATTTTGCTTGTTCTACCTTCTTTCTCTTCTCTGCTCCTTACCTCCTTCAACTCAACGACTCCGAGAGGGCGGTCATCCTTGAGGATTTGTATCCAAAAAGTTGATGATTTTAATTTAAATATTTTATTCAATTTAACAAAGAATGCAGTATAATTATACTTTTCAAATGCACAATGTTCTAAAAATTGTCATGCCATATGAAATTCAATTATTACTAAAAGAAAATTAAGTTAACATTAATCAAAAATATAGTGGTAATAAATATATAATTTTTGCAAAGATATAAATGTAATTCTATAAGTTTCATTAGGCACAATTTATAATGCATATTTCATGTTGGCAAAAAATGCAATAAAAATAGTTGTATTGTTAAAAAATTGGAATTTTGTTATGGGCATAAATGAAATTTTATCAAGTAGCCCTGTTAGAAACAGCTCACTTTACACCAGATTTTTTTAAGAGACAAGTAGTGCAATAAGCTAAGTCAAAGAGTTAGTGCAATCAGTTAATAGCTTAGGCAATCAGCTAACAGCTAACAACTATCAATTGATTGTCAAACAGGGCCTTTATATTACAGGGACTATATCGATCTTTTTCCCACAATTATTTCTAATATTGATTTAATTTCTACCCTAATTGTTTCTTAAAATTGAATATGCTAGTATCAATGTTTGTTTTCTATTTCTTTTTTTGTTGGCCTAGGGAACTGACATTTTATTCCTACAATCAAGGGGTGAGAGAAATGGATGGTATATTCAACAAACCAAAACTCTGATGCGAGCTTATTTTAAAATGGTGTGCTACTTTTAAACTTTCTTATAATTGATAGTGCAAATAGTTTTTGTGGATGCCAACTTTAAAATACTCAAGATTTTATATAAAATTTTAAAGGGTATAATATTTTTGTAACTGTTGCTTAAATCACTATGTTAATTCAAGTATTAGGTACTCATGAGAGGGCCGCCTAATTTAGAAAACCACATTAGGTTATTTTTTCACTACATCTTCTTAACCACAAAATTTGTTCCAGCCAATTCAAATATTATAAGTCGATGAGTTATGCATGATATCTCTTCGAAACCGAGTAGGGCATTTGTTGAAAATTGCTAGTGATGTACAAATTGTTAAAAGAGTGAACCATTTCTATTTTTCTTTTTTTTCCCCCTTCAACTAAATCCATTTGTCAAAAAGAGGTAATTGGTAATAATGGGTGCCATTAGAACTTGGGAAATACCAAAGAGGAAAATAAAGAAATGTAAATGCAAAATTTGTTCAAATAATGAAGCATAATTAGGAAAGGGAACAAATGTGAAAACATTTCTGTTGCCGAGAATCAAACCTAGGTCTCCTGGGTGAAAGCCAGACATCCTAACCACTGGACGACAATGGAAGTGTGCTTTAGCTTCGCGATCGATGTATTGGTTATGAGACAGTCCTATTTTGTTTTCCAGAAGGAAAATAAAAGGATAGGTTTTTATTTAGGTTTTTTTTAAGCAAGCCACAGAATAATTTGGGTACGTCATGGAATACGACCTTAATTTTTTTATTTTCCAGTGTCTCACCCAAACAGCTATCTTAATCTTCAATGTCACACCTTGTTATTCGAAATTATTATATTTTCCAATATACTACCTAAAAATTAATCCTTTTTGCAATGTCACCCCCTATTTTCCTCTTAATTTTATTTTTTTAATCTTAGCTACAAAATCGTTACAATAAAATAAAATAGATTTCTTTTGTTGTATAAAATAAGTCGATTTTTTCGATTCAAGAAGCTCGCTAATTATTTCAGTGTTTAATTCTTTTTGCCATATATACAGAAAAGCCTTGTAAAACAAGTTGGAACAAAAAAATTTGTTAAAAATGTAATTAAGTTATAACGTAATTAATTTGAAGTAAAAATTATCTATTTTTCAAGGTTTGTAATTTTGAGCTTTGATGGAAATAATGAAAAATCTAAGTACTACTGGAAACTATTGACGAAGCAAAACAAATATGGTAGTTATCTATTTTTCAAGGTTTCTAAAATCGATTAAATTGTTTAGTCATTTCCAATATGTCTTTTCAAGCAAAAACCAAAAAAAAAAAAAAGATTTTCAAAGATCACGAAATTTCTCTAAAGCCTTCATGATGGTCTTTTCTTTGATGTATTCGTTATCCTGAACTTTGAAGTTTGCATAGCATTCTTTTGAAGCTATTGTACTGGATCCAGTGCCTCTTGTACTTCGACTTGATACTCATCCAAGTCCTCTCTTGGTTTCTAGTGTGGTGAAGTTTTATTTCTCTTCTTCTCAATCCCTATTGCGCTATGTCTAACTGCTTGTCCTCATTTGCAAGAAAAGGAATTCCCTTTGCTATCATTAGAATACCACTTGGCTTCTTGCCCAAAAATCCAAACTCTGCCATGTTGTTTGGGCCAATATAACAGCACTTGCCACACTTCATTTGTAAAAAGACATAGGAAGAAAATCTGATCTCTAGAATCCAGTTTATGTATGCGGCAAAAGATATATCTATTATCAATATTCACGCCTCTAGCATCTAGAATATTAGGTGTCAATAAACTGTTTCTCATGGCATGCCAAAGAAACAAACTTATGCCTACTCCAACCATAACCTTTCCAAATTGAATTTCACAACACAGTATTATGTTTTCGAAGTTTCAGCCTCCGTTTACACCTGGCGTTGCTGCAACAACATTTTAGCTTCCAAAACACCACCAGACAATTGAATGACTCCATGCTCCAAAGAAGTCAACTTCTTCCAGCCCCACGTATCTGATTGCAGTGCTTGAGCAGAAAAGACATCATGACCATAAAGTAGATACACATTAGCCCAAATTGTAAATATTGTACAACAAAGTGCTAACTTCCATATCAAGTTAATGCAGTAGCCTTTTGGCCCTCTTTGGTAAACAAATTTTTGATGTAAAAAAGAGCTTTTTAGGAGAATTAGCTGTTTGACCATGGTCAATAAACTCCTTGCGTTGTTTGGTTAAATAGCTTTTAGTAATAATGTTTTGTACCCAAAAAGCTAATTTGGAAAATGCTCTTGAGATGAGCTTTTTGCAAGAGCTTTTTACTATTTATATCAAAATTACCATATTGTCATTTTTTATTTTTAAAAAATCACATTTAATGATACTAAAAACAAAAATCGTACTCTTTCGCTAATTCAATATTGATTTATTCATTTCGCTTGTTCTACATTCCGTCTCTTCTCCACTCCTTCCCTCCTTCAACTCAGCAACTTCGAGAGGGTGGTCATCCTTGAGGATTTGTATCCAAAAAGTTGATGATTTTAATTTAAATATTTTCTTCAATTTAACAAAGAATGCAGGATAATTATACTTTTCAAATGCACAATGTTCTAAAAATTGTCATGCCATATGAAATTCAATTATTACTGAAAGAAAATTAAGTTAACATTAAACAAAAATGTAGAGGTAATAAATATAAAATTTTTACAAAGATATAAATGTAATTCTATAAGTTTCATAAGTCAGAATTTATAATTCATAATTCATGTTGGCAAAAAATGCAATAAAAACAATTGTATTGTTCAAAAAAAGAGAATTATGATATGGGCATAAATGGAATTTTATCAATTAGCCCTCTTAGAAACAGCTAATTTTATCAAACATTTTTTTCAGAAACAGCTAGTGCAATCAGCTAAGTCAAAAAATTAGTGCAACCAGTTAATAGCTTATACAATTAGCTAACAGCTAACAACTATCAACTGATTGTCAAATAGGGCCTTTATATTACAGGGACTATATCTATCTTTTTCCAACAATTATTTATAGTATTTATTTAATTTCTACACTAATTGTTTCTTGAAATTGAATATGCTAGCATCAATTTTTGTTTTCTATTTCCTTTTTTGTTGGTCTAGAGAACTGACATTTTATTCCTACAATCAAGGGGTGAGAGAAATGGATGGTATATTCAACAAACCAAAACTCTGGTGCGAGCTTATTTTAAAATGGTGTCCTACTTTTAAACTTTCTTATAATTGATAGTGCAAACAATATTTGTGGATGCCAACTTCCAAATACTCAAGATTTTACATAAAGTTTTAAAGGGTACAATATTTATGTAAGTGTTGCTGAAAGCACCATGTTAATTCGAGTATTAGGTCCTCATGAGATCGTTGCCTAATTTAGAAAATCACATTAGGTTATTTTTTGACTACATCTTCTTAACCACAAAATTTGTCCCAGCCAATTCAAATATTATACGTCAATGTATTATGCATGATGTCTCTTCGAAACCGAGACGTAGAGCATTTGCTGAAAATTGTTAGTGATGCACATATTGTTAAAAGAGCGAACAATTTCTATTTTTCTTTTTTTTTCCTTCAACTAAATCCATTTGTCAAAAAGAGGTAATTGGTAATAATGGATGCAATCAAAACTTTAGAAATGCCAAAGAGAAAAATAAAGAAATGTAAACGCAAAATTTGGTCAAATAATGAAGCATAATTAGGGAATTGAAGGGAACAAATGTGAAAACATTTCTGTTGCTGGAAATCAAATCCGGGTCTCCTAGGTGAAAACTAGACATCCTAACTGCTGGACGACAACGGAAGTGTGCTTCGACTTTGCGATCAATGTATTGGTCATGAGACAGCCCTATTTTGTTTTCCAAAAGGAAAAATAAAAGGACAGGTTTTTATTTAGGGTTTTTTTTTTTCAGCAAGCCCCCGAATAATTTGGGTAGGTTACGGAATACCACCTTAATTTTTTTATTTTCTAATGTCATGCCTAAACTGCTATCTTAATTTTTAATGTCATACCTTGTTATTTAAAACTATTATATTTTTCAATATTCTACCTAAAAATTAATCCTTTTTGCAATGGCAGCCCTATTATTTTCTTCTTAATTTCATTTTTTTTAATCTAAGCTACAAAATTGTTGCAATAAAATAAAATAGATTTCTTTTGCTGTATAAAATAAATTGATTTTTTCAATTCAAGAAGCTTGCTAATTATTTTAGTGCTTAATTCTTTTTTCCATTTATACAAAAAAGCCCTGTGAAACACGTTGGAAGAAAACAATTTGTTAAAATTGTGACTAAGTTATAACATGATTAATTTGAACTAAACATTATCTACTTTTCAAGGTTTAAAATTCTGAGCTTTGATGGGAATAATGGAAAATCTAAGTATTACTTGGAAACTATTGACGAAGCAAAACAAATATGCTAAATATCTATTTTTCAAGGTTTGTAAAATTGATTGAATTGTTTAGTCACTTCCAATGTGATTTCTCATGCAAAAAAAAAAAAAGATTTTTAAAAATCAGGAGATTTCTCTAAAGCCTTCATGATGGTCTTTTCTTTTATGCATTCGTTATCTTGAACTTTGAAGTTTGCATGACATTCTTTTGAAGCTGGTGTACTAGATTAAATGTTTCTTGTACATAGATTTGATACTCATCCAAGTCCTCTCTTGGTTTTTGGTGCTGTGAAGTTTTATTTCTCTTCTTCTCAATCCAGTTGCGCTATGTCTAACACCACATCTTGATTTGTAAGAAAAGGAATTCCCTTTGCTATGATTAGAGTGCCACTTGTCTTCTTGCCCAAAAATCCAAACTCAGCCATGTTGTTTGGGCCAAAACAGCAGCACTTGCCATACTTCATTTGTAAAAAGACATGGGATGAAAATATGATCTCTAGAATCCAGTTTAGATATACGGCAAAAGATACATCTATCATCAACATTCACGCCTCTAGCATTTGGAATATGAGATGTCAATAAACTGTTTCTCATGGCATGCCAAAGAAACAAACTTATGCCGACTCCAACCATAACCTTTCCAAATTGAATTTCACAACACAATATTATGTTTTCGATGTTTTAGCCTCCGTTTACACCTCACATTGTGGCAACCACATTTTAGCTTCCAAAACACCACCAGACAATTGAATGACTCCGTCCTTCAAAGAAATCAACTTCTCCCAACCCCATATATCTGATTGCAGTGCTTGAGCAGAAAACATCATGACCACAAAGTAGATATGCATTAGCCCAAATTGTAAATATTGTACAACAAAGTTCTAACTTCCATATCAAGTTAATGCAGTAGCCTTTTGGCCTCTTTGGCGAACAACTTCTTGATGTCAAAAAGAGCTTTTTAGGGCATTAGCTGTTTGACCATGATCAATAAACTCTTTGCGCTATTTGGCTAAATAGTTTTTGCTAATAACATTTTGTACCCAAAAAGTTAATTTGTAAAAAACTTTTTAGATGAGCTCTTTGCACGAGCTTTTTACGATTTATATCAAAATTACCGTATTGCTATTTTTTTTAAAAAAAATACATTCAATGATACTAAAAACAAAAATCGTACTCTTTTGCTAATATAATGTTCATTTATTCGTTTTGCTTGTCTACCTTCTTTCTCTTCTCCACTCCTTTCCTCCGTCAACTCAGCGACTCTAAGAGGGTGGTCATTCTTGAGGATTTGTTCCAAAAAGTTGATGATATTAATTAAAATATTTTCTTCGATTTAATAAAGAATGTAGGATAATTATACTTTGCAAATGCACAATGTTCTAAAACTTATCATGCCATATGAAATTCAATTATTACTAAAAGAAAATTAAGTTAACATTAAACAAAAATATAGTGGTAATAAACATAAAATTTTTACAAAGATATAAATGAATTCTGTAAGTTTCGTAAGTCACAATTTATAATTCATAATTCATGTTGGCAAAAAATGCAATAAAAATAATTGTATTGTTAAAAAAAAGGAATTATGTTATGGGCATAAGTGAAATTTTACCAAGTGCCCTGTTAGAAACAACAAATTTAACCAAAGACTTTTTTCCGAAATAACTAGTGCAATCAGCTAAGTCAAAGAGCTTGTGCAATCAGTGAATAGCTAATACAATTAGCTAACAGTTAACAACTATCAACTGATTGTCAAACAGGACCTTTATATATGTTACAGGGACTATATCTATCTTTTTTCCACGATTATTTCTAATATTGATTTAAGTTCTACAATAACTGTTTCTTGAAATTGAATATGCTACTATCCATTTTTGTTTTCTATTTCTTTTTCTTTTTGGGTCTGGAGAACTGACATTTTATTCCTACAATCAAGGGGTGAGAGAAATGGATTGTATGTTCAACAAACAAAAACTCTGGTGCGAGCTTATTTTGAAATGATGTCCTACTTTTAAACTTTCTTGTAATTGATAGCGCAAGCAATTTTTGTGGATGCCAACTTTAAAATATTCAAGATGTTTTACAAAATTTTAAAGAATATAATATTTTGATAACTGTTGCATAAAGCACCATGTTAATCCGAGTATTATGTCCTCATGAGAGGGCTGCCTAATTTAGAAAACCGCATTAGGTTATTGTTTAATCACATCTTGTTAACCACAAAATTTGTCCCAACTAATTTAAATATTATAAGTCAATGTGTTTATGCATGATATCAATTCGAAACCGAGTAGGGCATTTGTTGAAAATGGTTAGTGATGTAAATATTGTTAAAAGAGCAAACAGTTTCTATTTTTCTTTTTTTTTTCTTCAACTAAATTGATTTGTCAAAAAGAGGTAATTAGTAATAATGGGTGCAATCATAACTTGGGAAAAACCAAAGAGGAAAATAAAGAAAAGAAAAAGCAAAATTTGGTCAAATAATGATGCATAATTAGGAAACGGAACAAATGGGGAAACATTTCCCATCACCAAGAATCGAACCCGGGTTTCCTCGGTGAAAGCTAGATATACTAACCGCTGGGCGACGACGGAAGGGTTGCCTTGGCTCCGCGATCAATGTATTGGACATAAGATAGAACTATTTTGTTTTCGAAAAGGAAAATAAAAAGACAGGTTTTTATTTAGGGGTTTTTTTTTTCCAAGCAAGCCAACGAATTATTTAGGTAGGTTACGGAATACCACCTTAATTTTTTATTTTCCAATGTCACACCGAAACAGCTATCTTAATTTTCATTGTCACACCTTATTATTTAAAACTATTATATTTTTCAATAGACTACCTAAAAATTAATCTTTTTTGCAATGTCACCCCTATTATTTTCCTCTTAATTTCAATTTTTTAATCTAAACTACAAAATCGTTGAAATAAAATAAAATAGATTTCTTTTGTTGTATAAAATAAATTGATTTTTTCGATTCAAGAAGCCGCTAATTATTTTCATGCTTAATTCTTTTTTCCATATATACAAAAAATCCTTGTAAAACAAGTGGGACCAAAAAAAATTATTAAAAATGTAATTAAGTCATAACATAATTAATTTGAACAACCTGCTATGAACTAAACATTATGTAGTTTTGCATTTACAAAAAAGGTAATTTTGAGCTTTGATGGGAATAATTAAAAATCTAAGTACTACTTGGAGACTTTGACGAAGCAAAACAAATACGCTAATTTTCTACTTTTCAAGGTTTGTAAAATCGATTAAATTGTTTAGTCATTTCCAATATGTCTTTTCATGGCCAAAAAAAAGGATTTTCAAAAATTATGAGATTTCTGTAAAGCCTTGGTGTTGGTCTTTTCTTTTATGTATTCGTTATCTTGAACTTTGAACTTTGCATGACATTCTTTTAAAGCTGGCGTACTAGATTTAGTGCCTCCTGTACTTAGACTTGATACTAATCCAAGTCCTCTCTTGGTTTTTGGTTATGTGAAGTCTTCTTTCTCTTCTTCTTAATCCCAACTACACTTTGTCTAACTGCGCTAACTGCGCGTCTTCATTTGTAAGAAAAGGAATTCCCTTTGCTATGATTAGAATACCGCTTGACTTCTTACCAAAAAAGTCCAAACTCTGCCATTTTGTTTGGGCCAAAACAGCAGCACTTGCCATACTTCATTTGTAAAAAGACATTGGAAGAAAATCTGATCTCTAGAATCTAGTTTAGGTCTACGGGAAAATATACATCTATCATCAACATTTACACCTCTAGCATTTAGAATATGAGCTGTCAATAAATTGTTTCTTATGGCATGCCAAAGAAACAAACTTATGCCTAGTCCAACCATAACCTTTCCAAATTGAATTTCACAACACAATATTATGTTTTCAAAATTTTAGCCTCTGTTTACACCTGACATTGCCGCAACCTTATTTTAGCTTCCGAAACACTACCAGACAATTGAATGACTCCATCCTTCATAGAAATCAACTTCTTCCAGGTCCATGTATCTGATTGCAATGCTTGAGCAGAAAAGGCATCATGACCACAAAGTAAATATGCATTAGCCCAAATTGTAAACATTGTACGACAAAGTTCTAACTTCCATATCAAGTTATTGGCCTTTTGGCCCCGTTTGGTAAACAACTGTTTGATGTCAAAAAGAACTTTTTAGAGGCTTGAGCTGTTTGACCATGGCCGATAAACTCTTTGCGCTGTTTGGCTAAATAGCTTTTTGTAATAACGTTTGTACCCATAAAGCATTTGTAAAAAGCTCTTTAGATGAGCTTTTTGCATGAGTTTTTTTTACTATTTATAACAAAATTACCATATTGTCATTTTCTTTTTTTAAAAAAATCACATTTAATGATACTAAAAACAAAAATTGTACTCTTTGGGTAATATAATGTTGATTTATTCATTTTCCTTATTCTACCTTCTTTCTCTTCTCCACTCCTTTCCTCCATCAACTCAGCGACTTCGAGAGGGTGGTCAACCGTTGAGGATTTGTATCCAAAAAGTTGATGATTTTAATTTAAATGTTTTCTTCAATTTAATTAAAAATCAGGATAATTATGCTTTTCAAATGCACAACGTTCTAAAAGTTATCATGCTATATGAAATTCAATTATTACTAAAAGAAAATTAAGTTAACATTAAACAAAAATATAGTGGTAATAAATATAAAATTTTTACAAAGATATAAAAGTAATTCTATAAGTTTCATAAGTCACAATTTATAATTCATAATTCATGTTGGCAAAAAATGCAATAAAAATAATTTTATTGTTAAAAAAATGGAATTATGTTGTGGGCATAAATGGAATTTTACCAAGTACCCTATTTGAAATAACTAATTTTACCAAACACCTTTTTCAGAGATAACTAGTGCAATCAGTTAAGTCAAATGGCTAGTGCAATCAGTGAACAGTTAACGCAATCAGCTAACAACTAACAACTATCAACTGATTGTCAAACAGGACCTTTATATTAAAGGGACTATATCTATCTTTTTCACACAGTTATTTCCAATATTGATTTAATTTCTACAGTAATTGTTTCATGAAATTGAATATGCTAGTATCAATTTTTGTTTTCTATTTCTTTTTTTTTTTGGTCTAGAGAACTGACATTTTTTCCCTACTATCAAGGGGTGAGAGAAATGGATGGTATATTCAACAACCAAACACTCTAATGCGAGCTTATTTTAAATTAGTGTCCTACTTTAAACTTTCTCATAATTGATAGCGCAAACAATTTTTGTGAATGCCAACTTTAAAATATTCAAGATTTTATATAAAACTTTAAGAGATATAATATTTTGGTAACTGTTTCTTAAAGCACCTTGTTGATCTGAGTATTAGGTCCTCATGAGAGGGTTGCTTAATTTAGAAAACCACATTAGGTTATTTTTTCACCACATCTTCTTAACCACAAAATTTGTCCCAACCAATTCAAATATTATAAGTCGATGTGTTATGCATGATATCTCTTCGAAACCGAGTAGAGCATTTGTTGAAAATTGTTAGTGATGTACATATTGTTAAAAGAGCGAACAATCTCTATTTTTCTTTTTTTCCCTTCAACTAAATCCATTTGTCAGAAAGAGGTAATTGGTAGTAATGGGTGCAATCATAACTTGGGAAAAACCAAAAAGGAAAATAAAGAAAAGAACAAGAAAATTTTGGTCAAATGAAGATGCACAATTAGGAAAGGGAACAAACGTGAAAACATTTCCATTGCCGGGAATCAAACCCAAGTCTCCTGGATGACAGTCAGACATCCTAGCCACTGGACGACAATGGCAGTGTGCTTCGACTTTGTGATCAATGTACTGGTTATGAGACGGGCCTCTTTTGTTTTTCAAAAGGAAAATAAAAGGACATGCTTTTATTTAGGGGGGTTTTTTTTTTCCAAGCAAGCCACCTAATAATTTGGGTAGGTTACGGAATACCATCTTAATTTTTTTATTTTCCAATGTGGCACCTAAACAGCTATCTTAATTTTCAATGTCACACCTTGTTATTTACAGCTATTATATTTTCCATTACACTACGTAAAAATTAATCCTTTTTGCAATATCACCTCTATTATTTTCCTCTTAATTTCATTTTTTAAAATCTGAACTACAAAATCGTTGCAATGAAATAAAATAGATTTCTTTTGTTGCATAAAACAAGTAGATTTTTTCGATTCCAGAAGCCTGCTAATTATTTTAGTGATTAATTCTTTTTTCCATACATATGAAAAAACCTTGTAAAACAAGTTGGAACAAAAAGATTGTTAAAAATGTAATTAAGTTATAACATAATTAATTTCAACACACTAGTCTGAACTAAACATTATGTAGTTTTGCATTTACAAAAAAGGTAATTCTTAGCTTTGATGCGAATAATTGAAAATCTAAGTATTACTTGGAAACTATTGACGAAGCAAAACAAATATGCTAATTATCTATTTTTCAGGGTTTGTAAAATCGATTAAATTGTTTAGTCATTTTCAATATCTCTTTTCATGCCCCCCCAAAAAAAAGATTTCAAAAATCACTAGATTTCTCTAAAGCTTTTATGATGGCCTTTTCTTTTATGTATTCGTTATCTTGAATTTTGAAGTTTACATAGCATTCTTTTGAAGCTGGTGTACTAGATTCAGTGTCTCCTGTACTTAGACTTGATACTCATCCAAGTCCTCTCTTGGTTTTTGGTGCTGTGAAGTCTTCTTTCTATTCTTCTCAATCCTAATTGCACTATGTCTAACTGCGCGTCTTCATTTGCAAGAAAAGGAATTCCCTTTGCTATGATTAGAATACCACTTGACTTCTTGCCAAAAAATCCAAACTCTGCCATTTTGTTTTGGCCAAAACAACAGCACTTGCCATTCTTTATTTATAAAAAGATATTGGAAGCAAATTTGATCTCTAGAATCCAGTTTAGGTCTATGGCAAAAGATACATCTATCATCAACATTCACGCCTCTGGCATTTAGAATATGAGGTGTCAATAAACTATTTCTCATGGCATGCTAAAGAACAAACTTATGCCTACTCCAAACACCTTTCTAAATTGAATTTCACAACACAATATTATGTTTTTGAAGTTTTAACCTCTGTTTACACCTGACGTTGCCGCAACCACATTTTAGTTTCCGAGACAGCACCAGACAATTGAATGACTCCAGCCTTCAAAGAAATCAACTTCTTCCGGCCCCATGTATCTGATTGCAGTGCTTGAGCAGAAAGGACATCATGACCACAAAGTAGATATGCATTAGCCCAAATTGTAAATATTGTGCGACAAGGTTCTAACTTCCATATCAAGTTAATTCAGTAGCCTTTTGGTCCTGTTTGGTAAACAACTTTTTGATGTCAAAAAGAGCTTTTTAGGGGCATTAGCTGTTTGACCATTTTTATTTTATTTTTTTGGAAAAGGGTAAATATACAACAAAATACTTAGACAACCCTTCTCATAAGGGTTCTACCTAAGTTGTCATCATGTAAAATAGAAGAGAAATTCGATGCATAACTGCAAGTCCAAAAAATTAGAGAAGTAATGGAGTGACCGAACCATGCCATCCAATCGGCTGCAACATTTACTTTACGAAAAATGTGATGAAAAGTAATACTTGTGGTTGTTTCCATGAGCGCCTTAATATCTTTGATGATACAATCAACTTGCCAGGGGGCTTGAATTTTATTGTTTATAGTATCGATGATGATCTTGCTGTCTCCCTCTACTTGAATATATTTGTACCCAGCTTTAATAAACTCACAAAGTCCTAACCTAAGTGCGAATGCTTTAGCCACTATAATGGAGGTATTGCCAAAGTTGGATGCTCCTGCTTGAGGTAGTTCACCTTTCTAGTTACGTACAAGAAATCCTCCTACTGCATTATTTCTAATCAGGAATCCATCAAAATTGAATTTAACATAAACATCATGGGGTTTGTGCAATTGAACAAGATAGTCCCGTTTGTTCGTCTTGTATTTTTGTTGATATTGCTTGGTCGTCGATATGAAGTGTGATTGAGATCTCCACAGCACTAGCATGCTTTGCTCTTATCCAGATTGGCTTGAAGGTGTCGTTGAATGTGATGGCATTTCTCTCTTTCCAGACCCACAAGAGAAAAGTGAATTTATGGAATTGGAGTTCTTGAATGGAAGATTTGAAAAAGAGGAGAATGTCTTTACCATCCCATCCCCAAGAACATTTTGTGGAACGGAAAACATGTGTTGTTTTTCCACTTCAACCCATAACTTCTTAACGAAGTGGCAATTCAAAACAAGATGGGCTATTGTCTCAATCTCTCCCTTACATAATGGACAAACTGGATCAATATTTATTCCTCTCTAAGGAAGAGTATCTCTTAATGGAAGGCCATTGCGAAAACATTGCCAAAGAAAGATTTTAAGTTTGGGAGGAACATTGGTCATCCATATCCACTTGCCCTCCCAAAAATCATTTCTTTGTACGCCTTGGCATAGCCAAGTGGTTGATTTAGTCGAGAAAAGACCACTACCTGTGAGGCCCCAACAACAGGCATCTTGTACAGGGTGAATAGGTAGTGGGATACTGGTGACAAGCGACACAACATTGGGTGGGAGAGCGATAAACAGTTTGGGGATATCCCAGCTATTATCAGCTATTATAAATTCACACACAAGAGTTTGATCGTTAATTTGGTCACGATCCATTCCTAATAGACATATCAAGTTTTGATCATGACACTAGCAGTCTGTCCAGAACTTAATAATTCTGCCGTCACTAACTTTCCAACGTATTCCTTTCCGGTAACATGGGAAATTCTTAGATAATATTTTCCAAACGCACGAGTCGGAGACCATGGTCAATAAACTCTTTGCGCTATTTGGTTAAATAGCTTTTAGTAATAACATTTTATACCCAAAAAGATAATTTGTAAAAAGCTCTTTAGATGAGCTTTTTGCAAGAGGTTTTTACTATTTATATCAAAATTACCATATTGTCATTTTCTTTTTTTAAAAAAATCACATTCAATGATACTAAAAACAAAACTCGTACTCTTTTGCTAATATAATGTTCAGTTATTCATTTTGCTTGTTCTACCTTCTTTCTCTTCTCCACTCCTTTCCTCCTTCAACTCAATGACTCAGAGAGGGTGGTCACCCTGGAGGATTTGTATTCAAAAAGTTGATGATTTTAATTTAAATATTTTCTTCAGTTTAATAAAGAATGTAGTATAATTATACTTTTCAAATGCACAATGTTCTAAAAATTATCATGCCATATGAAATTCAATTATAACTAAAAGAAAAGTAAGTTAACATTAAACAAAAATATAGTGTTAATAAATATAAAATTTTTACAAAGATATAAATGTAATTCTATAAGTTTCATAAGTCACAATTTATAATTCATAATTCATGTTGGCAAAAAATGCAATAAAAATAATTGTATTGTTAAAAAATGGAATTATGTTATGGGCATAAATGAAATTTTACAAAGTAGCCCTGTTAGAAACAGCTAATTTTATCAAGTACTTTTTTCAGAAACAACTAGTGTAATCAGCTAAGTCAAAGAGCTAGTGCAATCAGCGAATAGCTAATGCAATCAGCTAACAGCTAACAACAATCAACGGATAGTCAAACAAGGCCTTTATATTAAAGGAACTATATCTATCTTTTTCCCACGATTATTTCTAATATTGATTTAATTTCTACAATAGTTGTTTCTTGAAATTGAATATGCTAGCATCAATTTTTGTTTCTATTTCTTTTTTTTTGGGGGTCCAGAGAACTGGTATTTTATTCCTACAATACAAGGGTGAGAGAAATGGATGATATTTTCAACAAACCAAAACTCTGATGCGAGCTTATTTTAAAATGGTGTCATACTTTTAAACTTTCTTATAATTGATAGCACAAACAATTTTTGTGGATGCCAACTTTAAAATATTCAAGATTTTATTTAAATTTTTAAAGGATATAATATTTTGGTAACTGTTGCTTAAAGCAACATGTTAATCCGAGTATTAGGTCCTCATGAGAGGGCTGCCTAATTTAGAAAACCATATTAGGTTATTTTTTCACCACATCTTCTTAACCACAAAATTTGTCCCAACTAATTCAAATATTATAAGTCGATGTGTTATGCATGACATCTCTCCGAAACCGAGTAGAGCATTAGTTGAAAATTGTTAGTGATGTGCATATTGTCAAAAGAGCGAACAATTTCTATTTTTCTTTTTTTTCCCCTTCAACTAAATCCATATGTCAAAAAGAGGTAATTGGTAATAATGGGTGCAATCATAACTTGGGAAAAATCGAAGAGGAAAATAAAGAAAAGAAAATGCAAAATTTGGTCAAATAATGAAGCATAAAGGGAACAAATGTGAAAACATTTCCGTTGTCAGGAATCGAACTTGGGTCTCCTGGGTGAAAGCCAAACATCCTAACTACTGGACGACAACGAAAGTGTGCTTTGGCTTTGCGATCAATGTATTGGTCATGATATAACCCTCTTTTGTTTTCCAAAAGGAAAATAAAAGGACATATTTTTATTTAGGGGTTTTTTTTTGGTTCCTGGCAAGCCACCTAATAATTTGGACAGGTTACGAGATTTTTGGGCTGGAATTGATGAGAGGAAGAAGAAGAGATAGGGGATGAGTAACACGTAAAATAATGATGCAATATGATGGAGGAAGATGAAAGAGAAAAGGCCCTGCGGTTATGGTGGAGGAAGAAGATGAAGCGTCGAGGGGGGGCTACTCTGTTCTCTCGGTTTTCTGGGTTTCGTGGGATGGACTGCTGGGGACGACGAAGAAGAAGAAAAAAAGGAAGGGCTC
Source organism: Carnegiea gigantea (assembly GCA_029747015.1). Classification (NCBI taxonomy): domain Eukaryota; kingdom Viridiplantae; phylum Streptophyta; class Magnoliopsida; order Caryophyllales; family Cactaceae; genus Carnegiea; species Carnegiea gigantea. The sequence goes on from JAKOGI010000200.1 coordinate 215,038, forward strand.
ACGTGCAGCGCTGGTGATGCTTTAAATGGGCACTGGGTTGGGGTACTTGGGAAGAGCTGGGGCAGCGAGTTCTGGGGACAAAACGGGCCTAGGCCCAAAAAGAAAGAAAGGGAAAGGGAAAGAGGGAGGAGGGGCGGTTTGGGCTCGGTTGGGCCTCGGATCTGGGCCATTGGGCTCGACTCTGCTTCCTTCTTCTTTTCTCACTTGATCCAGCTTCATTCTTTAACCAATTATTTATTTTTCCACTTTTATTTTCAATTCATACAAAATAAACAAAATAGCATTAAAGTCCTAATTTAATAATTTATTTTGAGTAAATATTGGATAATAGAAGGATATAAAATATTATAATTTCTAGTTTAACATAAGTATTACTTAGAAACTATTGACGAAGTAAAACAAATATGCTAATTATCTATTTTTCAAGGTTTGTAAAATCGATTAAATTGTTTAGTCATTTCCAATATGCCTTTTCATGCCCCAAAAAAAAATATTTTCAAAAATCATGGGACTTCTGTAAACCCTTCATGATGGTCTTTTGTTTTATGTATTCGTTATCTTGAGTTTTGAAGTTTGCATAGCATTCTTTTGAAGTTGGTGTACTGGATTCAGTGCCTCTTGTACTTAGACTTGATGCTTATCTAAGTCCTCTCTTGGTTTTTGGTACTATGAGGTCTGCTTTCTCTTCTTCTCAATCCCTATTGAATTATGCCTAACTGTGCATCTTCATTTACAAGGAAAGGAATTTCCTTTGCTATGGCTAGAATACCACTTGACTTCTTGCCAAAAAATCCAAGCTCTACCATTTTGTTTGGGCCAAAATAGCAGCACTTGTCATACTTCATTTGTAAAAAGACATTGGAAGAAAATCTGATTTCTAGAATCCAATTTAGATCTACGACAAAAGATACACCTATCATCAACATTCACGCCTCTAGCATTTAGAATATGAGGTGTCAATAAACTATTTCTCATGGTATGCCAAAGAAACAAACTTATGCTTACTCCAACCATAACCCTTCCAAATTGAATTTCACAACACAATATTATGTTTCGGAAGTTTTAGCCTCCCTTCACACCTGATATTGCCGCAATCACATTTTAGCTTTCAAAACACCACTAGACAATTGAATGACTCCATCCTTCAAAGAAATCAATTTCTTCTAGCCCCATGTTTCTGATTGCAGTGCTTGAGTAGAAAAGATGTCATGACCACAAAGTAGATATGCATGCCCAAATTGTAAATATTATACGACAAAGGTTTAGCTTCCATATCAAGTTAATGCAGTAGTCTTTTGGCCCCGTTTGGTAAACAGCTTTTTGATGTCAAAAAGAGCTTTTTAAGAGCATTAGCTGTTTGACCATGGTCAATAAACTCTTTGCGCTGTTTAGTTAAATAGCTTTTAGTAATAACATTTTGTACCCCGAAAGCTACTTTATAAAAAGTTCTTTAAATGAGCTTTTTTCAAGAGCTTTTTACTATTTAATATTAAAATTACTATATTGTCATCTTCTTTTTTTTAATAAAAAAATCACATTTAATGACATTGAAAACAAAAATCGTACTCTTTTGCTAATATAATGCTCATTTATTCATTTTGCTTATTCTACCTTCTTTCTCTTCTCCGCTCCTTCCCTCCTTCAACTCAGCAACTCTGAGAGGGTGGTCATCCTTAAGGATTTGTATCCAAAAAGTTGATGATTTTAATTTAAATATCTTCTTCAATTTAATAAAGAATGTAGGATAATTATACTTTTGAAATGCACAATGTTCTAAAAATTATCATGTTATATGAAATTCAATTATTACTAAAAGAAACTTAAGTTAACGTTAAACAAAAATATTGTGATAATACAAATAAAATTTTAGAAAGTTATAAATGTAATTCTATAAGTTTCATAAGTCACAATTTATAATTCATAATTCATGTTGGAAAAAAATGTAATAAAAATAATTGTATTGTTGAAAAAAATGGAATTATGTTATGGACATAAATGGAAATTTTACCAAGTAGCCTTGTTAGAAACAGCTAATTTTACCAAACACTTTTTCAGAAACAACTAGTGCAATCAGCGAGATCAAAGAGCTAGTGAATCAGTTAATAGCTAGTGCAATCAGTTAATCAGCTAACAGCTAAACACTATCAACTGATTGTCAAATAGGGCATTTATATTACAGGGACTATATTTATCTATTTTCCATGATTATTTCTAATATTGATTTAATTTCTACACTAATTGTTTCTTGAAATTGTATATGCTAGTATCAATATTTGTTTTGTATTTCTTTTTTTTTTTTTTTGGGTCTAGAGAACTGACATTTTAATCGTATGATCAAGGGGTCAGAGAAATGGATGGTATATTCAACAAACCAAAACTCTGATGCGAGGTTATTCTAAAATGGTGTCCTACTTTTAAACTTTCTTATAATTGATAGCATAAACAAATTTTGTGGATGCCAACTTTAAAATATTCAAGATTTTATATAAAATTTAAAGGGTATAATATTTTGGTAATTGTTGCCTAAACACCAGGTTAATCCGAGTATTAGGTCCTCATGAGAGGGATGCCTAATTTAGAAACCACATTAGGCCTTCATTTCCAATATGTCTTTTAATCCCCCCCCAAAAAAAAACAGATTTTCAAAAATCACGAATTTCTAAAGGGTCTTCATGATGGTCTTTTCTTTTATGTATTTGTTATCTTGAACTTTGAAGTTTTCATGGCATTCTTTTGAAACTGACTCTTGTACTTAGCCTTGATACTGATCCAAGTCCTCTCTTTGTTTTTGGCACTATGAGGTCTTCTTTCTCTTCTTCTCAATCTCAGTTGCACTATGTCTAACTGCGCGTCTTCATTTGCAAGAAAAGGAATTTCCTTTGCTATGATTAGAATACCACTTTATTTCTTGCCAAAAAATCCAAACTCTGTCATTTTGTTTGGGCCAAAACAGCAGCACTTGCCATACTTCATTTGTAAAAAGACATTGGAAGAAAATATGATCTCTAGAATCCAGTTTAGGTCTACGGTAAAAGATACATCTGTCATCAACATTCACGCTTCTAGCATTTAGAATATGAGGTGTCAATAAATTGCTTCTCATGGCATGCCAAAGAAACAAACTTATGCCTAGTCCAACCATAACCTTTCCAAATTGAATTTCACAACACAATATTATGTTTTGGAGGTTTTAGAGTTCCTTTACACCTGACATTGCCGCAACCACATTTTAGCTTCTGAAACACCACTAGACAATTGAATGACTTCATCCCTCAAAGGAATCAACTTCTTCCCGCCCCATGTATTTGATTGCAGTAGTGCTTGAGCAGAAAAGGCATCATGACCACGAAAGAGGGTTGTCTGATGACCAATACATTGATCGCGAAGCCGAAGCTCACTTCCGTTGTCGTCCAGGCAGCGGAAATATTTTCACGTTTGTTCCCTTTCCTAATTATGATTTATTATTTAACCAAATTTTGCCTTTTCTTTTCTTTATTTTCCTCTTTGGTTTTTCCCAAGTTATGATTGCACCCATTGTTACCAATTACCTCTTTTTGAAAGATGGATTTAGTTGAAGGGAAAAAAAATAAAAATTGTTTGCTTTTTTAACAATATGTACATCACTAACAATTTTCAACAAATGCTCTACTCGGTTTCGAAGAGATATTATGCCTAGCACATTGACTTATAATATTTGAATTAGTTGGGACAAATTTTGTGGTTAGGAAGATGTGGTGAAAAAATAACCTAATGTGGTTTTCTAAATTAGGCAGCCCTCTCATGAGGACCTAATATTCAGACTAACATGGTGTTTATGCAACAGTTACCAAAATATTATACCGTTTAAAATTTTATATAAAATCTTGAATATTTTAAAGTTGGCATCCACAAAATTTGTTTGTGCTATCATTTTAAAATAACCTCGCATCACAGTTTTGGTTTTTTAAATATACCATCCATTTCTCTCACCCCTTGATCGTAGGAACAAAATTCCAGTTCTCTAGACCAAAAAGAAAGGAAATAGAAAACAATTATTCATACTAGCATATTCAATTTCAAGGAACAATTAGTGCAGAAATTAAATCAATATTAGAAATAATCGTAGGAAATGGATACATATAGTCCTTATAATATAAAGGCCATGTTTAGTAATCAGTTGATAGTTGTTAGCTGTTAACTGATTGCATTAACTATTAACTGATTGCACTAGCTCTTTGGCTTAATTGATTACACTAGTTGTTTCTAAAAAAAGTATTGGGTAAAATTAACTGTTTCTAATAGGGCTACTTGGTAAAATTTCATTTATGCCCATAACATAATTCCATTTTTTTAACAATACAAATTTTTTTATTGCATTTTTTGCCAACATGAATTATGAACTATAAATTGTGACTTATGAAACTTATAGAATTACATTTATATCTTTGTAAAATTTTACATTTATCATCACAATATTTTTGTTCAATGTTAACTTAATTTTCTTTTAGTAATGATTGAATTTCATATGACATGATAATTTTTAGAACATTGTGCATTTCAAAAGCATAATTATCCTCCATTCTTTATTAAATTGAAGAAAATATTTAAATTAAAATTATCAACTTTTTGGATACAAATCCTCATGGATGACCACCTTCTCGGAATTGCTGAGTTGAAGGAGGAAAGGAGTTGAGAAGAGAAAGAAGGTAGAACAAGCAAAATGAATAAATCAATATTACATTACCAAAAGAGTACGATATTTGTTTTTAATATCGTTAAATGTGATTTCAAAAAAAGGAAATGACGATATTCAAAATGGTAAAGAGCTCTTGCAAGAAGCTCATCTTAAGAGCATTTTACAAATTAGCTTTTTGGTTACAAAACGTTATTATTAAAAGCTAATTAAGCAAATAGCGCAAAGAATTTATTTACCATGGTCAAACAGCTAATGCCCCTAAAAAGCTCTTTTTGACATCAAAAAGCCGTTTACCAAACAGGACCAAAAGGCTACTGTATTAACTTGATATGGAAGTTAGAACTTTGTCGTACAATATTTGTAATTTGGGCTAATGCATATCTACTTTGTGGCCATGATGTCTTTTCTACTCAAGTACTACTGCAATCAAATACATGGGGCTAGAAGAAGTTGATTTCACTGAAGGATAGAGTCATTCAATTATCTAGTGGTGTTTCGAAAGCTAAAATATGGTTGCAGCAATGTTAGGTGTAAAGGGAGGCTAAAACCTCCAAAACATAATATTGTGTTGTGAAATTCAATTTGGAAAGGTTGTGGTTGGAGTAGGCATAAGTTTGTTTCTTTGGCATGCCATGAGAAACAGTTTATTGACAGCTTATATTCTAAATGCTAGAGGCTTGAATGTTGATGATAGATGTTTCTTTTGCTGTAGACCTAAACTGGCTTTCACTTAGGAGACCCGTGTTCGATTCCCGGCAATGGAAATGTTTTCACATTTGTTCCCTTTCCTAATTATGCTTCATTATTTGACCAAATTTTGCTTTTCTTTTCTTTATTTTCCTCTTTGGTTTTTCCCAAGTTACGATTACACCCATTATTATCAATTACCTCTTTTTGACAAATGGATTTAGTTGAAGGAAAAAAAAAAGAAAAATAGAAATTGTTCGCTCTTTTAACAATATGTACATCACTAACCGTTTTCAACAAATGCTCTACTCGCTTTCGAAGAGATATCATGTATAACACATTGACTTAAAATATTTGAATTAATTGGGACAAATTTCGTGGTTAAGAAGATGTGGTGAAAAAATAACCTAATGTGATTTTCTAAATTAAGCAGCCCTCTCATGAGGATCTAATACTCGGATTAACATGGTGGTTTAAGCAACAATTAACAAATATTATATCCTTTAAAATTTTATATAAAATCTTCAATATTTTAAAGTTGGCATCCACAAAAATTGTTTGTGCTATCAATTATAAGAAAGTTAAAAAGTAGGACACCATTTTAAAATAACCTCGCATTAGAGTTTTGGTTTGTTGAATATACCATGTGTTTTTTCTCACCCATTGGTCGTAGGAATAAAATGTTAGCTCTCTAGACCAAAAAAAAAAAAAAAGAAGAACAAGAAATAGAAAGCAAAAATTGATATTAGCATATTCAATTTCAAGAAACAATTTGTGTAGAAATTAAATCAATATTAGGAATAATCTTTGAAAAATAATAGATATAGTCCCTGTAATATAAAGGCCCTGTTTGGCAATCAGTTGATAGTTGTTATCTGTTAGCTGATTGCATTAGATATGAATTGATTGCACTAGCTCTTTGACCTAGTTGATTGCACTAGTTATTTGTGAAAAAAGTATTTGATAAAATTAGTTGTTTCTAACAAGGCTACTTGGTAAAATCCCATTTATGCCTATAACATAATTCCATTTTTTCGAACATGAATTATGAATTATAAATTGTGACTTATAAAATACATTTATATTTTTGTAAAAAATTGATATTTATTATCACAATATTTTTATTTAATGTTAACTTAATTTTCTTTTAGTAATAATTGAAATTTATATGACATAATAATATTTAGAACATTGTGCATTTCAAAAGTCTAATTAATCTACGTTCTTTATTAAATTGAAGGAAATATTTAAATTAAATCATCAGCTTTTTGGATGCAAATCCTCAGGGATGACCACCCTCTCAGAGTTGCTGAGTTGAAGGAGGAAGGGCATGGAGAAGAAAAAGAAGGCAGAACAAGCAAAATGAATAAATGAACATTATATTAGCAAAAGAGTACAACTTTTCTTTTGATGTTATTAAATGTAATTTTAAAAAAAGAAAATGACAACATGATAATTTTGATGTTAAATATTAATAAGCTCTTGCAAAAAACTCATCTAAGGAGCTTTTCACAAATTAGCTTTCTGAGTACAAAAAGTTATTACTAAATGCTATTTGACCAGATAGCGCAAACAGTTTTTTGACCAAGAACAAACAATTAATGCCTCTAAAAATCTCTTTTTGATATCAAAAAGCTATTTACCAAACAAGGCCTATGCATAAATAAAACAATGCTAAGGTTACCTGCTAATTTTAGTGTTGATAAAATTATCAGTACAATGTATGACTTTGTAGCACCACAAAAACGTGAGCATTTCACCAATGAGGGGATACCCAAATGACCAGCTGGCACTTTGATGTTCAATAATGAACATCTAACTTTCACTGGCATCAAAGTTCAAATGCCACATTTCGTTCCACCATATCAGCCACCCCATCAATGGCAACACTAACACTAGAACATACAGTAACCAACAAATTTCCATGCCTTGATACTCTCTCTGCTACTATATACACTCTTTCTAAGGTGATACTTTAAATTTGTTAACAACCATATATACATAATATATAGACATAGAAAGATCTGAAGATGTCAACGAGTTTCAGTGATAAATCTTTTTATTAGTGTTGTTAGAAGCATGTGCTTGTGCTCACTAGCTAAGATAGAATATGCTCAAAACATGATATAAAAAAAACAAAAGAAAAAGACTTTCCAAATGTGAATATTGCCCCAACAGCTTCTTATGTAAGAGTCGATGATGAATGATATTTGTCTGCCTACCTCTTTTTAAATATGCTAGTGTTATATCCCTTGCTATGCAAGGACATGAGTTAATTTTGTTATTAAAAAATAATTAAAATATACTAATTTATTAAAATAAGTTAATTTTTGTATGGTAGAATAACTATTATGCTATCGTAATAGTTTATGGAGGCATGCATATATTTTTTCTTGCTCTCAATTAGATCACTTAAAATAACATTTTTTTGACACTAAAATTATTTGTTGAATTAGGTTAAATTTTTAATCTTTAATATGCAAGTCATAATCCTGTCATTTTTGATGAGAATATGTTACTATTCTACTAATTATTGCATAAATTATTCATTAAATGGTCAAGTCTTTTAATGTAATGTAACATTGTGTTAAATTAGCGTTACTTTTGTGTGACTATTCAAATGCCTATGTAGTTAGTTTTTTTTAAATTAAATTTCAACTGCAAAGTAATAACATATGTAATAACATATAGTGAATCCTAGTTTTTTTCCCCCCTTTGGAAGATTAGCAAATCCTAGTTAATAATATTAATGTTAATTAATATGAGTCAACTAACATCCACCAATTATAACTTACCAATTCATTGTTATATGCCACATCAGCATGCCACATGTCATTCATACATGATTTGTATCCAACTTTTAATATATATATATATATATATATGATATCCTAGAGGAAAAAACATCACCAACAAATAAAAGCAACATTTACACTATATATAATATAGAAAATTAGGAATTTACCTCGATGTGGAAGCTTTGCCTGAATCTTGTATGTTGATTGCTGCCCACGAGTTAGTTGACTACTAGAGTCACCAAGAAGTCTATGCTCCAAACCCGAACCTCAAAGATGGCTAGGTTGTGTGAGGGAGAGCGCAAAGAGCTGATTAGATTTAGGGAATGTTTTTGCTACTGAGTTGTGTGTCTAATCCCTTGATCTGCTCCCTATTCTATAGTAGCATAAAGCTCCAATAGAATCATGAAATTGAATTGATGAATCAATATTAAATTAATCACCTTGTAACTACTAAACCAATGGGAGATTATGGTGTAGTTAATGTGGGATTAGGTCACCTTTATTCTCTGGTCAACAACTCCCCCTCAGTCACATAAATCACAAATTGCATATCTCCCTGCCAACAAATTTCCTCACACTTCATATTAGGAATGGAGTGTGCGATCAAAAACAAAAATAACAGTGTTATATCAAGTCACCATCTAATTGACATAACACTTTCATAAAATATCAATACCTCGAATCATTCAAAACATCACCGATGGCGTGTACTGTCCTTTGATGCTTGTCAATATATCAATTGATTATATACTGAATAGAATCACCCGAACTTGATATGATGATAAGGAAATGATTTTTCCTTAGACAATTAAAAATAATCCATTTTAGCATAACTGCTTTCCTAATGTGTCCCGCTAGACCATATACACCTTAGCTCTTAGAAAACGTATTGAGGTAGCAACATCATGCATTGACTTCATATTATAACTTTAAGTCAAAGAGTATTGCCAATGAGAATCACACAGTGATAAGAAAAGAGAACTCGCTTATCACTCATTAAATAGGTCGACATTTAGCATACACAGCATGAAAGTGTGTCACGGCATAGCTTTCACTAAGTTGGGCATGTCACTCTTCTATACCATGTGAATTGTTAATGTGGCTTTTACCTAAAAAACCAACCTGAGTCATCAGATCAACATACCTAATGTTAACCTCGATACTCAAGATTTAGCTGTAAGGCTTCGATATGAAAGCTTATTTCATATTCAACTACCTCGAGTCTCTTCTTAGACCTGCTAAGGCAACTATATTCCTTTACTCATACACTTCTGGTATGAGTAACCACTATTGCATACCTAGTGTCATATGATTCAGTCGTATCATGTCCGCTACATAAGCGTTAGGGTGATTGCCTGTGTGACTAGGCTACTCAGAAGCCTAATGACATTTCAATGTGCCTTACAATGTAATTGTATATTTATGAACATTTAAAAGAAACATCAATCTTTATTTCCCAAATACTTAATACAAGGAAAAACATGTGCATCATACACTCAGATACATCCAAAAACCAAGTCCTACGCAAACCTAAGCTCATCACATGAGTTTTAAAAGCATCTCTAGGAATAGGCTTGGTTAAAGGATCCACTATCATCCTACTTGTAGATATATACTTAATGGTAACTTTTATGGCATTTCAAATAAAATGATAACGCCTCTTGATATGCTTAGTTTTCCTGTGTAACTTTGGATCTTTAGTAAATAGAATGGAAGAAGTATTGTTGCACAACATTTCTACAGGATCATCAACTCTAGGAGTGAGATTGAGATCGTGGAGAAAGCTCCTCAGTCATGTTGCCTCTTGAGCGGCAATGCAACAAGCAACGTACTCTGCTTCTAGAGTTGAAAGTGTTGTGCAGTCTTATTTCTTACTGCACCAAGATATGGCTCCCCCGCCTAGGGTGAATACATATCTTGAGGTAGACCTGGACTCATCCAAATTGCTACCTTAATCAATATCCGAATATTCTCTTAACTTAAGGTCCCTGCCTTGTTAGCAAAGGACCAGGTCACTTGTAGCATGTAGGTAGTAAAAGATTCTCTGGACGACTTGCCAATGAGTAGACCTTAGGTTGCTTTGGTAACAACTTACCAAACCAACCGTAAAGTAAATGTCTGGCCGTGTACACAATATGACATACATTAAGCTTTCTACTATACCTGCGTAAGGAACATTACTCATTCTCTCCTTTTCTTTGTCTGTTTCGGGCCATTGGTCGAGACTTAAGGTTAGATCCTTTTCAACCGGAGTGTCCATGAGTTTAGAATAATATATTCAAAAATGTTCCAAGATTTCATTAATATACACTTCTTGACTCAAACCAAGAAGCTTCCTAGAATGGTTCCGAGTTATTTATATGCCTAGGACATACCTAACCTCAGCCATCTCCTTCATCTCGAAGACGGAGGATAACCACTACTTAGTGGTTTGGATCATCTCCATGTTGTTGCTAGCTAACAGTATATCGTCAACATACAAAGTAAGAAACATAATCCCCTCTGTAGTTTTCTTGATGTACACACAGTAATCTTCGGAAATCATATTTAAGCTAAAAGAGATAACGACTCCATGGAATCTAAAATATCATGCTCTGGAAGACTGCTTGAGACCATAAATATACCTTTTAAGACGACAAACTTTACCCTCTTGACCTTGTGATACAAAACCAATAGGTTGATCCATGTAGATCTCTTCTTCAAGATTCATTAAGGAAAGCAATCTTTACTCTTTACGTCCATTTGAAATAATTCTAAATCTAAATGGGCAACCAGGGCCATAAGTAGGCGAATAGCGGCAATTCTCACTACAGAAGAAAAAGTTTCTTCATAGTCTACCCTGTTGATTTGTATAAACCCCTTCAGCACTAAAGGAGCCTTAAACTTATCAATTAATCCATCAACGTAACGTTGTATCTTGAAAACCCACTTGTTTCCAATCGATTTACATCAGGGGGTAGAGATCAATAAGTTCTCAAATCTTGTTTCTCACCCTAGAGTTCATTTCATCCCTCATGGCGTCCATCCATTCTTTGTGGTTTGGTAAATCAATAACCTCTTAAAAAGAGGTAGGTTATTCTATTTCGAAAGGATGCATAGGAATATCTCCTCTTCGATTTGAAAATATTGTCAAGGAATTCTTCCACATTCACTTCTCGGGAGTATAGAACCTATGCTGGCTTGACCCATTGAGGTATTCCTCCCCCTATCTCTAGGGGGTGTAGAGTCTTCAAGTGGTGGATTATCACTCCCACTATCCTGAGGACTAACTTCATGTTCAAGAATTAGAGACTGAGGATAAATCTCATTCTCAGGTTGATTCTCTTGGGAAACCATAATCTCATCATCTCTTCCAGACAATGGAAGAGTACTATCCTTGGCGACACGGTGAGTGTTTAAATTCTCCCCCTCATCAAGAGATATCAAGTCATCTTCCTGTAACTCATACAACGCTAGTTCCTTTTTGATGTCATCAATGCTTGGGAACTCATCCTCAAGAAACTCAACATTGTGTGAATCTATTTCCATCATACCATCATTAAGGTGTTCTGCAAACCTAACATATCCCTTAGAATGTTTAGGATACCTTATGAACACCATTTTGGTGGCCCTTAGACTAAGTTTTCCACGTTTGTGAGTTAGGTTGTGTACATAACCAATCGAACCCCATGGGCGTAAATGTTCTAAGGAGGGATTTTTACCATGCCATAACTCATATGGAGTGGCGGATACGCTCTTACTTGACACAGGGTTAAGAATGCAAGCTGCTGTGAGTAACACATCCCTTTAAAAACTAATTGGAAGGTTAGCGTATGCCATCATTGACCTGACCATATCAAGCAATGTTCGATTCCTATGCTCTGCCACACCATTTTGTGGTGGGATGCTAGGAATCGTAAGTTATCTTCGCATACCCTTTTCCTCACAAAACTCTTTGAACATATGTAAGAGGTATTCGTGACCACGATCAGTTCAAAGAGTCTTAACTCTTCGTTCTAACTAGGTCTCTAGCTCGACGACAAAGCGTTTGAGCACAAAAAGTGCCTCATAGCGATTTGGTAATAGGTACACATGCCCATATCTGAGTAATCATCTATGAAAATGAGGAAATAGAAAGCCCCATGGCATGCTTTCGCCTTCATGGGTCCATAAATATTAGAGTGAATGAGCTCGAAAGGCTTCGCGGTCACCTTACCGGCCAGACATGACTTCCAGGTAACTTAACCTTAGTAAGTCGATCTAAAATACATTCTTAAACTAGCCTATTCATTCTATCTTAGCCGATATGGCTAAGTTTAGCATGCCATTTAATTGATTCAAAATCGGAATCAAAATGTGAGACAAAGACAAAAGAAGAATTATTATAACAATCATCCAAATCAAGCACAAGAAAATCATTTCTTAAAGTAGTGTGGCCAAACACATTACCACCATACAAAATGTTCAAACAATTAGGACAAGAATTGAAAGAAAATCCAGACTTTATTAAAGAAACTAAAGACAAAAGGCAAACTCATACCCTAGGTGTGTAAAGAGCATCGAAGAGAAGCAACTTATTTCCTCCTCGTAATCTGAGTTGGTACGTTCCAACATCCTCTTCACTACCGTTTGCTAGCATGACAGACTGTAAATCCATCGGGTAGCGATGAAAGTCTACAAAATCAGCTCGATCCCATGCTATATCTTGCTTGCTCCCGTATCTATAATCCAATTAGGAAAAGAATTAGCAACTAATGCATGGGAATAGACATACAATTTAGGAGAATAAGTGAAGAAAGGTACCTTCTGAGGCTCTAGACAATCCTGAGCATAATGACCTTTTTTCACAATTATAGCACTTCCCACGCGATATATTTTTCTTTCCATTGCCTTTAGCCTTATGCTTCTTACCAATACCAACCTATGGCCAACCCTGTTGAGGGGGGCAAGAACCTTTCCTAATTTTCCTACCTCAATTATTCTTATTACCTCTAGGCCTATTTCCTTCAGCAACAAGAGTCACACTAAGAGCACCGAACATTTTCAGACGTTCTTCATCCATTTTGAGGTGGTTTTGGATCTCTATGAAGGTCTTTAAATGCTTAGAATGAGTCAAGATGAACTTCACATTTACCCCAATGCTCAGGTTCATTAAAGATAGTCCGAATTACATGCAGGACTTGCTCACCCTCAGAGATTTCCGCACCAGTACCCTTGAGATCATGAATCATGACATTCATGGTTCGTAAATGCTCAGTTATAGTACGACTGGAGTCCTTTTGTACTGCATCTATTTTAATTGAAATATTTTAGATGTCTATCCAAAATGGATTTTGAATTTATCCCACATGTCCTTAGCCGTGGGACATGCCTCAAACTCTCCAATTCGATCATCGTGCATGCAGTACAACATAGTAAAGTATGCCCTATGATCCTTCTTAGACCAGTCTTGGTAGGCATGTAAGCTTTCTTAATACTGCATAGTAGTAGTATCACTGAGCTTACCATCTTTATCCTTATCTGATGGTGGACACTTGGCTACCGTCAAGTGTTCTAGGCAATCTCTTTTGTTTAGAAGATACTGAATCTTCTGTTTTCATATGTCATAGTTAGTGCCATCTAACTTCTAACTAGTGGATAATTCATCAATCATTGCATTGTTCGTTACCATATCTACAAGTGTACAGTAAAAGATGGACGTAAGACACATATTCTTTAAGTAATTAAATTATTAAAATTTCATCATTCATGTCATATGATCGAAAATTTTGCTAGGCTCATAATCATCTCATACAATCATGAACTAGAAATTTAAATAATTCAATTACAATATTTTCATAAAAAGCTCATTCATATGGACCACAAGAAAATGTTAAACAAATTAACATTAACTTGAATATCACAATGATATTGAATGAATTAATGTAAAATCAATTTATATAATTATAGTAAAATTAATTTTATATGTGAAACAACTTCATATAATCTCAATCCAATGGATAAATCACTTAACATGCAATGTTATAATTTCTGGTTATATAAACCAAATTCATATAACACGTTAGCATGTAATAATCAACATTTTTACGTTGAACATATTAATGTTTTTAATAACAATTTCATGCATTTTAAATTGAAACCAATTCAAAAATTTAATTCAACTGAAGAGTTAACTACATGCTTCACATTATATGAACTTGTATACAAACAAAACCATAACTCAAATCAAGAATTATTTTTATGCCATTACTAATAACCTTGATTATTATTTTTAACCCCCAAAAAAAAAGAAATCATGAAATGAAAAAAACTTTGAATAAGCAAACCCTAATAAAACCCGAGAGCCACTCCCCCCATTTTTTAATTTTTGCTCGGTCTCCACAAGTACAATTATTTGGGGCCAGTCTCTCTCTCCAGATTCACAGCCCTTGTACTCTCTCTCTCTATTCAAGTGCTCGAGACTCTCTTTCAATCTCTCAAACCTTGTGCTTTGAGAACTCATATGGCTCTCTTCTTGAATTCATTCTCTCTTTCTAAACCCTCAATGACTCATACTAACTCTCGAAGAATCTATGAGTTCTTCAATTTCTTCATGCCCTCGACACCACCACCTACTTCGGCCCACCTAATCGTCGTTCTCTCTCTAAACTGCGGGCGCCTTGGCCATTGTAAGAGAGACGCGGTCGGTTCCCTTGAAAACCACAACAGTAACCACCCACATGACGACCCCCGTCACCCTCGACGCAGTCAGTTCCCTTGAAAACCACAATAGTAACCACCCACATGATGACCCCCGTCACCCTCCCAGCTGCCAAAACGAAGCCTATGGCTTCACCTACTTTCCTGTCTGACCAAATAACCACGCAGAGGAGTAGATTGGCCGCCTATCAGTCGACTGGGGCCGACCACTCGCGCAATGCGCCACTTGAGTGGCAGTTCGTGAAGTACATGCATGGCTGATCATTGTTTGTTTGTTTGTTTGTTTTTTTTTGGCGTGTTTCTATGTGGGAAGATGTAGATCGGCGTTGTCGAGGGCTATTGGAGGAAGAAAATAAACACGGTTATTTTCGTTGGCGATGTGTAACCCACATGTGCTGCCCCTATGAGCGGATTTGATGGCTATTAGGTATGTATTTTTACCCCTTTGTTCCTCGTCTCCCTTTTTCTATTTTTTGGGGTCCATGGGATGGCTAGACTAGGCAGTAGAGGGTCAGAGGTCATGTTCATCGAGTCTTTTAGAGTTTCGAGGAATAGAGAGTCTAGATCTATAAGTTGTTTAAGGGCGACGGGTGATCTCGGCGAAGGGCCTTGCTTAATTTTTTCCCACAATATTTGGACAGATAATCATCTTGATGCGTATAAACATGAGGCATAACTTCTTTTTATTATTGGCTTATTAGCATTAGTCTTGGTTTTGTATATTTTCTAGTCACATAGAATAATACAATAATAAAATGGCATACTAGCATTTAAACATTAGTATGTGAACCGAGATTCATGTTCTGTTATCACACGGATTAGCATTCTTGATGGATAAACAGAACCTAGATTTATCAAACATGAATTTTTAGGGTAGCATCAAACAAATGTGGCTCTGATACCATTGTAAGAAATTAGAAATTTATCTTGACGCGAAGCTTTGCCTGAATCTTGCCTGTTGATTCCTAACCACGAGTTCGGTGGCTACCATAGTCACCAAGGAGTCCACGCTCCAAACCCGAACCTCAATGATGGCTAGGTTGTGTGAGGGAGAGGGCAGAGAGCTCATTAGATTTGGGGAATGTTTTCGCTGCTGAGTTGTGAATCTCATTCCTTGATCTGCTCCCCATTTTATAGTAGCACAAAGCTCCAACAGAATCATGAAATTAAATTGGTGAATAATATTGAATTAATAACCTTGTATCTACTAAATCAATGGGAGATTATGGTGCAATTAGTGTGGGATTAGGTGACCATTATTCTCTTATCAACATATAGTTTCTTCATAGACGTACATAACGAAGAATGTAATGAACTGACATCTCATAACATAATTTAAAAGTAAGATTGTTGCTTCTGATTTTCCTTCCATCCACATTCTACTTGGGCGAGATTTTTTCCATTATAGGAGATAGGAAATTACAGGACACCTTGGTCCTGGGTCTCCTGGAAATTTGGTGTCAAAATGAGGAGTATGCTGCCTGCATGCATTGCACCACGACGACAGACTACTGTAGTGCTAGCTATAGCTAGGCTGTTAATCTTGGAAATGCAGGGCTGCATTTCTGGGAGTATCGACTCGATCATCGATCATAAATATGTACTTTGTGCTAGAATTTGCAGCTAAGATTGATCCCCCATCACGCTAGTCATGTATCCTTGCCTTATATGTGGACAACTCGACTTATGTCAATTATTGATCCTCATTCTCAGTGCTATTAAACCACCTTATTGCATTATCTCTTTTAATTCTGTAACTTAATTTTTCATGTTTGATTGGTTGACCAAAAGGCCAGATACACAAGTTGTCATATCATATTTGCTACATTGGGTTAGCTGACTGAGGGATCAATTAGATAGGCTTACTATGTGGACCATTTTAGAAATTAAGGACTACTTAAATTGACCTTTAAAAGAAATATCATAGTTGTAGCCATCGTAGTGCCCTTGATCCAACAAGGGTGCATACGTGCCTGTGGTTGTGTTTCTAGATTTTGACATTAAACTCTGTTCCATTTGCTTAAGACTAGATGACATTATCATTTTTAATTAAACTGGTAGAGTTGAGGTTGAACCTAAACAATTTAATTTGTAATTTTTGAACACCTTACATGAAATTTTGAGGGAAAATTTTTTAATTGAATTAGAATTTCTTCTTTAAAAAGTTTCAATCTATTCTGCGTGTTTTATAATTAATGTAGAAATTTCATGGCTTTTTTCATTCATTTGATTTGCTTAACTATGCTCAAAATTTATTGATTGGCTCTAAACTTATCTAGAGATTAGATATGAAACTTTTGAGACAAACTTTTAAAAAGGCTCGAACATATGCAAATGTGTAGAGTTAAAAATATATATATATATAATTCATACAGGTAGACGACCCTGAGTTTTTGTTGTGGAAGTCACAAATTTGGGGACATATTGTTGGAGTACTAATCAAGATGAATGTCTTTTTTGGATTCCCTAGTAGTATAACATATAACCACTTTATAATCGACTGTCAGAGGACGACATAGTAACCGTCGATATGTCCGAGTGGTTAAGGAGACAGACTTGAAATCTGTTGGGCTTCGCCCGCGCAGGTTCGAACCCTGCTGTCGACGAATTCTTTTTAAATTCTTTTGCTCGTGCCTGTTGCGCACTGATATGTTTTCTGATGTCAGCGATAGGGCTTGGGCATGACTTCCTGTCCTGAAATCCCCCAAAAAATTTGGGAATTAGTCAGATGACTTGGGAAGAAGCGCATTTAAATAATCTTTACTAAGAAACCAAATCATGCGTAGTAGTTTAATTACTAAACTAAATAGAGTGACTCATATGTTTGTGAATTGTGATGATATATCTTTGCGATACATGCTTCGTTACACTATTTATCCTTTTTTTTGATGGGAAAACGTAAGCACAAGGAATTTGCAGAACCCTTTTCACAAGTGTTATGCCTAAATTGTTATTAACGAGAATAGAAATAAATTCCTTATACGAAGGGAAAGAAAAATAAAAAATGGACGTTGAACGAACAATACAACCATACTTTACTATCCAATCAGCTGCCGTGTTGCTTTTACGATAGGTATGTTGAGATAAGCAATGCACATTAGGAGAGATCATATTGTAGACATCTTGCAACAAGGCTTAATTCTACCAAGGGATATAAATATGACCGTGGACCGCTTGGATGATGACTCTATTATCAACAATAAGGTGATGACAGCCCGCTGCTAGAGCTTTTCGGATCCCATCATGCATGGCTGTCACTTCTGCGACCAAGGTTGGGGCACCTTCCGAGAACCGTGTTCCTGCCTGAATAAAACGTCATGTCCAATCTCTAAGAAAAAACCTACTGCCACAACGGAAGAAGAATGGGTACTATCAAAATTGAGTTTGATGTACCCCCTGGTGGAGATGTCCACCCAATAAATTGAGTGGGCTTGTGAGATGGTGTAGTAGTTGGATGATAAAAGGAAGGAAGGTGGGAAAAAGAAGCATGTAATTTCCATTAAGCTAGATCGCATTTTGCCCTTATTAGTGAGCCCATATGTTTTGGTACCTCATTATTACAAACCATAGCATTAAGACTCTTCCAGATACTCCATAGGAGAATCACTATTCAAGTTAGAGAAATACTCTGTGCAGTGTACAAATCATGTAGTCTATCCTAAACAGAACTAGGTAGTTGTGGGTTAGGAAAAAATGGAAGCCAATTATGACTAATCGCAAGATCCCAAATTTTCGTCATCATAGGACATCCAACAAATAGATGATCTATATTCCCAATTTCTGTAAGGGAAGCTGAGCAAATTGGATCAACATGGGTACCTTTACGAAGGAGATTGGCCCTCGAAAGTGAGTCCATTATGACAAAGCTGCCATAGGAAGATCTTAGGTTTAGGCATAACATCAATTTTCCATATCCAATTAAACTTCCAGGAATCTTCACCATGTGTGATGTTGTCATGGGCTCTCTAGGTAGTAGACTTGGTAGTGAGGTCTCCACTACAGTGAAGCCCCAATAAAAGGAATCCTCCATATTCATAAACGGGATAGGCATTGCCAAAAGACTAACCAAAATTTTGCAGGAGTGATAAAGTCACTAACCTTGACTTGAGAAATATCATGAATCAAAGGAGCAAAATCAAGAAGCTCGACTAAAGGTAACTTATGGGGCATCAGGTATCTAACCAAAAAGAAATGGCATGGTCATTGCCTAATTTTCATCGTTTACCTCATTTAACAAAATCTCTAGTATGAAGCATGCATTTCCAACCCCATGAATCAATCTAATTTCTGTTATTGTGGAAGAAGGTATTAGGGGTACCATATTTAGCGTGTATCTGTACAACAACACCACCACCACCTCACAGTGCGGATCTCGCTTTCGCGGGGTCTGGGGAGATCCAGCTGTAGGCAACCTTACCTCTACCGGCATTCCTATCCGTAAAAAGGCTGATTCCAAGAGATCCATAAAAAGAATTTTGTGAAAATATTTTAAAGAAGAAAGCTTTTATGAAAACATTTTATGGGAAAATTAAGGACACATAGGAAGGAATGACTAAGATAAATTAAAAGGACAAGTTGTTGAAACTATGAAACGTAAGAACAATATAACAGAGGAAGGTAATATACCTTAACAATCAGGGGTAAGCAAACGTTGTCTCTTCCCAGAAGAAAGTACTACCTGCATACAAACACGACATATAAAAAAAAAAAACCACTACCAGTACTAAGCCACTACAACCAAAAGACAACTACAGGGTCGACTTTCTGCGATCTAAGGTCTTAATCCTATCCCGCCACAGCCTCTAATCCTAAGTTAGGTCCTCCATCAAACCTACAACTTTCAAGTCCTCTCTAATCACCTCGTCCAAACTCTTCTTTGATCGCCCCTCCCTCTTTTACCTTCGGGGATGTTGATCATCTCATATCTCCTCACTGGAGCGTCCACACTCTTCCTTTTCACATGACCAAACCATCGGAGGGTTGTTTCTCTCATCTCATTTTCGATGGGAGTTACTTTAGTTAAGTCCCTGGTTACTCTATTCCTAATTCTGTCTATTTTTGTATAACTACACATCCACCTAATCATCCTTATCTCTACTACCATTAACCTTTGAACCTGCGTCTTTTTTAGAGGCCAACATTCCGATCCATAGAGAACAGCCGGTCTAACTAATGTACGATAGACTTTACCTTTCAATCCTAGGGGTACCCTCTTATTACACAGCACACCTGAGGTATACTTCCATTTTTACCAGCCAACTTTTATTCGCTGGTTAATATCTTCGTCAATATCCCCATTCTGCTGAATGATCGAACCTCGATACTTAAACTTATCAACCTTGGGTATCGACCTCCCATCCAGGGTGACTTCTCCCCCCACATCTACCCTTCTGCTGAAATAGTAATGAAGGTATTCCATTTTTGATCTACTTACTCTAAAATTTCTAACTTCCAACGTATACTTTCATCGCTCCAACTTGTCATTAACTCCCTGTCTGGTCTCATCAATAAGAACAATATCATCTGCAAATAGCATACACTATGATAACGCATCTTGAATCCCTTTTGTAAGTTCATCCATAACTAGAGTGAAAAGAAAAGGACTTAAAGCGGTGCAGGCCCATGCCAACGAAGAAGTGATTGGTGACCCTGCCTGGCGTCCTAACACTCGTCCTACCTCCCTCGTACATATCCTTAATAACTCGAATATACAAGGGTGACACTTCTTTCTTTTCCAAATATCTTCATAACACTTCATGCGGAACTCTATCATATACTTTTTCTAGGTCAATGAACTCCTTTCTTTAGCATGCATCTGTCTAAACCAACAATTATTCGATTGGGTGATGAACTTTTGAGATAGTTTTTGCCACAGAAGCATTGTTAATAGCCCCCGTTTTACACAAACTTAAGCCACCCAATTTTTCAGATGGCATATTTTAGCCCAGGCAACCATAAAAAGCCCTTTCCTGGTATAAGATTTTTTTCCAGAAAAAGAATGCAATCCAAAATTTGCGAAATAGTAGTAAGGATTTGAAAGTACTACATAGTGTGACTTGGCAAAAATTCTAAATTAGATTGGATGAGAACTACTAAGCCAGCTTTAAATAGAGAATTAGCTTTCCAATTAGCAAGGTTAGAGTTCGCTTTGTCATCAAGGTTCTTGAATAATTCTGGAGATAGGCGACCCAAGAAAACATACTACCCTAGATACTTACCCAACGATGAACTTGTGGCAATGTTTAAGACACTCCTAACATGTTGCTTGTCAAGAGGAGTGTTCTTGGAGAAAACAATAAGTTACTTATTTAGATAAATCAGTTGTCATAATTTGGCGGCAAAATATGTCAAGTATGGCTTTCAAGTTGAAAGCAACTTGAGAAGTAGCTTTACAAAACAATAGACTATCATGAGCAAATAGTAAATAAGGAATTTACACTGCCCTATACAATTGTTTAATTCCCATTCTAGATTTAGTATTCAACAATTAGTGCAGTAATCATTTTGCCAGCGCATCCATATAAAAAAGAAGTAGATATGGTGACAAATGATCATCTTGACATAGCCCACGAGTGGGTTTTAGGAATTCACATGGTTCATTATTTACAAGAACAGAATAGGAAACTGTAGAAATGCATTCCTTTATCCAATTGATCTAAACATGATGAAAGCCCAATTGGGTTAAAAATTTTGGGAGGAAGTCCCATTTGATCCTATCATAGGTTTTTTTATATCTAGTTTAACAGTAACATAACCTTTTTTACCTTTAAAATGATAAAATTTATTCACCACTTCATGGGCAAGTAAAATATTATTGTGAATTGCTCGATGTGGCAGAAAAGCACTTTAAGTAGGATGAATGCGACATTCCAAATTTGGATGTAACCGATTCACCAAAATCTTAGCCCGAATTTTATAGAAGGTGTTACAGAGATTGATAGATCGGAACTAGATACCAGTTTCTGGATTATCCACTTTTAGAATAAGAGCAATAAGAGTGTGATTGAATTCTTTGAGAATTTTTCCTGAACCAAAGAAGTCTTTGATAGTACCCCAGAGCAAATCCTTAAGAATGTCCCAATGTTACTGATAGAATGAAGCTCCAAACCCGTCTGGTCCTGGAGCCTTATATGGAGCCATATGAAAAATTGCAATATGGATTTCCTTCTTAGACATCGGATAAATAAGTCCAAGACTATCATCCATGGCAATCAAAGGCGAGATAGAGAGGTTAGGAAATGGCAAAGAGCGACATCATTTCGATTTAAATCGGTGAGAAAAATCTAGAATGAACTTATTTTTGATGGATTCAATCTCATCAAGCCAAACATCTGTCTCATCCTTAATACATACAATGTCACATCAACTTTTCCTGGTACTAGCAGATTGGGGATAAAAAAATTCTCAATTCCTATCCTCATTAAGAAGTCATTGCTTCTGGGCATATTAACCCAATACTGTTGATTAAAGAACATCAATTTCCCTTTGCCTGATTAATCGAAAATGTCAACTGTTAAGACAATGGGTATTCGTGGATTCCAAAAGTTTGTTTTCAACATATTGCAATTTGGTCGTATTCTTTTCTACTTGAACGCGGTAGTTGGCAAATTTAAATAGACCTCTATCGCTTGAGATCCTTTTTTGTAGCCTTGAGGCGTTGAGCAAGATGGAACATAAGAGCACCGTTGACCCGCATTGACTATTTTTTTTTCACTATAGAATGGACATCTCCATAATGGTTCCAGTTAGGCTAAAACTAAAAAGGAGGTCTCTTAGTGGCAGGGTAAGAAGAAGAAGTATGTAAATAGACATAGCTATGATTTGAAAAGATAAATGGCCCGGAAGTGACAAATGCATTCGGATAAATATTAATTCAATCTTGTCAACCAATTGCTTTGACAAGGCATTCATAAGTGAAATGACCATTCAATCTTTTTTTCCAAGTAAAAGACCTAACTTGTACTTGAATAGAAGATCCTTGGACAGTATCAAAGAATTGCAGTAAGCATCTACAATGTGATGGAGACAAGGAGGAGCACCCTCGCTTCTCCGAAAAATATTCTAACTCATTAAAATCACTAATGAGACACCAAGGAGTATCAATGAGATCATTTAAATTAGATAAGGGTTGCCAACAAGGATCTTTTTTCCTGAGTTGAGTTAGAGCATAAATTCCAGATATAAAATTCAGTTTCTGAATATTTAGATACATGACAAGCATATGAATAGCTCTATGCACCTTGAGTAAAACATTTGCATTAATGATGATGTTATTCCATAATACCCAAATACCACCAGAGTAATTTTAGTTGCTAACAAAGTCAAAGTGTTCATGTCACAGTGTAGTAATAAGTTTCTTTGTTGTTTGATCTGAAACCATAGTTTCAGTTTAAAAAAGGTAAATTAGGTTTACGGGCTTGGTTAATAAACCGAATCTTATTCCGAATTTGGTAACAAAGCATAATGAAAACTTGATAAAGGAACAACACATTGCTCCTAGTTTCTGAAAATTAAGCCAAAGTCGAATCCAAATACCATGACTGAAAAATGATCCACATAGGTAACAAAGCAACCCATGTAGAACATGGGCCATAAGGGTGCCTGAGTGAGCATAGGATGTTGAATCATATTTACAAAAAATGTTCTTAAGAATACAAGCAGTTGAATATGATCTGGGCATGCAGATGCATATCCCAGCACTCCAAAATTATAACATTAAAAAATTTGCAGATAGCTTAGATCAAATAACTTGATCAACCAGAAGAACAATATAACTAGCTTGCTATGCATAGAAGCATGTGTCATAAGCTTATGAAGGCCACTAGATTGAAACGAATAGTCCACTAACGACGCTAGTGAATGTATACGTGAAGGGTTATACCCACAAAGGTGTAGGACAAGCATCCAAGGATGCGAACAAAGCACACAAGTTGCTGGTCCAGGCTCATCATAAGTTGGTGCAGCAACCTTGACAGTGGTGAATCTGATTTCTTCGAGAAGCAATCAAGGATGGTAAGCCCACATGAGCAAGGAAAGACAGGAAGCAAATAAGGGGGAAATGAGACAAAGGTTAATCCTAAGACATGCAACAAGCAAATGATACAACCAGTGGCGAATGCAAGAATTAAATCAAGCGGGGTCGGGTTCAAATACATACGATTTGAAATTTTAAATTTATCAATAGTCATAAAAATAAAATTACAAAACTAATGCAATTAAGGAAATCGAGCCTTGATGCCTTGGAAATGATGATTTAGTAGGTAACTTTTTAAAGTATGTATGCATTTTCAACTGGACCAAAAAAAGTCAATTGGACAAGTAGAGAATATTCAACAATTGTAACTAATTAGTGGCGAATCCAACCAATGGACGACACATACAATCGGAATTGACAATTGATTTAAAGTTTTAAACAATTAATCTAGCCATCTAAGTAATTAAAAGTAAATAGTTGAAAACTGACAAATAATAGATAAAATTAAACTAAATACTTAAAATTAGATATAGGATTTTCGTATTTGTACCTTCGATCGAATGAAGTTTTGGCATTGGTGGTGAGGAAGGGGCGTCAAATGGGCAGCCAATGGAGTGGCGCGCCTGGCTAATTGAGAGCGGCTGTCAGCTACCTCGAGTGGGTGAGGGCATGGGCATGCCGTCGTGGGCGACTGGGTGTGTGGGCAGCAAGGCGAAATTGAGAATGAGGGGTGGGGTGGAGTCGAGTTGTGCCGGGCTCCAATTCGAAAACTTGGGCTAGAAAAAGGAAAGGAGAGAGCTATTGAGTGACAATGTTAGTAACATGATTCGAAACTGCAACCACCTGCCCTCTGCATTGAATCTGCACGCCCAACCAACCGCTGGACCAAGCTTTGATGCTCTCACTTACCTTATATGTATATATATATGTATGTATGTATGTATGTTTTATTTAACATAACTAATTGCTTTTTTTAAATTTTTGAGCAGGGTCGCCTGATCCCACGTGAGCCTCCCATGGCTCCACCCCTGGATACAACGTAGCATTCATTGAAAAGAAGGAAAAAAACCAACGTGCATGATAATAGCATTGGTCAAAGGAATCACCCAGTCCAAAGGAGAATGTAAAGCTACGAAGAATAGATGGCATAGTAGATAAACAAAGGAGATTTTTGTAATAGAATAAAGATATAACCTGGAAGCACGTACAAGAAACAGGACCCCCACAGGTACCCCAACCTAACCCAAGCAAAAATACATATATATGAACATTACACCCAAGAAAAAATAGTGCAACAAAAGGGGGGCCTACATAATAAAATGAAGTGAAACATAAAAAGGGAGCGGGGTTATGCCAGAAAGATGACTAAAAACATGAAAGCAAGTGCTTGCACATCCACTGTTTTGAACCCCCACAGGTACCCCAACCTAATCGGATTGCGCAGTACAACTCCAACATGCATGCTTAACTCTTGCATCTCTCCTAGAGAACATTGACAAGGAGCAAGTGCTTTCATGCTTTTAGTTATCTTTCTGACATAAGCTCGCCCTCTTTTTATGTTTCACTTCATTTTATTATGTAGGGCCCCCTTTTGTTGTACTACTTTTTTCTCGGGTGTAATGTTCATATGTATTTTTGCTTGGGCTAGGTTGGGGTACCTGTGGGGGTCCTGTTTCTTGTACGTGCTTCCAGGTTATATCTGTATTCTATTACAAGAATTTCCTTTGTTTATCTACTGTGCCATCGATTCTTCGTAGCTTTACACTCTTCTTTGGACTGGGTGATTCCTTTGACTAATGCTATTATCATGCATGTTGGTTTTTTTTCCCCCTTCTTTTCAATGAATGCTACGTTGTATTATTTGCTTGTTGCATGTCTTAGGATTAACCTTTGTCTCATTTTCCCCTTATTTGCTTCCTGTCTTTCCGTCCTCATGTGGGCTTACCATCCTTGACTGCTTCTCGAAGAAATCAGATTCACCACTGTCAAGGTTGCTGCACCAACTTATGATGAGCCTGGACCAGCAACTTGTGTGCTTTGTTCGCATCCTTGGATGCTTGTCCTACTCCTTTGTGGGTATAACCCTGCACAGATACATTCACTAGTGTCGTTAGTAGACTATTCGTTTCAATCTAGTGGCTTTCATAAGCTTATGACACATGCTTCTATGCGTAGCAAGCTAGTTATATTGTTCTTTTGGTTTATCAAGTTATTTGATCTAAGCTATCTGCAATTTTTTTAATGTTATAATTTTGGAGTGCTGGGATATGCATCTGCATGCCCAGATCATATTCAACTGCATGCATTCTTAAGAACATTTTTTGTAAATATGATTCAACATCCTATGCTCACTCAAGCACCCTTATGGCCCATCTTCTACATGGGTTGCTTTTTTACCTATGTGGATTATTTTTTAATCATGGTATTTTGAGTCGACTTTGGCTTAATTTTCAAAAAGTAGGAGCAACGTGTTGTTCTTTTATCAAGTTTTCATTATGCTTCGTTACCAAATTCGCAATAAGATTTAGTTTATTAACCAAGCCCATAAACCTAATTTACTTTTTTAAAATTGAAACTGTGGTTTCAGATCAAACAACAAGGAAACTTATTACTACACTGTGACATGAACACTTTGACTTTGTTACCACCTAAAACCACTCTGGAGGTATTTGGCTATTATGAAATAACATCATCATTAATGCAAAGGATAGAGCTTATTCATATGCTTGTCATGGATCTAGATATTCAAAAACTGAATTTTATATCTGGAATTTATGCTCCAACTCAACTTAGGAAAAAAGACCCTTTTGGCAACCCTGATCTGATTTAAGTGATCTCATTGATACCCCTTGGTGTCTCATTAGTGATTTTAATGAGTTAGAATATTTTCCAGAGAAGCGAGGGTGCTCCTCCTTGTCTCCATCACATTGTAGATGCTTACTGCAGTTCTTTGGTACTATCCAAGGATCTTCTATTCAAGTACAAGGTAGGTCTTTTACTTGGAAAAAAAGATTGCACGGTCATTTCATTTATGAATGCCTTGTCAAAGCAATTGGTTGGCAAGATTGAATTAATATTTATCCAAATGCATTTGTCACTTCCGGGCCATTATCCTTTCAGATCATAGCTATGTCTATTTACGTACTTCTTCTTCTTACCCTGCCAGTAAGAGACCTCCTTTTCAGTTTTGGCCTAACTGGAACCATTATGGGGATGTCCACTCTATAGTGAAAAAGAAATAGTCAATGCGAGTCAGCGGTACTCTTATGTTCCATCTTGCTCAATGCCTTAAGGCTACAAAAAAAGATCTCAAGCGATAGAGCTCCATTACAGCACCTGCAATGCAAGGCTTGCGAGCCAAAATTTTGGCTCACAGTTCAAAAAAGACCATGCATCAGTGATCCACTTCGCTCACTCCATGGTCTAGCTCATGGCTGTGATCCGCTCCCCACACATTTTCTCTTTTTCTTTTTTTGTCAACTAAGCTCTTAAAAGTCTAAAATCCAATAATATATTAGTGATGGAGTCTATAAAATATTATTTATTTGGTGATCCAAGTTGGTGATCCATAGGATGTAGATAAGAGAGAAAAAGTTGGCTTATGAGATGATGTGGAGAGTGTAGACCCCCACTTGTGATCCAAAATTATGAATTACCGTTGCATATGCTCATAGATTTGCCAACTACCGTGTTCAAGTAGAAAAGAATACAACCAAATTGTAATATGTTGAAAACAAACTTTTGGAATCCACGAATACCCATCGTCTTAACGATTGAGATTTTTGACTAATTAAACAAAGGGAAAATTGATGTTCTTTAAGCTACGGTATTGGGTTAATATGCCCGGAAACAATGGCCTATTAATGAGGATAGGAATTCACAATTTTTTTTATCCCCAATCTACTACTACCAGGAAAAGTTGATGTGAGATTGTACGTATTAAGGATGAGACAGATGTTTGGCTTGATGAGATTGAATCCATAAAAAATAAGTTCATTTTAGATTTTTTTCTCACCGATTTAAATAGAAATGGTGTCCCTCTTCGCCACATCCTGACCTCTCTATCTCGTCTTTGATTGCCATGGATCATAGTCTTGAACTTATTTATCCGATGCCTAAGAAGGAAACCCATATTAAAATTTTTCATATGGATCCATGTAAGGCTCCAGGACCAAACGGGTTTGGAGCGTCATTCTATCAGTAACATTGGGCCATTCTTAAGGATTTGCTATGTGGTACTATCAAAGACTTCTTTAGTTCAGGAAAAATTCTCAAAGAATTCAATCACACTCTTGTTGCTCTTATTCTAAAAGTAGATAATCCAGAAACTGGTATCCAGTTTCGACCTATCAGTCTCTGTAACACCTTCTATAAAATTCTAGCTCATGATAGTCTATTGTTTTGTAAAGCTACTTCTTGCTTTCAACTTGAAAGCTATACTTGATATATTTTGCCGCCAAATCAGGACAATTGATTTATCTGCATTAGTAACCTGTTGTTTTCTCCAAGAACACTCCTTCTCTTGACAAGCAACACGTTAGGAGTGTCTTAAACATTGCCACAAGTTCATCATTGGGTAACTATCTAGGGTCGTATGTTTTCCTGGGTCGCCTATCTCCAGAATTATTCAAGAACCTTAATGACAAAGCGAACTCTAACCTTGCTAATTGGAAAGCTAATTCTCTGTTTAAAGCTGGCTGAGCAGTTCTCATCCAATCTAATTAGAATTTTTGCCAAGTCACACTATGTAGTACTTTCAAATCCTTACTACTATTTTGTAAAATTTGGATTGCATTAATCGTGAATTTTTCTGGAAAAAAATCTTATATCAGGAAAGGGCTTTCTATGGTCGCCTGGGCGAAAATATGCCATCTGAAAAATTGGGTGGCTTAAGTTTGTATAAAACGGGGGCTGCTAACAATGCTTTTATGGCAAAACTGTCTCGAAAGTTCGTCACCAAACCGAATAATTATTGGATTAGATAGATGCGTGCTAACTATGGTACCCCTAATACCTTCTTCCACTATAGGAGAAATTAGATTGATTCATGGGGTTGGAAATGCATGCTTCATACTAGAGATTTTGTTAAATGAGGTAAACGATGGAAATTAGGCAATGACCATGCCATTTCTTTTTGGTTAGATACCTGATGCCCCATAAGTTACCTTTAGTCGAGCTTCTTGATTTTGGTCCTTTGATTCATGATATTTTTCAAGTAAAGGTTAGTGACTTTATCACTCCTGCAAAATTTTGGTTAGTCTTTTGGCAATGCCTATCCTGCTTACGAATATGGAGGATTCCTTTTGTTGGGGCTTCACTGTAGTGGAGACCTCACTACCAAATCTACTACCTAGAGAGCCCATGACAACATCACACATGGTGAAGATCCATGGAAGTTTAATTGGATATGGAAAATTGATGTTATGCCTAAACCTAAGATCTTCCTATGGCAGCTTTGTCATAATGGACTCACTTTCGAGGGCCAATCTCCTTCGTAAAGGTACCCATGTTGATCCAATTTGCTCAGCTTGCCTTACAGAAATTGGGAATATAGATCATCTATTTGTTGGATGTCCTATGATGAAGAAAATTTGGGATCTTGCGATTAGTCATAATTGGCTTCCATTTTTTCCTAACCCACAACTACCTACTTCTGTTCAGGATAGACTACATGATTTGTACACTGCACAGAGTATTTCTCTAACTTGAATAGTGATTCTCCTATGGAGTATCTGGAAGAGTCTTAATGCTATGGTTTGTAATAATGAGGTACCAAAACCTATGGGCTCACTAATAAGGGCAAAATGCGATCTAGCTTAATGGAAATTACATGCTTCTTTTTCCCATCTTCCTTCCTTTTATCATCCAACTACTACACCATCTCACAAGCCCACTCAATTTATTGGGTGGACATCTCCACCAGGGGTACATCAAACTCAAATTTGATAGTACCCATTCTTCTTCCGTTGTAGCAGCAGGTTTTTTCTTAGAGATTGGACATGACGTTTTATTCAGGCAGGAACACGGTTCTTGGAAGGTGCCCCAATCTTGGTCGCAGAAGTGACAGCCATGCATGATGGGATCCGAAAAGCTCTAACAGCGGGCTGTCATAACCTTATTGTTGATAATAGAGTCATTATCCAAGCGGTCCACGGTCATATTTATATCCCTTGGTAGAATTAAACCTTGTTGCAAGATGTCTACGATATGATCTCTCCTAATGTGCATTGCTTATCTCAACATACCTATCGCAAAAGCAACACGGTAGCTGATTGGATAGTAAAGTATGGTTGTATTATTCGTTCAACGTCCATTTTTTTATTTTTCTTTCCCTTCGTATAGGGAATTTATTTCTATTCTCGTTAATGACAATTCAGGCATAACCCTTGTGAAAAGGGTTCTGCAAATTCCTTGTGTTTACGTTTTCCCATAAAAAAAAAGGATAAATAGTGTAATGAAGCATGTTTCGCAAAGATATATCATCACAATTCACAAACATATGAGTCACTCTATTTAGTTTCGTAATTAAGCTACAACGCATGATTTGGTTTCTTAGTAAAGATTATTTAAATGCGCTTCTTCCCAAGCCATCTGACTAATTCCGAAATTTTTTTTGGGATTTCAGGACAGGAAGTCATGCCCAAGCCCTATCGCTGCCATCAGAAAACAGAACAGTGCGCAACAGGCAGGAGCAAAAGAATTTGAAAAGAATTCGTCGACAGCAGGGTTCGAACCTGCGCGGGCGAAGCCCAACAGATTTCAAGTCTGTCTCCTTAACCACTCGGACATATCGACAGGTACAATGTCGTCCTCTGACCGTTTGTTATGCAGCCGTTATGACGTTATACCATTAGGGAATCAAAAAAGGCATTCATCTTGATTAGTATTCGAACAATATGTCCCCAAATTTGTGACTTCCACAACAAAAACTCAGGGTCGTCTACCTGTATGAATTATATATATATTTTTTTAACTCTACACATTTGGAGCTTATTTAAAAATTTGTCTCAAAAGTTTTATATCTAATCTCTAGATAAGTTTAGAGCCAATCAATAAATTTTGAGCATACTTAAGCAAATCAAATGAATGAAAAAAGCCATGAAATTTCTACATTAATTATAAAACGCGCAGAATAGATTTGAAACTTTTTAAAGAAGAAATTCTAATTCAATTAAAAATTTTGCCCTCAAATTTTCATGTAAGGTGTTCAAAAATTACAAATTAAATTGTTTAGGTTCAACCTCAACTCTACTAGTTTAATTAAAAATGATAGTATCATCTAGTCTTAAGCAAATGGAATAGATCAAGGGCACTACGATGGCTACAACTATGATATTCTTTTAAAGGTCAATTTAAGTAATCCTTAATTTCTAAAAATCCACATAGTAAGCCTATCTAATTGATCCCTCAGTCAGCTGACCTAATGTAGCAAATATGATATGATAACTTGTGTATCTGGGCTTTTGCTCAACCAATCAAACATGAAAAATTAAGTTACAGAATTAAAAGAGATAATGCAATGAGATGGTTTAACAACACTGAGAATGAGGATCAATAATAGACATAAGTGGAGTTGTCCACATATAAGGTAAGGATTGTTGGAAACGAATAGTAATAACTGCTAGAAGGACAGATAGATGAACTGTATCGTGGTATGAACCACTGACCTGAAAGCTTAATTTGCTCGACTTAGGTGCAAATCATCCTGGCGAAGAAGCTCCCCAAGGTTTAACGCAGCAGGCTTCACACTCGTGCACTCGAGGGAGAAGTTATGGAGTATAATAACTTTTATGCCCAGTAGAGAGAAGAAGAGAGAATTAGTTTTTCTGTGTATTCTTAAAGCTGCAGAAGACTCCTTTATATAGATGTCTGATCAAGCAAAGGAGCTCTTGAATAGCCATTATTAGGGGAGGAAAAAGGGGGCGGAAAAGCAGGAAATGGAGAGAATCATGTAACTGAAGCAGTAATGGGGGAGAGGATCATGTTGATTGAGGCAGAGATGGAGGAAGACTCAGTCAACTAGCTGTTAGGATTACGATAACTCATACGCAAATAGTTCAATAAGAATTCCTTCAAAAATATAATCAGTAGGGCCCACAGCCCGCGGTCCGTGGCCCGCGCAGCGCCCGGCCTGCACGAGCGGGCGGCGGCGGCGTGTGCGCGTGTGGTAACCCAAATCCCCTCAACCCCCTTAAAACATGGCTTCTAGTTATTCAACAAGTACAACAAGAGTGAGATATATAAACTCTTCAAATCACTCCCAAATGTTTCATGTAGGATAACAACGGAGAAGGAGAGAGTAAGTGAACACCCTTTGGGGGTGCCATTACTCCAACAATCCCCCACTGATGGCAGACAAAAGAAAAATAAGAATGAGAAAGATTTCCTGGGTAAGAAGTGTCAGATACTTAAGTGTCAATGTCTCTCGATTGAATTGATACGTAGTGAAGAGAGCCAACATCTAAGTCTGACAAGTGAACTTAGTCTTGAACTTGTTAGACTTTTAATGAGGCCCTCTCGACGCATATCAACCCTAAAAGATGTATACTCGGCGATAATCACTTGCGCTTTTAGGCCTATGCGCATACCTCGGGTCTCATAAATGCTCTAGAGAGACAGCCCTAGTCTCTCATAGAAGGTGGCCAGACCTTCACACTTACTTAGGTAATTCCATCAGTTTATCTCTACTTAAACCACCATATCATGACTTAGAATTATTAAGAGTATAAGCTCAACTTCTTATAAACTGATTGTGAAATCCATCAAGTGCTTCTCTATAACACCACCATAACAGGCTATGGATTCATTAATGTGCTTCTCTATAGCACAAGCACTACCACTCGCCATAGGGATGGGAAGTAGTACAGTTAGAAGATTAGTATGGCTTCCTTTGACCACAAGAGTGTATCTACCATACCTCTTCATTCTATGGGCTTCAGCCCCATCCCCCTCGACGAATCGAGAATCATTCTTCTTGGCAATCCCTTGGTGAAAGGGTTTGCCAAATTCTTTCCAGATCTCACATACTCTAAGGAGATAACACCATGCTTCAGCAATTGCTTTATCGCTCCATGTCTTATACGGATGTCTCTTTTTCCCGTTATAGACACTATTGTACGCAACTCCAATTGCCGCTTGCGAATCACAGTGCAAAGAGATAGGTGTTGATTGTTTCCCCTACAATAGTATGTCAGTCAAGAGACCTTTGAGCCATTCAGCTTCTTGACCTGCCAACTTAAGAGCAATAAACTCAGATTCCATGATTGAGTGAGCTATACATGTCTGTTTTGCAGACTTCCATGAAATAGCTCTTCCACCCAATGTAAAAACATAGTTACTAGTAGAACTTACTTCATCATTATCAGCAACCCAATTTGCATCGCAAAAACCTTCCACTATAGCAAGAAATTTATAAAACTGTAAACACCAATCCATAGTACCTCTAAGATATCTCAACAAATGATGAAGTGCATCCCAATGTTCTTTAGCAGGATTATGAGTGTACCTACTTAGTCTACTAACGGCATATGCAATGTCAGGATGAGTGGAGTTCATAAGAAACATCACACTCTTTATTATCTTAGCATATTCAATTTGAGACACACTGGGTCCTTTGCTCTTTTTAAGATGTATGCTACGGTCCTAGGGAGTTCTTACAGGTACCACATCAAAAGAGTTAAAATTTTTCAACACTTTCTCAATATAGTGAGACTGACTTAAGGAAAAACCACTTTTGGTTTTTATAAGTTTGATCCCCAAGATAACATCTGCTTCTCCTAAATCTTTCATTTCAAAGAGAGAGGACAGAATTCTTTTAGTCTCATTAATGGCACATAGATTGGTACTAAAGATCAGCATATCATCCACATACAAGCATATGATCACATAATCAGATCCAAACATTTTGGAATAAACACAAGAATCTGAGTTATTAACAATAAAACCATTTTTCTCTAAAGAATTAGCAAACTGCTCATACCACTGTTTAGGGGCTTGCTTAGACCATAAAGGGATTTTCTTAGTTTGCATACTTTGTTCTCCTGACCAGGGACCTCACACCCTTCAGGTTGTGACATATAAATTTCTTCCTCTAAGTCACCATTAAGGAATGCTATTTTGACATCTATCTGATGTACCACAAGATCATGGATAGTAGCCAAAGCAATTAGAGTTCTGATTGTTGCAATTTTGGTTACAGGAGAATAAGTATCAAAGAAATCAATTCCCTACTTTTGGTCAAAGCCTCTAATGACTAATCTAGCTTTGTACCTTTCAATAGAGCCATCCGTCCTAAGTTTCTTCTTGAAGATCCATTTATTGCTAATGTGTCTACAACCCTTAAGTAAGTCGATCAATTCCCAAGTTTTGTTTGACTCAAGGGAATCTATTTCACTCTTAGTAGCTTCTTTCTAAAAATTAGCATCTATAGACCTCATAGCCTCTTGGTAGGTTTTAGGATCTTTCTCAAGTAAATGAAGAGATATAAGCTCATCGGTCAAAGCATCAATGTCAAAGTTCTCAAGGACTTCTACCAAAAAGGAAGTGATAAAGTCAGGGCCAAAACTAGGTTCAATCCTCTATCTCTTGCTTCTTCTACATTCAGTTCCCAAATTTTTAACACTAGAGCTAGTAGCAGGCAAGTTCACGTGTTCAGGTACAACATTAGACACAGTATGAGACACGTTCCTTTTTAAAGGGAAAACATGCTCAAAGAAATTAGCATCTCTATACTTCGAAATAGAGAAATCAGATAAAGACATAAATCTATATGCAGCATTATTTTGAGCATAATCAATAAAGACAGTATCGAACGTCTTGGGGCCAATGTTTGAATGTTTATGACTAGGTAGTGCAACTTTGGCTAAACACCCCTACACTTTCAGATAATTCAGGTTGGGAGCATACCCTTTTCACAATTCATATGGAGTTTGATCTAACTTCTTATGGGAAACTCTATTAAGTATAAAACAAGCTATTAAGACAGTCTCCCCCCACATGTTATCAGATAGACCAGAACTA
Source organism: Carnegiea gigantea (assembly GCA_029747015.1). Classification (NCBI taxonomy): domain Eukaryota; kingdom Viridiplantae; phylum Streptophyta; class Magnoliopsida; order Caryophyllales; family Cactaceae; genus Carnegiea; species Carnegiea gigantea. The sequence goes on from JAKOGI010000200.1 coordinate 249,869, forward strand.
ACAAGCATGGCATTCATTATGTCTTTAAGGGTACGGTTTTTCTGTTCAACAACATCGTTTTGTTGAGGAGTGTAAGGGGTGCTAGTCTCATGTATGATGCCATTTTTCTCACAAAAGGCAGTCAACGAATTGGTGTCATATTCCCCACCTTTGTCAGACCTAAGTCTTTTGATTTTTCGGTCTAACTGATTCTCAACTTCAGTTTTGTACTTTAAGAACATTTCCTCAGCCTTATCTTTAGACTTAAGACGGTAAATCTTGGTATACCTAAAGTAGTCGTCTACAAAGATGATATATCATTTCTTCTACCCTTGCTTATAGTGTTCTTAAAGTCTGCTAAGTTTGAATGCACAAGTTCTAATAATTCTGTTTTCCTAGTTGTTACATTCTTAAAGGGTTTCTTGATAAATTTTGCTTCAACACAGACTGGACACTTAGAACAATTTTCAGTATTCACATTTGGAATTAAACGTATGTTTCTAAGCCTTTTTAATGAAGCAAAATTAACATGTCCAAGTCTACCATGCCACAAATCAGTAGATTCACCAATATATGTAATAACCCGCCCCTAACCCATATTTATTTATTTAAATCATCTTTATTTATTTTATTAATCATGTTTATTCATTTACTTTGTCATGTTTATTGACTTAATCATTTATGGTTATTTGCTTAACCAAATCATGTTTATTAAATTCAATTACACTCAATTTATTTGTTTAACGAATTCCATTATGTTATTTAAATTTTTCACCTTCATTTATCATATTTAATCATCCCGGTTGGAAGATATTTCATTTTGGATACCACTTTGCGACTCAAGTTTCATTGATTGTTAATTTGAGTTTCGTTGATTAATTAAATGTTAGGTATATCGATATTAGGCCTTAGTGAGTATAAATTAGAGAGTAATTATTTTTTTACCTTCGGTGAACTTTAATCTCGAGAAATACAAAATTTTATTTTTGTTCAACATTCCAAATAATTATTTGAGCCCGAACTTAGCTTGTTGGGCCCAAAACAAAAGCTTAAAACCTTGCTAACTTTGTTATTTCACTAATTACTCATTCTAGCACATAATTTTAATTAGCAAAAAACTACTTTTTGGGTGGAAAATTTCAGCCACATGTTGTTAATACTTGAGAATTTCCAGCCACAAAGAATTCAGCAAAAATCACAAGCCGATCTCTCCATTTCCTCTCTCCTCTCCACGGTCTTCAGGTAGAAAACAGGGGCAGCAGCTGCTACCCCTTTGTGCCGCCAGTTCTGGTGGTTCCGACCACTTTTCCAGCCACCTCCCAGCTGCGCCGAGTTCCCCTTGCTGCTAGCTATCATGTTTAATCCCTCAAATTACTCAAAACAGCCTCCTCCTCTCTCTAATTCAAGCCTAAAGTGAGGTTTGTCCCAAAACTCTAACTTATTTTATCTTGAGTTTTATGGTTGTTTTATTTATGGGCTATATTTGGATGATCAGTTGATAGTTATTGTGCAATTTTTATTGAGTTTGGAGATGTTTGGAGTCATAAGTATTTGATCAAGAGCATGATTTTCATGATTTTGCATTTGTTTAAATGCCACTGTCGAAAATCCTGGGAATTATAGGATTGTCCAAAAATTCTAAAATTTTTACTGTAGCTTCTTTATATTATTTGGGATGTTCTGGCAATATTTCATGAATTTTGGAGGTGTAATCAATGATTTATGGAATTTTAAAGAAAACTACTCTGTTTTGGATACGAATTATGTAATTATGTATTAATGAAGTCGTTTAGAGTTTGGATATGTATATAAGGCCTTAAATGATATTTTTATATCTTATTGTGGTGATGTGAAATGATTTTGAGTGGGTTTTATGTGAAAAAAAAGAGAAAGTTAAATCAGTGAAGGGCTGGAATTTTAGAAAATTTGAACTGACTTTGGGATTAAACTGGTAATGAATAGTCCAGCCAAAAATTATGATGTTTGGTGCGTATGTAGTTCAGTGTGTTAGCTTTAAAATGCCTCTTGAATCGCCTTAATTCGAGGTCTGCAGAAAAAGTTATGGTCATTTTACCAAAACTGTACAGATTGGACCAAAAACTGACACACTTATGTTTTAGCCCCATTTTGGGAATCCTATTGTGGGAATCGCATTTTGTGTTGCAAATGAAAGCTTTTAGGGAAGTCTCCATTTGAGGTCTAGAATGAAAGTTATGAAGTTTTGAAGTGAACGGACCTACTTGGGTATAAATCAGGTTGTTATTGCAATTTCTGTGCAGTGCATACTTGGAGGAAAATTCTAAAAAGTTTAATGTAAATTGTCCATATTATTTTCGAATTTCCTGTAAGATTTCATGAATTTCGGTTGAGTAATTGGAATTTGGTGATTTTTAGAAGCATTTTGAATAAATGTGTAAAGAGCATGCACTCATTTCGGTCAGGCACTCAATTTGATCATTTGGTGATTGACTGAGATTGATCATGCACTCATTTGTGTATTTTGGGCCAAGCACGGTCATTTAAGGGGGACACAAATATTCATGGACTTTAATGGAGCTTTTACACTGATTAATGAGAAATAAGAATACAAATATACAAATTAGGAGTTTGTTTATGAGCTGTGAATCATTTGTGGATTTTACAAAATACCAAGTTAGTGAGCTTAATAACTTCTATTGAGTTCAATGATTCATTTGGGGTGGAATTCTACATCTAATAGATTTATGCATGAATTATGAGTAGTGGGGAGAGTTGTAACTCAGAAACTACATTTGTCAGATCAAGTTATTGCAGTCTATGCTATTTTGAACTAAGATATATCTCTCTTGGCCTCAAACCTTTATTACTTACTCAATTCAGAATATATCAAATGTATTTATCAAGCCAATCTAGTGCATCGCTGTTATCTCACACCAAGTTATATAGCTGCAAACCTTAAACCCGTATCAGTAACCTATTTCAGAAAAAGGCCACAACCACTCTCTCAATTATCACTATCAAGGCCTTTTCCCTTGTAATCTCATTTATCTCATTGTGGACTATTTTACTTTCATTTACTTTATATCAAATTTAATTACTTTCATCAATTCAATTTTGAAGTTATATTGGAATACACAAGCTATATATACCATTTAATTACTCAATTTCTATTACACATACTGTTACTTGCTCAATTATGCGAGTAAGGATCATTTACTAACTACATATACTTACAATGATATTTATGAAATAGAGTTGAGGCCTAGTTATCGTTCCCCATTATGCATAAGTGTTATCAAGTCAGAACATATTTATCAAGTCAGATGATATTTATGAAACAGTTGATTTGTATCAAGTCAGATGATATTTTTAAAGACTCAAGGTACGTCCACTGCCTGTATCTTCAGACAGCAGATCATGTTTATCAAGTTATAACTCTTAATGAGTTTATCAATGAATCAGTTTATATAGTGATTTGCCATTTAACTTGTGACCCCATCAGTTATCATCTATAGGGTGTCAGCCCATTATTTACCCGCGTGACTTCAGGCCAACTCTTGATCGGATTGGCAGGTGTACACCTATGTATAGATCATATCAGTGCAAGGGGTTCACATCCAGATAATAATAAGCAATTCAATTTAATATTACTTTCATTTTTATTGTTATTGCCAACTAAATGAATTACAAAGACGAGTACCCATCAACAGTATTTTTATGCTCATTTTGCAATACAGGAATACATATACTAAGTTTTTACTCATGTTTTTGGATTGTTTTCATGTTTTTCATTTTAGGTGATGAAGTATCACACATTTCTCCTTTTAGCAAGCCATTTTGAAAGTCATCAGATGCTCACAGTGGATTCAGCATAGCACGAGCGTTGGGATCAACCTCAAGGTCTATATTTATTATACATGTGTGTAGTGTGGAGTGCAAGTTAGCACATGGTATGATTAAGTAAATGGTATTGAAGTGAGCTATTAGGGACTTTGGTCTTAAAGTGTATCACTTTAATAGAGTTTATGATTGTGATTGTGGGCGGCAGGATTAAATGGTTCAGTTAGCCTTGTCCTTATCAGGACAGCGGTAGTGCCTTCGTTTACTGAGTCTTCTGCTGCAATTTTCAGTAATCATGTTATTAGTACTTTGGGGGCATTATAATATAAACAGAATTGGCAGCAGTTTCATATTAATTTGCACAATAGCATTCAAAACAAGGAGCCCCCCACTACGATACCCATTCCCAACGAAGTCCCCATTTCACATGATAACAACTTTACCAGCTTCTTGCACAATTTTAAGGCTAGCCATGTCCAGAAGGGTATTAGAAACCAAATTTCTACGAAAGGAAGGGATAAATAAAACATTACTTAAAGACAGCATTTTTTTTACAAGTAAACTTAAGTAAAATCTTCCGTTTACCCTTGACAGCAGCTGTAGAAGAGTTGCCCATGTAGACGCATTGTCCATCAGCAACCTCTTCAAAGTCAATCATGAGTTCCTTGTTGACACATAAATGCCTAGACGCTCCAGAATCCAGAATCCATTCTGATAGATTATGCAGTAGATTTGCCTCCATGGTGGTAACCGCACAGATAATCTCATTGTCCTCAGTTTCAGCAATGTTGGCAGTAGGTGTTGTGAACTTCTGTTTGGCTTGGACTGACCCTTTTCGTTGATTGCATTAATACGCTTTGTGTCCAGACTTGCCACACACATAGCACACCACCTTGGGCTTCTAAATATTTTTGTTAGCAGAATTCTAATTCCTGAGATTTTGAGTTGGCTTCTAGAATTTCTTCCCTTTGCCTTTGAACCTGTCTTTATTCGTTTGTACAGCAAATTCAACCAGGTTAGAACTAACAGAATTTAAAGAAAGGGAAGACATCTTATCTTTCAGCCAGTTTGCCTCCTCAGTCCGCATGTGGCTGATTAATTCATACAGTGTGAGATCTTTCTTCTTATGCTTGAGATGGTTTCTATAATCGCTCCAGGATGGTGGAAAATTTTCTATCAACACGTTGGCTTGGAGGATTTCGCACATCTTCATACCTTCTGCTAGGACCTCAGCACACAGATTTTCGTAGATGTGAACTTGTTCCATGATGGGTTTGTCATCCATAATCTGGAACTGTAGCCACTTGTCGACGATATATTTTCTTTTCCCAGCGTTGTCTGAACCATATTTTATCTCAAGTTTGGTCCAAATGACCTTGGAAAATTTAAAGTTTACAAACATATCAAACAAAGGATTAGACATATTATTCAATAGATAACTGCGAGCCAGTTTATTATCCTTTTCAAATTTTTTCTTTGTGGCTTCGTCAAGGGGAATAGGAGGAGTTTTAGGAATAGTAGGAGTTGCAGGTTCAGAATCTGGGTTGCCTTCATTAGGAAGATCAATAGTGAGTACGTAGTCGATCTCAAGTTGCTCAAAGTAGAGAAGCAATTTTTGAGACCAACGCTTATAATTGGTTCCATCAAGAGGTTCAATTTTGTAGAGTTCGGGGAGAGTTTTTTGGAGCAGCAGCCATCGATCTAAGCTTTTAGATTGTTAGAAACGAATAGTAATGGCTGCTAGAAGGACAGGGAGATGAATTGTATCGTGGTATGAATCACTAACGTGAAAGCTTAATTTGCCCAACTAAGGTGCAAATCATTCTGGCGAAGAAGCTCCCCAAGGTTTAACACATCAGGCTTCGCACTCGTACACTCGAAGGGGAAGCTATGGAATATAACAACTTTTATGCCTAATAGAGAGGAGAAGAGAGAATTAGTTTTTCTGTGTATACTTAGAGCTGCAGAAGACCCCTTTATATAGATGTCTGATTAAGCAAAGGAGCTCTTGAATAGCCATTATTAGGGGAGGAAAAAGGGGGCGGAAAAGCAGGAAAGGGAGAGCATAATGTAGCTGAAGTAGTAATGGGGGAGAGGATCATGCTGATCGCGGCAGAGATGGAGGAAGACTCAGTCAACTAGCCGTTAGGATTACGACAGTTCATACGCAAATAGTTCAATGAGAATTTCTCCAAAAATACAGTCAGTAGGGCCCACAGCCCATAGCCCGCGGCTCGCACTGCGCCGCGCCACGCCCAGCCCGGACGGGATGGGGGGTGGCGGCGACGCGCGCGTGTGTGGTAGCCAAGTCCCCTCAACCCCCTTAAAACCTGGCCTCAAGTTATTCAACAAGCACAAGAAGAGTGAGATATATAAACTCTTCAAATCACTCCCAAAAGTTCCACATGGGACAACAAGGGAGAAGGAGAGAGTAAGTGAACACCCTTTTGGGGTGCCATTACTCCAACAAGGATACATGACTAGAGTGATGAGGGATCAATATTAGCTGTAAATTCTAGCACAAAGTACATATTTATGATCGATGATCGAGTCGATACTCCCAGCCCTACATTTTCAAGATTAATAGCCTAGCTATAGCTAGCACTACAGTAGTCTGTCGTTGTGGTGTAATGCATGTAGGCAGCATACTCCTCATTTTGACACCAAATTTCCAGGACCTAGGTGTCCTGTAATTTCCTATATCCTATAATGGAAAAAATCTCGCCCAAGTAGCATGTGGATGGAAGGAAAATCAGAAGCAACAGTCTTACTTTTGAATTATGTTATGAGATGTAAGTTCATTATATTCTTCATTATGTACGTTTGTGGAGAAACTATATGTTGATCAGAGAATAATGGTCACCTGATCCCGCACTAATTGGACCATAATCTCCCATTGATTTAGTAGTTACAAGGTGATTAATTCAATATTATTCACCAATTTAATTTCATGATTTTGTTATAGTTTTGTGCTACTATAAAATGGGGAGTAGATCAAGGAATGAGACACACAACTCAGTAGCAAAAACATTCCCCAAATCTAATGAGCTCTGTGCTCTCTCCCTCACACAACCTAGCTATGATCGAGGTTCAGGTTTGGAGCGTGGACTGCTTGGTAACTATGGTAGCCACCAAACTTGTGGGTAGGAACCGATAAAGAAGATTGAGGCAAAGCTTCCGTGTCAAGGTAAATTCCTAATTTCCTATAATGGTATCAGAGCCACATCTGTCTGATGCTATCCCCGAAAATTCATGTTTGATAAATCTAGGTTCTGTTTATCCATCAAGAATGCTAATCCGTGTGATAACAGAACATGAATCTCGGTTCACATACTGATGTTTATCTGCTAGTATGCTATTTCATTATTATATTATTCTATGTGACTAGAAAATATACAAAACCAAGACTAATGCTAATAAGCCAATAATAAAAAGATGTTATGCCTCATGTTTATACGCATCAAGAAGATTATCTATCCAAATATTATAGAAAAAAATTAAGCAAGGCCCTTCATCGAGATCACCCGTCGCCCTTAAACAACTTACAGATCTAGACTCTCTATACCCTTGAAACCCTAAAAGACTCGATGAACATGACCTCTGTTAGGGGAAAAACACCCACAGAGTTTTAATATTTATATACTCCAGTGCAAGGTGTATCGTTGAGTACTTGGGGTGTCGTCCACAGGGAGTTGTGTTTCCAACTACTAGGGCTAACTAAAGCATCTCGAGTTAGGCAAAATCGAAGGGGGTAGAAGGTAAACTAAACTACACTAACAATCATAGAAAAAGCGACTTGGAGTTGTGATTTGACCAATGGACGAACCAACTAATCGAGACGAGTCCTAACTTACCCAAACTACATCACGAACTAGAGATGGTCGGTTGCACCATTAAAGACCACCCAAGCCCTCTCTCGAGGGTCATGAGCTAGTCTAGTTAGCCTAACCACCTATTTTCATGGGGTTAGCCTAATTAGACCACAAAATTAGCAATCTTCGGACCTCACTCGATTTGGAAACTATTTTCATGTTCCAAACTCGGCTATTCCCTCTTCCATACTAGCTAATTAATATCACCTCTCAGTACAAGTCAATCGCACAAAAATATGGATGAAAACTCTCTCAAGCATTTCATCGAACACTTGGCGGGCGTGAGAGAAAACTCTAAGTTCTAGGCATAGATTGGGTATAATTAGGCCAAATACAAGACTAATTAACCATCAAGAGGCCAATCACAATCCAAGCAAGCAAAATTTACCAACTAAATATCACAAACACATGAAAACTTAAACTAACAAATAAGAACATAAACTTGAACAAGAAAAGAAAGAGAATGAAATAAATCAAATCTAAACAACTAAACAAACATAAATTAACAATAAAAACCAAACATTAAAACTAAACAAACAAATGCAAGAATTAAACTAGCAAAACATAAACAAGAACAACATATAAACTAAAAAGAGAAAAGGGAAGAAAACTTAGTCTTGAATTGATAGAAGGAACTTGAAATCCAAAGGTTGAATCCAAGATTACAATCTTCAATCCTAACTAATCCTCCTATTGAGGTTTTATTTGCTGAAACATAATCTAAACTACCCTAAAAATCGCTAGAGAGAAGCCTTAAACGAACCCCATCTGACCTCCTGGAAAACTGGCCGAAAAGGCCTTTTTATCGCGGAAGCAGGCCCTGATGCATGGCCCCGCCAAGACGCACGGCGGACCGTGCCAATACGCGCCACCGCGCACGGTCAGATGCACGACCGTGCACTGGCTGTGCGTGGCTTCCACCACCGGTGCACGGTCATGCCTTCCTGCAGGTTGGCCGTGCACTATTCTTCTCTACTTCCTTTTGCTCCCGGGGCTTGTTGGACCTCTGTTCCACTTCGAAATGCATCCCAAATGCCTCATTCTTTATTGAAATTGGTGAGTTTCTCGTCTCTTTGGCAAAACTCTTAGAAAATAAGCAAACTAACCAAAGAAGTGCATTATGAATCGAAAGGGGCAAATTTGACCCTTTCTCTTTAAGATTTGACATGAAAACTATGAGAAAAGTGAGTCAAATGAGGGGTAAAATGAGGTCAAATATTGATGCAACAACCTCTGACCCTCTACCGCCTAGTCTAGCCATCCAATGGACCCCAAAAAATAGAAAAAAGGAGAAGAGGAACAAAGGGGTAAAAATACATACATGATAGCCATCAAATCCACTAACAGGGTTAGCACATGTGGGTTAGACGTCGCCAACGAAAATAATCGTGTTTATTTTTTTTCCTCCAATAGCTCTCAACAACGCTGATCTACACCTTCCCACTTAAAAACACGCCCAAAAAAAAAAAAAAATGATCAGCCATGCATGTACTTCATGAACCGCCACTCAAGTGGCGCATTGCACAAGTGGTTGGCCCTAATCGACTGATGGGCGGCCAATCTACTCCTCTGCATGGTTATTTGGTCAGACAGGAAGGTAGATGAAACCATGGGCTTCGTTTTGGTGGCAGGGAGGGTGACGAGGGTCATCATGTGGGTGGTCACTGTTATGGTTTTCAAAGGAACCAACCGCGTCTCTCTTACAATGGCCAAGTGCCCGCAGTTTAGAGAGAAAATGGCAGTTAGGTGGGCCGAAGTAGGTGACAGTGTCGGGGGCATGAAGAAATTGAAGAACTCATAGATTCTTCGAGAGATAGTACGAGTCATTGAGGGTTTAGAAAGACAGAATGAATTCAAGGAGAGAGCCGTATGAGTTCTCAAACCACAAGGTTTGAGAGATTGAAAGAGAGCCTCAAGCAATTCAATAGAGAGAGAGAGAGAGAGAGAGAGAGAGTATAAGGGCTTTGAATCTAGAAAGAGAGACTGGCCCCAAATAAATGTACCGATGGAGACCGAGCAAGAATAAAAAATGGGGGGAGTGGCTTTCGGGTTTTATTAGGGTTTGCTTCAAAGTTTTTTTCATTTCATGATTTCTTTTTTTGTTTAAAAATAATAATCAAGGTTATTAGTAATGGCATAAAAATAATTCTTGATTTGAGTTAAGGTTTTGTTTGTATACAAGTTCATATAATGTGAAGCATGTAATTAACTCTTCAGTTGAATTAAATTTTGAATTAGTTTCAATTTAAATTGCATGAACTTGTTATTAAAAACATTAATATGTTCAACGTAAAAATGTCGATTATTACATGCTAACGTGTTATATGAATTTGTTTTATATAACCAGAAATTATAACATTGCATGTTAAGTGATTTATCTATTGGATTGTGATTATATGAATTTATTTCACATATAAAATTAATTTTAATATAATTATATAAATTGGTTTTACATTAATTCATTCAATATCGATGTGATATTCAAGTTAATGTTAATTTGTTTAACATTTTCTTGTGGTCCATATGAATGAGGTTTTATGAAAATATTGTAATTGAATTATTTAAATTTCTAGTTCATGATTATATGAGATGATTATGAGCCTAGCAAAAATTTCGATCATATGACATGAATGATGAAATTTTAATAATTTAATTACTTAAAGAATATGTGCCTTGCGTCCATCTTTTAATGTGCACTTGTAGATATAACAACGAACAATGCAATGATTAGTGAATTATCCACTAGCCAGAAGTTAGATGGCACCAATTATGACATATGAAAACAGAAGATTCAGTATCTTCTAAACAAAAGAGATTTCCTAGAACACTTGACGGCAGCCAAGTTTCTACCATCAGACAAGGATAAAGATGGTAAGCTCATTGATACTACTACTATGCAGTATCAAGAAAGCTTGCATGCCTACCAAGACTAGTCTAAGAAGGATCACAGGGCATGCTTTACTATATTGTATTGCATGCACGATGACCTAATTGGAGAGTTTGAGCCGTGTCCTACGGCTAAGGACATTCGAAACAAGATTTCATACATTGCAATTAAAATAGATTCAGTATAAAAGGACTCCAGTCGTACCATGACTAAGCATTTACAAACCATGAGTGTCATGATTCATGGTCTCAAGGGTACCAATAAGGAAATTTCTGAGGGTGAGCACGTCGTGCATGTAATTCAGACTATCTTTGATGAACCTAAGCATTGGGGTAAATGTGAAGTTGGTCTTAACTCATTCTGAGCATTTAAAGACCTTTATAGAAGTCCAAAACCACCTCAAAATGGAGGAAGAACGCCTAAAAATGTTCGATGCTCCTAGTGTGGCTCTTGTTGCTGAAGGAAATAGGCCTAGAGGCAATAAGAACAATCGAGGCAGGAAAATTAGGAAAGGTTCTCACCCCCCTCAAAAGGGTAGGCCAAAGGCTGGTATTGCCAAGAAGCATAAGGCTAAAGGCAATGGAGAGAAAAACATATCCCATGGGAAGTGCTATAATTGTGAAGAAAGGTCATTATGCTCGAGATTATCTAGAGCCTCAGAAGGTACTTCTCTCCCCTTATTCTCCTAAATTGTATGTTTGTTCCCATGCATTAGTTGCTAATTCTTTTCCTAATTGGATTATACATATGTGGACTTTCATTGCTACCCGATGGGTTCACAATCTATCATGCTAGCAAACGGTAGTGAAGATGATGTTTTAGGTGTTGGAACATACCAAATCAGATTATGAGGAGGAAATAAGTTGCTTCTGTTCGATGCTCTCTACACGCCTAGGGTGCGAGTTTGCCTTTTGTCTTTAGTTTCTTTGATGAAGTCTGGATTTTCTTTCAATTTTTGTACTGATTGTTTGAACATTTTGTATGGTGGCAATGTGTTTGGCCATGCTACTTTGAGAAATGATTTTCATGCACTTGATTTGGATGATTGTTATAATAATTCTTCTTCTGTCTTGGTCTCACATTTTGATTTCGATTTTGAATCAATTAAATGGCATGCTAGACTTGGCCATATTGGCTAAAATAGAATGAGTAGGCTAGTTAAAGAATGTATTTTAGATCGGCTTACTAAAGTTAAGTTACCTAGAGGTCATGTCTAGCTGGTAAGGCAACCGCGAAACCTTTCGGTAAGGCTTTGAGGGCATCAAGCCTTTTCGAGCTCATTCACTCTAATATTTATGGACCCATAAAGGTGAAAGCATGCCATGGGGCTTTCTATTTCATCATTTTCATAGATGATTACTTAGATATGGGTATGTGTACCTATTACCAAATCGCAACGAGGCACTTGCTGTGTTCAAACGCTTTGTAGTCAAGCTAGAGACCTAGTTAGAACGAAGAGTTAAGACTCTTCGAACTGATCGTGGTCATGAATACCTCTTACATATGTTCAAAGAGTTTTGTGAGGAAAAGGGTATGTGAAGATAACTTACGATTCCTAGCACCCCACCACAAAATGGTGTGGCAGAGCATAGGAATCGAACATTGCTTGATATGGTCAGGTCAATCATGGCACACGCTAACCTTCCAATTAGTTTTTGGGGGGGATGTGTTACTCACAGCAGCTTGCATTGTTAACCCTGTGTCAAGTAAGAGCGTATCCGCCACTCTATATGAGTTATGGCATGGTAAAATGCCCTCATTAGAACATTTACGTCCATGGGGTTCGGCTGGTTATGTACACAACCCAACTCACAAACATGAAAACTTAGTCCAAGGGCCACCAAAATGGTGTTCATAAGGTATCCTAAACATTCTAAGGGATATGTTAGATTTGTAGAACACCTTACTAATGGTATAATGGAAATAGGTTCATGCAATGTTGAGTTTCTTGAGGATGAGTTCCCAAGCGTTGATGACATCAAAAAGGAACTAGCGTTGTATGAGTTACAGCAAGATGATTCGATATCTCTTAGTGAGGGGGAGAATTTAAACACTCACCGTGTCACCAAAGATAGTAGTCTTCCGTTGTCTGGAAGAGATGATGAGATTATATTACTCCTATGGTGAGAATTACCCCTATTCGACTACTTATGTCCTTGGTTGCTCATTGAGATTTAGAATTATTTCAAATGGATGTAAAGAGTAAAGACTGCTTTCCTTAATGAAAATCCTAAAGAAGAGATCTACATGGATCAACCTATTGGTTTTGTATCACAAGGTCAAGAGGATAAAGTTTGTCGTCTTAAAAGGTATATTTATGGTCTCAAGCAATCTTCCAAAGCATGATATTTTAGATTCCATGGAGTTATTATCTTTTTTAGCTTAGCTATGGTTTCTGAAGATCACTGTGTGTACGTCAAGAAAATTATAGAGGTGATTATGTTTCTTACTTTGTATGTTGACGACATACTGTTAGCTAGCAACAACATGGAGATGATCCAAGCTACTAAGTAGTGGTTGTCCTCCATCTTTGAGATGAAAGAGATGGCTGAGGCTATGTATGTCATAAGATATAAATAACTCCAAACCGTTCTAAGAAGCTTCTTGGTTTGAGTCAAGAAATGTATATTAATGAAATTTTTGGAACATTTTTGAATGTCTTACTCTAAACTCATGGACACTCTATTTGAAAAGGGTCTAACCTTAAATCTCGACTAATGGCCCAAAACAGACAAAGAAAAGGAGAGAATGAGCAATGTTCCTTATGCAAGTACAGTAGGAAGCTTAATGTATATCATGTTGTGTACAAGGCAAGACATTTACTTTGCGGTTGGTTTGGTAAGTCATTACCAAAGCAACCCAGAGTCTGGTCAGTGGCAAGCCATCCAGAGAGTCTTTCACTACCTACATGTTACAAGTGACCTAGTCCTTTGCTAATAAGGTAGGGATCTTAAGTTAAGAGGATATTCGGATATTGATTAAGGTGGCAATCTGGATGAGTCCAGATGTACCTCAGGATATGTATTCACCCTAGGCGGGAAGCCATATTTTGGTGTAGTAAGTAACAAGACTGCACAACACTTTCAACTATAGAAGCAAAGTATGCTGCTTGTTGCCTTGCCGCTCAAGAGGCAATATGATTGAGGAGTTTTCTCCAGGATCTCAATCTCATTCCTAGAGTTGATGATCCTATAGAAATACTGTGCAACAATATTGCTTCCATTTTGTTTACTAAAGATCCAAAGTTACACAGGAAAACTAAGCATATCAAGAGGCATTATCATTTTGTTTGAAATGCCATAAAAGAGGAAAAAGTTGCCATTAAGTATATATCTACAAGTAAGATGATAGCGGATCCTTTAACCAAGCATATTTCTAGACACGCTTTTAAAGCTCATGTGATGAGCTTAGGTCTACGTAGGACTTAGTTTTTGGATGTATCTAAGTGTATGATGGACATGTTTTTTTCTTGTATTAAGTATTTATGAAATAAAGATTGATGTTTCTTTCAAATGTTCATAAATATACAATTACATTGTAAGGCACATTGAAATGTCACCAAGCTTCTAATTAGCCTAATGACATAGGCAATCACCATAATGCTTGAGTAGCGGGCAGGATACGACTGAATCATATGGCACTAGGTATGCAGTAGTGGTTACTCATACTAGAAGTGTATGAGTAAAAGAATATAATTGCATTGGCAGGTTTAAGATGAGACTCGAGGGAGTTGAGTATGAAATAAGATTTCATATCGAAGCCTTATAGCTGAATCTTGAGTGTCAAGGTTAACATTAAGTATGTTGATCTGATGACTCATGTTGGTTTTTTAGGTAAAAGCCACATGAACAATTTGCATGGCATAGAAGAGTAACATGCTCAGCTTAGTGGAAGCTATGCCGTGACACACTTTCATACTGTGTATGCTAAATGTCGACCTATTTAACTAGTGACAAGCGAGTTCCCTTTTCTTATCACTGTGTGATTCTCATTAGCAATACTCTTTGACTTAGAGTTATAATATGACGTCAAACAACAACAACAACACCACCACCTCCCAGTGTGGGTCTCGCTTTCGCGGGGTCTGGGGAGATCCAGCTGTAGGCAACCTTACCTCTACCGGTATCCTCACCCATAGAGAGGTTGATTCCAAGAGACCCACGAAAAAGGTTTTGTGAAAAATTTTTATAAAAGAAAGTGCTTGTGAAGCATTTAAAGAGAAAAAAACAGTGCCAAAGAAGCTGAAGCTGAAAGAAAGCTGAAAGAACGTACCTCAACAATCCACATTAAGCAGCTGTTGTCACTCCTAGACAAAAGCACAACCTGTATACGAGCACGACAGACCCCTACCAGCACTAAGCCACTGCAGCTATTGATAACTACAGAGTCGCTTCTCTGCCATCTAAGATTCTAATCCTATTCTGCCACAACCTTCTATCCTGAGCCAGGTCCTCCGTCAAACCCACTACTTTCAAGTCCTCTCTAATCACCTCGTCCAAACTCTTCTTCGGTCTACCCCTTCCTCTCTTACCACCGGGAAGGTCGATCAACTCACACCTCCTCACTGAGGCGGCCATACTTCTCCTTTTCACGTGGCCGAGCCATCGGAGTCTTAATTCTCTCATCTTCTCTTCTATGAGGGCCACTTTAGCTAAGTCCCTAATAACACCATTCCTAACTCTGTCCATTCTCGTAAAACCACATATACACCTTACCATCCTCATCTCAGCTACTATCAACCTCTGGACCTGTGTCTTTTTTAGAGGCCAGCACTCCGACCCATATAGGACAGTCGGTCTGATTACTATCCGATAGACTTTGCCTTTCAATTCAAAGGGCACTCTCTTGTACACAGCACCCCTGAGACAAACTTTCATTCTTGCCAGCCTACTCTTATGCGCTGGTTAATATCCTCATCAATGTCCCCATTTTGCTGGATAATCGAGCCAAGGTACTTAAACTTATCTACGTTAGGTATCTGTCTTCCATCCAGGGTGACTTCTCCCCCCTCTTCTATCCTTCCACTGAAACAATAATGCAGGTATTCCATTTTCGATCTACTTAATCTAAAACCTCTAACTTCTAGCATAAGCCACCAACTCTCCAACTTGTCATTCACCCCCTGCCTAGTCTCATCGATAAGAACAACGTCATCTGTAAAAAGCATACACCATAGAGCCTCATCCTGAATCCCTCTAGTAAGTTCATTGAAACTAAGGTGAAAAGAAACGAGCTTAGGGCTGAGCCCTGATGCAGACCCATACTAACAGCGAAGTCATTTGAGACCCCTCCTAGCGTCCTAACACTCGTCCGCTCTCCCTCATACATATCCTTAATCACACAAATATACAAGGGCGACACCCCTTTCTTTTCCAAACAGCTCCATAACACTTCCCGCGGGACTCTATCATATGCTTTTTCGAGGTCAATGAACACCATATAGAGATCCACCTTTCTATCCCTGTACAAACCTATGAGCCTTTTGAGAAGGTAAATTGCCTCTATGGCCGACCTGCCTAGCATAAGACCAAATATGACATCCAAACATGATGTTTTAACCTTAATGTGTTTTCTAAGAGCTAAGGTGTATATGGTCTAGCGGGACACATTAGGGAAGCGATTTTGCTAAAATGGATTATTTTTAATCCTAAATCTGGAATGGGAATTAAACAATCGTCTAGGGCAGTACGAATTCCTTGTTTACTATTTGCTCAACATAGCCTATTGTTTTGTAAAGCTACTTCTCAAGTTGCTTGCAACTTGAAAGCTATACTTGACATATTTTGCCGCCAAATCAGGACAATTGATTTATCTACATAAGTAACTTATTGTTTTCTCCGAGAACACTCCTTCTGTTGACAAGCAACACGTTAGGAGTGTCTTAAACATTGCCACAAGTTCATCGTTGGGTAAGTATCTAGAGTGGTGTGTTTTCCTAGGTCGCCTATCTCCAGAATTATTCAAGAACCTTAATGACAAAGCGAACTCTAACCTTGCTAATTGGAAAGCTAATTCTCTGTTTAAAGCTGGCTGAGTAGTTCTCATCCAATCTAATTTAGAATTTTTACCAAGTCACACTATGTAGTACTTTCAAATCCTTACTACTATTTCGCAAAATTTGGATTGCATTAATCGCGAATTTTTTTGGAAGAAAAATCTTATACTAGGAAAGGGGTTTCTATGGTCACCTGGGCTAAAATATGCGATGTGAAAAATTGGGTGGCTTAGGTTTGTGTAAAATGGGGGCTGTTAACAATGTTTCTGTGGCAAAACTGTCTCGAAAGTTCGTCACCCAACCGAATAATTATTGGATTAGACAGATGCATGCTAAATATGGTACCCCTAATACCTTCTTCCATTATAAGAGAAAGTAGATTGATTCATGGGGTTGGAAATGCATGCTTCATACTAGAGATTTTGTTAAATGAGGTATACGATGGAAATTAGGCAATGACCATGCCATTTCTTTTTGGTTAGATACCTGATGCCATGAGTCACCTTTAGTTGAGCTTCTTAATTTTGGTCCTTTGATTCATGATATTTCTCAAGTCAAGGTTAGTGACTTTATCACTCCTGCAAAATTTTGGTTAGTCTTTTGGCAATGCCTACCCCGCTTATGAATATGGAGGATTCCTTTTATGGGGGCTTCACTGTAGTAGAGACCTCACTACCAAATCTACTACCTAGAGAGCCCATGACAACATCACACATGGTGAAGATCCATGGAAGTTTAATTGGATATGGAAAATTGATGTTATGCCTAAACTTAAGATCTTCTCATGGCAGCTTTGTCATAATGCACTCACTTTTGAGAGCCAATCTCCTCCGTAAAGGTATCCATGTTGATCCAATTTGCTTAGCTTGCCTTAAGAAATTGGGAATGTAGCTCATCTATTTGTTGGATGTCCTATGGTGAAGAAAATTTGGGATCTTGCGATTAGTCATAATTGGCTTCCATTTTTTCCTGAGCCACAACTACCTATTTCTGTTCTGGATAGACTACATGATTTGTACACTGCACAAAGTATTTCTCTAATTCGAATAGTGGTTCTCCTATGGAGTATTTGGAAGAGTC
>JAKOGI010000200.1:272500-332500 GCA_029747015.1 Carnegiea gigantea
TGTAATTTGGACCAGTTTTTGACAATTTTGCCCAGTTCTTCAATTCTCGACATTTTTTTCGCATTATAGCCATTTATTCGAAATTATTCAAACCTGCAAAATAAAATAAACTTAATTAAAAACGTTAAATATATGATTAAAACGAACATAAACCAGGTGTAAAAGTACACTAAAAATAACTCATTTTTGGCACGAACAAATACCCCCACACCAAGATTTTGCTCGTCCTCGAGTAAAACAAAACTTAAAAAGCCTAGAAAAACAAAAGAAAATCCTAACTCACTTTCGTAGGAATCACGATTGCACTTAGCATGTGCAACAAGCCCTTTAAACCCCTAGGTTACCCCTAGTGGACGAGAACGGTCTCGTGAGGGTTTGCAGAAGATATACCCACAAAATCTATAAAAGAAAACATAAACGGAAATTCGAAAATCTTTTTGGGTTTTGTTTTTCAAACATTAATATGTACAAAATTGGGGAAAGATATATACACATTTTAATCAACTAAATCACCCATGTGGCAAAGATATGAGCTTGTATATAAAGATAATGTACACATCGAAAGTCTCAACCCCATGAATGACATCAAAGCACTAACTGTTCACCCCACTTATACATTAAAGCTTTGAATCCTTCCCTGTGCTCGTGTGCATGTGTCTCATCATCCTAAGGCTCAGATTTACCAAAATCAAACTCAATCCCACTTGATTAATACAAATTACATTATTGACTTAATAACATAGGAAGCAAGCTTTCCCAGTAGCAATTTTGCCTCAAAGGGTACCACCCAGTAGCGCATGCCTCAAAGGGTTGCTTGTCATTCCAAATTTTATTTTTTCTTTTTTATTCTTTCTCTGTTTTTTTCTTTCACTTTTTCTCTTGTTTTTTTTCTTTCATTCATGTTCTTCCTTTTTTTTTAAAGTAATGGTGTCTAAAACAAGTGGGAAAGCCGATCATGGAAAACTAGAGCCGTAAGACAATAACGATAATATAAATAGGAATTGGATCTCACAGCATAAATGAACAAATGGGATTCGAATTAGGGCGAAGAATGACACACCGAGGATTGAGACCTAATATGCACATCATGCGTATATACAAGCGAACAATCAAAGCACATGGTCTTTAAGGAGATCAGAATAGCACAAAATTTCCCCCAAAACAAAACAAAAATCCTTTGTGTTTTTCTTGCTGTGTTTTTTTTTTTTTTTTTCAAAAGTTCAAAAGTTTTCAAAAGTTTCCCACCTCCACACCTATTCTGAGCAATGTCCTCATTGGGAGTAGAAAGAAACATAAAACCACAAAATCAAAACTGAAAAAGAAAAATAAAACCCACGACTCAAAATCAAATAACCAACTATACAAAAGGAAAGAAAAGAGAAAAAGAGTAAAAGAGAGAAGGGATGAACAGAAGTTCTTTAGCAAACCAGGTCGGGTGCTAGGTACACCCGAGCTATCATCTCAACATCTCACTGAGCAGGATTGAGCTCGCGGAGTATCAGACACTCCACATCTTCCTTACTAGGTAACTCCAGAAATTGTTTCAATCTTTAGCCATTCACCTTAAAAGTAGCACCACTGTCAGGGTCCTGAATTTCGACTGCACCATAAGGGAAAACACGTGAGACAATGTAAGGACCAGTCCACCGGGACCTTAACTTTCCTGGAAATAAATGAAGCCTAGAGTCATATAAGAGCACTTTCATTCCTAGAGCAAACTCTTTCCGAATGATATGCCTATCATGAAACAACTTTACCCTTTCTTTGTAAGAACGAGCACTCTCATAAGCCTCGACTCTAATCTCATCAAGCTCATTCAGTTGCAGTCTACGCTCTTCACCAGCCTCAGTCAAGTCATAGTTCAGTTTCTTAATGGCCCACCAAGCTCTATGTTCTATTTCCACAGAGAGATGACAAGACTTACCGTAAACAACCCTATAAGGTGACATACCTAAGGGAGTTTTGAAAGCCGTTCTATAAGCCCAAAGAGCATCTACGAGTTCAACAACCCAATCTTTTCTATTCCGGCCCACGGTCTTTTCAAGAATCTGCTTAATTTGCCGATTGGACACCTCAACCTGACCACTGGTTTGGGGATGATAGGGGGTAGCAAGTCTATGGACAATAGAATACCTTTTCAGGAGGGCATCAAAGGACCTATTATTGAAATGGGTACCTTGATCACTAATAATAGCACGGGGCATGACAAATCTAGCAAAGATGTTCTCCCTCAAGAACTTCAAAACAACTTTAGCATCATTAGTCCTAGAAGGGATGGCTTCAACCCATTTAGACACATAGTCCACAGCTAACAAAATATACTCATTCCCAAAAGATGATGGAAATGGCTCCATAAAGTCTATACCCCACACATCAAATATCTCCACTACAATGATAGGACTCAGTGGCATCATATCCCGTCTACTGATTCTACCCAACTGCTGGCACCTAGGGCAACTCTTACAGTACTCATAAGCATCCTTAAATAGAGTAGGCCAATAAAAACCACATTGAAGAACTTTGGCTGCAGTCTTCCTACCACTAAAATGCCCCCCACATGCCTGGTCATGACAGAAAGAAAGGACACTTCTCACCTCATGGTCGGGGATACATCTCCTAAACATTTGGTCAATACAGTACTTAAACAAATAAGGATCATCCCAAAGAAAGAATTTCACAAGGTAGAAGAACCTATCCCTATCATTCTTGGTCCAACTCTCAGGAATCCTACCAGCAATTAGGTAGTTAACAATATCAGCATACCAAGGATTGGGGTGGACAACATACAACTGCTCATCAGGAAAGCACTCAGAAACAGTGGACTCACTCTCTCTATCAGATAGAATCCTAGACAAATGATCAGCTACAAGGTTTTCAGAACCTTTCTTGTCTCTGATTTCACAGTCAAACTCTTGCAACAGCAATATCCATCTAACAAGTCTAGGCTTAGCATCCTTTTTAGAAAGAAGATGCTTAAGAGCAGAGTGGTCAGTATAGACAATCACATGAGACCCAATCAAATAAGGTCTAAATTTCTCAAATCCAAAGATCACAGCCAAAAATTCTTTTTCAGTCACAGTATAGTTCAATTGGGCATCATTCAAAGTGTGACTAGCATAATAAATTACACGGGGCTTTTTATCAACACGCTGTCCTAAAACAACCCCAACAGCATAATCAGAAGCATCACACATCAATTCAAAAGGTTCTCCCCAGACGGGAGGATGAAGAACAGGAGCAGAAGTTAAGGCCTCCTTAAGCTTAGAAAATGCCTCAAGACATTCCTCAGAAAAATAAAAAGGCACATCTTTAGCTAGCAAGTTGGACAAAGGTTTTGCAATCTTACTAAAGTCCTTAATGAAGCGACGATAGAAGCCAGCATGTCCAAGGAAAGATCTCACTTCTTTCACACAAGTGGGAGGGGGAAGATCAACAATCAAATCAGTCTTAGCCTTATCAACCTCAATCCCATCTTTAGAAATAACATGGCCTAAGACTATTCCCTTTCTAACCATAAAATGGCATTTCTCCCAATTCAAAGTCAAATTTTTCTCCCTACACCTTTCCAATACTTTTCTTAGATTAGACAAACAGTCATCAAAGGAAGACCCAAACACAGAGAAGTCATCCATGAAAATTTCCAAGCAGTGTTCAACTAAATCCGAGAAAATAGAAATCATGCAATGCTGAAAGGTAGCAGGGGCATTGCACAGTCCAAAAGGCATACGTCTAAAGGCATAGGTCCCAAAGGGACAGGTAAAAGTAGTCTTCTCCTGATCCTCAGGAGCAATAGAGATCTGAGTATAGCCAGAGTATCCATCTAAAAAGCAATAGAAGGAATGTCCAGCCAACCTCTCTAACAACTGGTCTAAGAAAGGAAGGGGAAAGTGGTCTTTCCTAGTGGCAGCATTCAATTTTCTATAATCTATGCAAACACGCCACCCAGATTGCACACGAGTAGGGACTAGCTCGTTCTTGTCATTCCTGATCACGGTAATCCCGATCTTCTTAGGAACAACTTAAACGGGGCTAACCCACTCACTATCAGAAATTGGGTAAATGATCCCATGGTCCAACCACTTCAGCGCTTCTTTTCTAACCACTTCTTCAAACGCCTTTGACGGTCACGGTAGGGCTTAGCATGGTCCTCTAGATGAATCCTATGTTACACAATGGAAGGACTAATACCCTTAACATCCCCTAAGGTCCAACCCAAGCCTTCCTTGTTCTCTCTAAGTAAGGCAATCAACTTAGTCTCTTGGTCCCCATCTAAGTCAGAAGCAATAATGACAAGCAAAGATTCATTGGGGCCTAGAAATGCATACTTAAGAGAATCAGGAAGGGGTTTCAGTTCAAGAGCAGGAGGGGAAACAGTTTCAGAAGCAGATTCAGAAACAGCAGTGAGCAAACAATCAGCAGTAGAGCACAAGTCATCAAACTCAAAAGCATCATACTCAGGCTCATCATTCACAAGAAAGGACTCATACTCAATAGCAAACACATCATCACAAGCATCATCAAGTATAGAATCCTCTGCCCAGTGAAGAGTAGAGAACTCCATATCATCGAAACCAGAGGGCTGCCTTTGCTGATTAAAAATGTTCAACTCTACAGTCATGTTACCAAAAGACAGTCTGATCATGCCATTCCTACAATTAATGAGGGCATTGGCAGTGGCTAAGAAAGGATGCCCTAGAATCACGGGGATTTGACTAGCAAAGTTAGACACTGTCTCAGTCTCAATCACAACAAAGTCCACAGAGTAAATGAATTCACCCACACGGATCAGCACATCCTCGACTATACCCCTAGGCAATCTGGTCGACCTATCAGCTAATTGTATGACCATCTTAGTAGGCTTAAGCTCACCTAACTCTAGCCTCTCATACTCAGTGAAGGGAATCAAATTGACACTGGCCCCTAAATCAAGCAAAGCTCTATGAATGAGCTGGTCCCCTATAACTATGGAAATAGTAGGGCAACCGGGGTCCTTATACTTCACCGGAATTGGATGAGATAGAATGGAACTCGCACTAGAGGCTAAGAAAGCCTTTTTAGGGACATTGGTAGGTCTTTTGGTGGTGCACAAATCCTTTAAAAACCTAGCATATGGAGGCATCTGCTGAATAGCATCGAGCAAAGGAATGTTGATCTTAACTTGAGAGAATGTCTCTCTCATCTTCTCAACATGGGCTTGGTCTTTCTTCTTAAGCCTATGGGGAAAAGGAGGCAAAGGCATATGGACTTTTTCAGAAGAAGAAGGAGAAGAAGAATGACCCTTAGAAGGAGAAGGGTCAACAGACTCAGAGGTGTCTTTCTTTTCAAGCTCATCTTTTTTAGATGATGACTCAGGAGAATGGTGAGAAGTATCAGAATCATTGGGGACACCATCAATAGCATCCCCTGACTCACTGGTTGAGCCAGTCTCTGGAGGTGAAGAAGAAGAAGAAGATTTCTCAAAGAATTGGTGAGGATACCTGCAGGGCTCATTGGGACTTCTAACCTGGTTATCAATCTCTCGACCAGAACGGAGGGATATCACTGCATTCACTTTCCTCACATACTCACTAGGGTTACCAGAAGATGAAGGGGTGTGACCCTTAGGGTTTACCTCAGGCTGACTTGGGAAAGTACCTGGTTCCCTACTAGATGATGCTAACTAGGAAAACTGTTCAGTCATCATTCTCATCATTCTTTCCATGTTAGCATTAATCATTCTCTCCACATTATTATTAATTCTCCTCTCCATTTTATCAATATCACTATAACCAGGAGGAGGTTGAACTTGAGCTACAGGAGGTGGAGGTCTAGGTGCATTAGGTACACCTGGAAAAACCGGTCTCTGAAAGAAACTAGAAGGGTGAGAGACGGACTGGGAGTTAGGAACCGCAGCATTTGGTCCATTACTCCAGGAAAAGTTAGGGTGATTTCTCCACCCTGGATTGTAAAAAGGTGAGAAAGGGTCGTTCTTAGGTCTCTGAAAGGCCATACTTGCTTGCTCTTGCCCAATTGCTAACTGGTGAGCAAAATAGGGACAAGCACTCAATGAATGATCTAAGGCCTGACAATGAGAGCAAGACGCTGAAGAAGTCTGGGATAACTGAGTCATTTGTGGAGTCAATCCCTTCAACATGTTTTCTAAAGCAGCAACCTTAGACTCTAGGTGACTCACATCAGAAATAGAATGTAACCCACCCCTTACAATCCTAGAACTTAAGCTGTCATCCCGAGTGGTTTCCCACTGCATAGTTTTCTCAGCTAAGTCCTCTAGAAATTCCCAAGCATCTGTGGCGCTCTTAGAAAGAAAGCCACCCTGACACATAGACTCTACCATGGTCCTAGTCTGTTGGTCAAGTCCTTCATAAATAATCTGGCACAAACGTGCCTGGTCTAGACCATGATGGGGACACTGGGCCAACAAATTCTTGAATCTATCAAAATATTTCCAGAATGATTCCCTATCAAGTTGCACAAATTGATTAATCTCATTCCTTAGCTTAACAGTCTTGGCATTAGAAAAATATTTTCTTAAGAACAATTTCACAAAATCATTCCAAGAAGTTACAGAATTAGCAGCCAAGCCATACATCCAACGTTTAGCAGAATCTTTCAAAGTAAAAGGAATTAATTTCATTCGCACAACATCAATGGGAATATTAGGAAAATGCATCATAGAACAGACTTCTTCGAATTCCCTCAAAAACAAATAAGCATCCTCTAAGCCAGTGAATTTAGGGAGCATTTGGGTATAGTGAGGTCTTAATTCGAAGGTCACATTGGGTCCAAGGTCAGGTATAGTGAAGCAAGAAGGCAAAGCAGTCCTAGGAGGGTAGAAAATCTCACTCAAAGGTCTTTCTTGTGCCATTTCTTCTAATTCAAGCTTGGGTTCAGGTTCGGGTTCTAAGTCAGGGTCGGGTTCAATTCTAAAAAGTCTATGATTTTCAGGATTTCTAACCCAACCAGTCATATAAATCCCACACCCTCACCAAAGGTTCAGTTTTTTTTTTTTTGGGTTTTTTTTTAATCACAAAACATCAAAATGAATGATAAAACTTAAAGCACTATTAACACAGGAAACAGAGCAAAAATCAAAAGCACAAACACAAAGAAACAAAAAGAAAATAGGAAATAAAACAACACCTAAATATTCTAATTCTAAGAATAAAATTAAAACAGAAATTAAGACTCCTAAAATTAAAACTAAATATACAGAAAAATCCACACAATCACAAAGGACATAAATATAATTTTTCTCGAATTTTTTCTATCCCTGAATAGTGCAGAAAAATGCAAAGAGAATATTAATTCTAAAATTCACAGAAAAATCATGACAGCTCCAAAAATTCCAGAAAAATTCACACACACCCTAAAAATTATTCTGAATCTAGAAAAAATATTAAAACAGCAAAAATCACACCAGAATTTCCCAGAAAATTCGAACAGAAGGTTGAATTTAGGGGGGGAAAAATCTGCACTGAATTTTTTCTCCGGATCAGTTCTATTTTGCCTCTTTCGCTACACAAAAACCAAACTGATTAGTACTGTTTTTTTTTTTTTTATAACAATGAAAGCATCTAAAAATTAAAATTAAACTAATCCTAACAAAAACAAAAATCAAAAATCAAAAGATAAACTAAATTCAAAATTAAAACTAAACTAAACTACTAAAACAAAAAAAAAAATAAATAACGACTCAACGACAACTAAAACGAAAATGACTCTAACAACTCTAATAATCAAACTACGACTCGATGTAACCAAATTTCACAATGCCATCCCCGGCAACGGCGCCAAAAACTTGTTGTGGATTTTCCGCAAGCGTACGGTTTATCGTTGTACGAATTACGGGTGCCGTCCTCAGGGATGGTTTGTGAAAAATTAGATTAAAAATTCTAATCTAACTTAGAAGTCAATTTTGTCTAACTCAAATGTTGAAATCACTAGAATTAATGGACCAAATTACCAAAATTAAATCCTCAAATTGCAAACAGTACCCGTACAAATGAAGGCACCAAACTGTAATAAGTTTGAGCTGACTAACACTTAGATGAAATTAGCCAGTTAAATTCTGAAATTGAACAGAGAGCCACGAAAGAAAGAAACAGGGGAACATGGTAGAGCAAAGTGAAGAAACAGAGCAAATTACACCAGGAGTAAAACTACACCTAGCCGAGAATACGCAACCAAGCTTCAGAGAATCCTTACTAGAAATTCGAAGTTTATAAATCTGACTCCAAAGCTGAATTTTCCATTCGAATTAAACCAAGAATCACGAATTATACAAGCAAGTGAATTGTAACCAAATTTGACGACATAAATCAAATCAACAAAAACAAAAGCAACAATCGAAACTGGAAAACTCTACTCTACGTTGCTTCCCCCCCTTTTTTCGGACTCGGTTTCTCTTTTAAGGATTGAAAAAAAAAACAACCCCCAATCGATCTGAATACTCGAGTCTTTCAGTCTCCCGTAACCGCTGAACTGAGTTGATGATGAGTGATGAGTGAATTGAATGAAGGGGGTTAAAGGAAGAGAAAGAAACAGAGCAACATTCCAATGGTGGCTTTTCGGGTTTCTGGGTTGGTGAAGAACGAAGAAAAAGAAGAAGAACGCCAGGGGTCACGCGCTTCTTCTTCTTCTTGTTCGTTATTCTGGGATAAAAACCGTAAAGAAGCAGAAGCAGCAGGGGATGGGTAACGGACGAGGTGCAATGATTAAGCTGTTAATTTGGACATCACGGAGGAGAGAGAAAAGATAAGTAACGGTTATGGTGAGGAAAATGGAGAGATGAGGAAGATGGAACGAAGATGGTGAAGGGTTCTGGGGGTTGGGGACGCAGAGCAACACGAGGAGAGAGAGAGTGTAAAGGGGAGGAGAGAGAAATTGAAAGGGAGGGGACTTTAAGTGCTGAACCGGTTTTAATTAAACCGGCCGGTCTCGCTTTTATTGTTGGATTGATTTTTCTTGTAATTTGGACCAGTTTTTGACAATTTTGCCCGGTTCTTCAATTCTCGACATTTTTCTCGCATTTTAGCCATTTATTCGAAATTATTCAAACCTGCAAAATAAAATAAACTTAATTAAAAATGTTAAAAATACGATTAAAACGAACATAAACCAGGTGTAAAAGTACACTAAAAATAACTCATTTTTGGCACGAACAGGTCCAATCGAAGAAAGCTTTTGAGGATGATGGTAGGTCAAAGAAGGGCGACAAGCCACAAAATGACTCATCTCTAAACGCAATGACTTGTGAACAAATCCAGGAGTTGATTGCCAATGCTGTCAAAACTCAGCTAGGGGTCGGTTTATAGAAGAGCCATCTCTACACTAAACCCCACACGAAGAGGATTGATGCTCTTCATATGCCTTTTGGTACCTCTCAAGTTCAACCAATTTGATGGGAAAGGTAACCCCAAACAACATGTTGCGCACTTCATTGAGACTGCAACAATACCAGCACCAGCGGTGACTTGCTGATGAAACAGTTCGTTCGAACTTTGAAGGGCATCACGTTTGACTGGTATACCGATCTGCTGCCTAAGTCCGTTGATAGCTAGGAGCAGATCGAGCAAGAGTTTCTGAATAGGTTATATAGCACCCAACGCACTATTAGTATGACTAAGCTAACAAATACTAAATAGTGGAAAGACAAACCTATTCTTCACTACATCAACCACTGGCGCTCACTCAGCCTCGAGTGTAAGGATCGATTATCTGAGACTTATGTGATAGAGATGTATGCTCAAGGCAGGGAGTGGGACCTGCTTTACGTCCTACAAATGAGCAAGTCCAGGACTTTCCAGGAGTTGGCTACTAAGGTGTATGATATGGAGATGATGATAGCTAATCATCACGGAAAAGCTTCCCCTACTTTTGAAGCAAGGAAGGACAAGGGTGACTTCAAGAAAAATCCTAAGTCTTCCAAGAGCTCCACCAAAGAATCCATGTCGGTCACTACAAGCGAACCGATCCAGATTTTAGGGAAATCAAGAGTAGAGAAGAAGCAACTCCCATCAATAAAAGAAGCCAGGAAGAAGCGTCCTACGTTGAAAGAGCTTCAAGAAAGGAAGTACTCATTCCCTGACTCAGATTTGTCTGACATGTTGGATGATTTGTAGGAAAGGGGTATCATTGAGTTACCGCCATCAAAATGCCCCGAAGAAGCAGGCAAGGTGAATGACCCGAAGTATCGTCAGTATCACAGGGTCATTAGTCACCCTCTTGAAAAGTGCATAATGCTTAAGGAGCATATTATGCAGTTGGCTCAGGATGGAACGATCATTCTAGACTTGGATGAGGTGGTTGAAACCAATCATACGGTAATTTTGTGTGAGCATTATGACCTGGCTCTTGCGATGAAAGAAGAGTGGGTTACCATACAATTTGGAAGCTTTGAGCTAGTAATGCTTTCATTAATGGTTCCGGCGACACTTATGGAGGCTAAGCATGTGCCAGATATTCCCGATGAAGACAATGAAGGATGGACGCTCTTCACTAGATGAAGGCCTAGGAAGCAAATGCAGGTTCAACCACGCCCACTTTGTCGAAGAAAGAGTCACAGCAGAAACAAGAAGCCTCGATGCCCTAGGAGGAAGAAGAAGCCCAATTCCAGTAAGAGGCATGGAGCTCAACCAGTCGAGCTACTTGAACAAGAACCCCTTGTCCCTGTCACATTAGAAGAATTCTTCCCAAGGGGCTTCTTTAAAAATGCTACAGTTAACATGGTTTCATGTACTGAGTTTGAAGATGAGGATGGTGAGGAAGATGCATAGAAAGATCTCCAAAAGGCGTCTTCTTCAAATACAGATGATAGAGTCCTCGCCGTCTTAGAAGCTTTGCCCGAACGCATGAGTTGGAACGAAATTTTTCAGCTGCCTCATGAAATGCGTGAGCAAGTTGTGGCTGCCATGCGCCATGCAAAGTCATATGCTGATAAAGTAAAGGAAGCCAAAGAGCCTGCAAAGCTTCCAAGTTAGTGAGTCACTTGTAACACAACTGTGTCATTTACAGATGATGATCTATTGCTTGGGTCAAAACCCCACAATCGTCCATTATTTATCACTGGTTATATTCAGGGGCAAAAAGTCAAACGCATCTTGGTAGATGGTGGTTCGGCAGTCAACATCATGCCCAAGTCTACTATGAATGACTTAGGGATTATTATTGAGGAACTCTCTAAGAGTCGGATGATGATACAAGGCTTCAACCTAGAGGGTCAACGTGCAATCGACATGATTCGCCTCGAGTTGGCAATGGGTGATATGTCCACAACATCTATCTTCCATGTGATAGATTCTAAAACTTCATATAAGTTGTTGCTCGGACGGCCTTGGCTTCATGAACATAGGGTGGTGGCATTAACTTTGCACTAGTGTCTCAAGTATTACTGCAATGGAGAGAAGAAGATAAATGATGATGTTAAACCATTTACGAATGCTAAATCTTATTTCGCCGATGCAAGATTCTTCGAGGAAGGAGCCCTTTTGAAGGAAGCAATGCCAGCCTTTATCTGCTCTACTAGTAAAAGGGGTGATGAAAATGCTCATGTGAAGACAAACATTGACACTAATGATAATGCCAAACAACGATGACAATGTGAGAAGGAAAGTAGTCAAGTAACGATAGATCCTTCCTTCAAAAAGGTAGTTGTTGCAACAAAGCTGGAAGCGCCAGTATTCAGGTACATCTCTAAATCCCACCGCAAGGATGGTAAAGGGCCATTTAGTCAATGCATAACTCTTGAAAGCGTAACTAAGCCTATTAGCAAATTCAAGGAGACCTATTATCGTATCCTTAGAGATAAAGGTGCGCTTCCAACTCATAATGCTAGTAAAAGCAGGGTTACTAGAGCCCCTCTCTCTGGCTTCATTGTTTCTTCCAAGGGCTCACTTCAAGAAGAGAGTGACTTGCCGAAGGTGTGCACCAATGACGGATTTGGTCCAAATGCGTACAATCTGATGAAGAAATCTGGTTATGACTTCGATAAGCCAGTTTCTTTGGGACATATCATCGAAGCTAAGCCCTACGGCATCAATGAGACACAAAAGAAAATACAAGAGCAAGGTGGCATAGTGGCTGTTATGAAGGTAGGCCTCGATTATGTACCGCCTCAACCCATCGGGATTTCAGGATGACGTAAAGACAAACAATCCTTTGCTCAGTATATTGCAGTAGAAGAGATTATTGAAAGTGATAAGGAAGATGGCAAGAACCAACCAAAATCCTCTGTGTTTGACAGATTACAATCTTCCACTTCACAACGACGCACTTCTGTGTTCGACAGAGTGGGAAATGACAAAGTCCCAAAGTCTTCTACTTTCTAGAGGTTAAAGGTAGGCACACAGCGTAAACCTTCAGTCTTCACCAAGATCAAATCAGGTGAAGAATTGGTAAGCTCGCTATCCACACAGGAGAGGGGCTCAGTATTTGGTTGTGTTGGCGAAATCAATGAAGTCCAAAGTGTCATCCCTTCTCATATGAAATGCTTGTCGACTCTAGATGTGAAGACAGAGGGTTCACTGAGAGTTAAGAGACGTACAGTGGTTTTCATTGGCTATAGGGTTAATCCGGACCCAAAAGCGGAGCTTAAGCAAGAGGAACAAGCTTCCTCCAATCACATCACAGTCCGAGAAGTTGATGACTCAGATGCCAAAATAGAACTTGCAGAAACTCCTGAGACTCTAGAAGACGGAGGGCAAGCCATAGTAGACGAACTCAAAGAGTTGAATCTTGGAACTACCGAGGAGCCTCGCCCTATTTATGTGAGCTCATTGCCCACACCTAAAGAGGAAAAGGAGTATTTTGATCTCCTGTCTGAGTACAAAGATGTGTTTGCTTGGAGCTACAAAGAAATGCCCGGGTTAGACCTAAAAGTCGCAGTCCACCGCTTGTCTATTAAAAAGCGCATTTCACCTAAGAAATAGTCCCAACGACGCTTCTAACCAGAGTTGGTACCAGAAATCGAAAAGGAGGTTAACAAACTCATAGAGGCGGGATTCATTCGCGAAGTCAAGTACCCAACATGGATTGCGAACATTGTCTCTGTAAGGAAAAAGAACGGCTAACTGCGTGTTTGTGTGGATTTTTAGGATCTCAATGATGGCTGCCCCAAAGATGATTGTCCACTACCTGTGACAGAACTCATGATTGATTCTACAACATGACATGAAGCTCCGTCCTTTATGGATTGCACAGCAGGATACAATTAGATTCAAATGGCACCAGAAGATCAGGAAGCCATAGCTTTCCGCACACCTAAAGGCATCTTCTGCTACAAGGTGATGCTGTTTGGCTTGAAAAATGCATAACCCACATACCAAAGGGCGATGCAAACTATCTTTGAGGACATGGTACATAAGACGGTGGAATACCACAATGACAATCTAGTGGTCAAGTCAAGAAAGAGGCCAGACCACTTGCGTGATCTCCAGCAAATCTTTGAGGGATTACAAAGATGTCAACGCAAGATGAATCCGCTTAAATGCGCATTCGGTGTTACTTCCGGTAAATTCTTAGGCTTTATCATCCGACATCAAGGCATTGAAATTGATCAAGCTAAAGTCAAAGCCATTCAAGACATGTCCGAGCCTAAGAACCTTAAGGAGCTTCGCGGTTTACAGGGGCGCTTAGCATATATCAGGAGATTCATATCAAACTTGGCCGGTCGTGGTCATCCTTTTAGCCTCCTCATGAAGAAAGGGGCACCTTTTGAATGGGATGAATCGTGCAGGAATGCCGTTAAAAGTATCAAGAAATATTTATCAAGCCCACTGGTGCTAGGAGCTCTAATTCATGGTAAGCCTTTGATACTTTACATTGCGGCCCAAGAAAGATCATCAGGGGCATTACGTGTGCAGGAAAATGAGGAGGGCAAAGAGAGATCTCTTTACTACCTGAGTCGAACCTTGGTCGGGGCTTAAATAAATTACTCCCCAATCGAAAAGATATGTTTGGCTCTCATATTTGCTGTGCAGAAGTTAAGGCATTACATGCAAGCTCACACAGTACGGGTCATTTGTAAGGCTAACCAATCAAGTATATCTTGTCTAGACCGATCCTGAGTGGATGGCTGGTAAAGTGGGCTATTATTTTGGAATAATACGACCTCATCTACGCACCATAAAAGGCTGTTAAAGGGCAGGTATTGGCAGACTTCCTGGCAGATCACCCAATTCCTGACGAGTGGGAGCTAAACGACGATCTAGCTGGTGAAGAAGTATTTGTCATAGACATTCTTCTCCCGTGGGAAATGTACTTTGACAGTGCAGCATCACAAGATGGCGCTGGAGCAGGGGTAGTGCTCATCTCCCCTAAGAAACAAATCATCCCATCCTCATTTGCGTTAACTCAGTTGTACTCCAATAGCATGGCTGAATATCAGGCACTTATCTTGGGCCTCCAAATGGCCGTAGAGATAGGCATCAGAGACTTAGATGTGCACGGTGATTCACAACTAGTCATCAATCAACTTCTCGAAGAGTGTGAGATTAAGAAAAAGGATTTGGTCCTGTATCACACACAGGCCCTCCATATCTCGTATAAGGTAGATACCATCAAGTTGCAACACATCCCTAGGAGTGCTAACAAGATGGCTAACACGCTTGCAAATCTTGCAGCCACTTTGGCAGTGGGGGCAGAAGAGGATATGATAATTCCAGTTTGCGGTAAGTGGGTAGTCACACCATCAAAAGATGAACTCATCAAGGGAGTTAATGCAGTCTATCTTTATGAGATGGAAAAAGAAGATTGGCGTCACCCGCTGATTAATTATCTGAAGCACGGGATGCTGCCAAATGATGCTAGGTATAAGACGGAAATCCAAAGGCGACATCACATTTTCTTTATTACAACGATACTGTCTATTGATGCTCCTTCCTTGGTCTTTGGTTAAGGTGCCTAGGTGAAGAGGAAGCACAGCAAGTAATAGAGGAAGCTCACTTAGGGGTGTGTGGTGCACATCAGTCCGGGCCTAAATTATATGATCGCATCAAAAGAATGGGCTACTACTGGCCCACCATGGTGCATGATTGCATTGACTTTGCAAAAAGGTGCGACGCATGCCAGTTCCATGCCAACTTCATTCACCAACCTCCAGAACCACCCTACCCAACCGTAGCTTCCTGGCCCTTTGAGGCGTGGGGACTTGATGTCGTATGGCACCTTACTCCTAAGTCTTCAGCTAGTTATTTATACATACTTACAGCTACCGATTATTTGTCTAAGTAGGCGGAGGCAATCGCATTAAAAGAAGTTAAGAAGGAGAATGTTGTCGATTTTATTCGAGCGCACATCATCTACCGATATAGTGTGCCTCGATACATCATCACTGAAAATGGCAAACCATTCTTTAACAAGCCAATAACTAGTCTCTGTGAGAAATTTAAGTTCGCTCAGCATAAGTCTTCAATGTACCATGCACCTGTAAATGGCCTAGCAGAAGCGTTTAACCAAACATTGTGCAACTTATTAAAGAAGGTGGT
This sequence comes from Carnegiea gigantea, assembly GCA_029747015.1. Classification (NCBI taxonomy): domain Eukaryota; kingdom Viridiplantae; phylum Streptophyta; class Magnoliopsida; order Caryophyllales; family Cactaceae; genus Carnegiea; species Carnegiea gigantea. The sequence continues at coordinate 287,983 of JAKOGI010000200.1, forward strand.
GGCAAAACCCAAGTAGGACTAGTATGAAAGACTTCGAGAAGCACTTTGGGCTTATTGAACCACGTACAAGACAGCAATGCAATCAACTTCCTATGTGCTCGTGTACGGCGTAGAGGTTGTCTTGCCTTTGGAAATTCAAATCCCATCGCTTTGCATCGCTATACTGGAAGGCTTGAGTGAATGAAAATCACAAACTCTGTCTAGCAGAGTTGGAATCTCTTAATGAGAAAAGGCTTTAGGCGCAACAAAAACTGGAGTGTTATCAAGTATGTTTGTCACGAGTATTCAACAAAAAAGTTTAACCTTGCTCGTTCCAGGTTGGAGATCAAGTGCTCGCAGTAAAAAGGCCGATCATTATGATGCATAGGACATGCAGCAAGTTCACCCCTAAATGGGAAGGCCTCTATGTTGTTCGTGAAGTTTACTCAAATGGTGCCTACAAGATAGTCGACGCAGAAGGAGTGCGACTAGGACCAATCAACGGCAGGTTTCTGAAGCGCTACTACTCGTAAAAATTGGTTGTAAACTCCTAAGTACGAGCCTAAACTGCTCACCAAACAAGAAAAAAAAAATCTTGTACTACTCTTGGCCCGCAAGAGTATAAACTGTGAACGACAAAACAAATAATTAGAGCACTGTTTGCTGAACTACATTATGGCTTAATCTCATTGAAAAATTATAATTTTCTTGAGTATATAGGTAGGTTGTGAATAAAATTAGCAAGTGCAGTCAAATGAAACATAAGAAAGAGGTGAAGCAATAGCAAAAAATATTACTATTGTATAAAGTGTATCAAGAATTCAATAACATGAACAATCCAAGTGCAAGTGTAATAAGCTAAGAAACCTAATCAAATAGTCCTCATCTAGTTATTAGGGTTAAGTGAGATTTGTAACTCTAAGACATAGTGCTCATGTTCCTTCAACTTCTCAGCCTTTTCTTAGGATAAAGTGGGTATGGCTTTAAGGTTAGTAAGAGCTTGTTTCTTCTCAATGACTTGTTGCTCGATGGTGATCACTAAGGTTGATTTAGCGTCAACATCACTCCGAAGTTTTTGCTCCTCTTTGCAAGCAATACAAAGCACCTCCTCTAGCGGGACAACATTTTCAGTTGCACCCTTATGTTTGCCCTTAACGGCAACTAGCTCTTCCTGCACTGTGATAAGATGGGACTTACTTGGTTGACTTGTTCAATGCGGGCGGTCTTCTCTTTATCCAGGTCATCGGGATGGCGAAGTGTCAAAGCCACTTGTATGAGTGCCAAATATGCAGATACGCTGCTCACATAATCATCTACCAGCTTCCTCAGAGGATTTGAATCTCTATTGAGATGTTCAATGCTTTTATACATCATAGGGGCGCTCTCATACACTTTTGCTGCCTCATCAAATGAAGCATTCTTTAAAGCATTTAGGAAGCCAGAACCTATAGCTCGTATGCCGCAAGTAATGATGCTTTGAGGAGCAGGACCCGATCAAAAGGAAGTAGTAGAAACCGCCACAACCATAGATTTTCCTTTCACGACCTCATGGCTGGTAGTTTTCTCGATGATAGTAGACATTCTTTTTGCTACCAGTTGAAGAGATGTCGGTCCCTCTACTGAGTGCTCACTATGGGTTAGTGATGCAGGAAACGTTTCGGCGCCTTTCGAGACCGATTCACCAACTCCCTCTGGTGATGCCAACCTCATTACAACTTCTATATCCTTGCCATCATGAAGACTGGCCTTGGCGGTTGACAACTTGGCTGTGAGATGAACTTCCTCAAGCAACTGCTCGTCTATGACAGGGGCGGCCTCCTGTACTAAGTCGAACGCGCCAATCTGCATCGAACAAAAAAAGAGTGAAAAGATCAAGCCATTAAAACAAAAACCAAAAAGAAGAGGGGGGTCGCAATGAGCCTCGTAAGGTTCTATACAAAGAGAAGAGCAATTACATCTTTAAGGTTAGGCATGCCTAAACAGCTTGTGATGCCATTGAAAAAACTATCTCTAAGAGGTGCACTGGAAGTATTGGCAACAACAGTCTTGCATTTGTTATGCCCATAACATTTAAAATTAGCTTCTGAATCCTGGTCACTATCATCATTGTCGATAATGTCCCCCCTCGATCAGCAATAGGAGTATCAAGGGACTCTCCGATCCGTTCAACATCAGAATCTTGGTCCTCAAAATCAGATCCATCCTTTGAAGTATTGCCTCTTATGTTCTTCTTAGACTTAGAGGGGTCATGTCCTGCAGTCTGTTGAAGAAGACCAACATTGGCCCTGAGGTCACTTATTGTCACCTCAGACCACCAATCTTGATATTTCTTAGTCATAAACTTCTTAAGATGTAGCGAACGACTCGATAACGTCGCTATGAACTTGGTATTCTTAGATAGAATGGCGGTCCAAAAGTATAAGGCATCATTGTAGGATGTGGGTCGAGTATGAGGGTCAAGTTTAAGTGCACCAGGTAGCTCCTACCAGAAACCAAACTGTTTGCTGAATCAATGTGAACTATAAGGCATGACATAAAAAGTCATTGCACGACGAAGAGGTAGGTAACTAGAGCGGAGAGCTATTAGGTAGCTGAGCTTTTCATAGCCAAGAGTTCCATCATCATTCAAAGTCTCATATTTATTCTTGCTAAGTATGGTGTAACCCAAATCAGCAATCGCCCCTTCATGGATACGCCTTCGAGGGCCCTCAAAACTCTTTACCCCTTCAAAGCTAGAATAGTGGACCATTAGAGGACCTACAGGAGCTAGATCTAGTACATAGTGGGTGTTGAAGTAACATGCGAGCCAGCTATATAGATAATGAGCAGGAAAGAATAACATGGAATTTGAGGGTTTTCCTGCACTCAAAATACCACCGAGGCCACGATAAATGATCGCCAACACTGGCATTGCATGACTATATGTGCATCCAACTGCCATATTGCTAGCCACTTTGAAGGTGCCATGACGAATGAATCCTTTTTCATCTTCAGGAAGAGCAAAAGTGCACAACCAACATGAAAGAAAAGTAGCTAGATAAGTGCTCTCTCTTCTATCAATAGGAATTTCAAGTGCATCAAAGACAGCAGATTCTTCTCAAGTCCACTGCAGGGCCGTAGGCTAAATGTCGCCTAAAGGATTATAAGTTGACTTAGGTCGTGACTTCATAGAACGTGACTTGGAAGAGCTTCGCCGCCTCGAGGACTCATGCTTAACTTGCCACTTGCATCAAAAATCTATCTAACGCTCAGTGCAAAACCCTCGGTCGTAGGCATTTTCAAGATGGCTGTAAGCAGCAAACAAGTATCTACATGTGGGCTGGATTAATCTCTAATTGTCGTGATGACGTCGATATAATGCATCTCGGCTGGGTACTGCAATATCATAAATTTTCCCATAAATAGGAAGCCCACGAAGTTTATATAAGTCCCACAGAGATAGCGGCATTTCTCCGGATATAGTGTGCAAAGTGTTGGTCTCAGGGCATCAAGCCTCACAAAAGGCACAAACAACATGAGGATCATGATCATAAGTATACAATGAAGCATACACTGCATCGAAAAGGTGACAAGTCCTCAATTGGGATTCGAAGCACGAGAGAATGTGTTCTACCCACTCCTAATATTTCAAAATGAAAGAGAATTCCCCAAATATCTTCAATGCTGGCCCCCAACGAACTTCATTGGAAATAATTTTTTGCCCAAGCAGCGGGAAAGGGGTGATCGTGCAGCTATTGTCATGACTGGCACTGTGAGGAAGGTGGATATCATCATGCGTTCTATCTGCAGCCCTAGTAGTCAACGGTGATGCGAAGTGAGAACAATGGACGGTGGGTATCTGCTCAAACTCTAGACGAAGTAAGGATGGGTAAACAATAAATGTGCTGCGCAGCTCTGCTTTCGTCTATTCATGTTCTATGATAGAAAGATAAATTTTATCACGTCGCTTGTATTCTTTAAATCGTACCATGATTGAGTACCTGCTGAAAACCAAAAAACAGAAGTGGTTATTTTCATTTTAAAAAAAGAGGGAAAAGGGAGCCGAAGAAAAAAAAAATCGCAGTTTAGTTTCAAGGATATGAAATCATCGGCAGGCTCATTAGCATGGCTCAATCTTCAGGTCGCATGTCTCACTGGCATATGCGAAGGCTCTCTTCTAAAAGTCTAAAGACCGAGTCTGATCGCCTTCACGCACAACGAGTCTTCAAGTGTTACGTCTCGCTGACAAGAGTGAGGGCTCTCTCCTCAAAGTCTAAAGACCGAGTCTAATCGCTCTCACACACAACGAGTCTTCAAGTGTTACATCCCGCTGGCATGTGCAAGGGCTCTCTCCTCAAAGTATAAAGACCGAGTCTGATTGCCCTCATGCACAACAAGTCTTCAAGTATTGTATCCCGCTGGCATGTGTAAGGACTCTCTCCGCAAAGTCTAAAGATGGAGTCCGATCACCCTCACGCATAACGAGTCTTCAAGTATTGTATCCCGCTGGCATGTGCAAGGGCTCTCTCCTCAAAGTCCAAAGACTGAGTCCGATTACCCTCACGCACAATGAGTCTTCGAGCATCGCGTCCCACTGGCATATGCGAGGGCTCTCTCCTCAAGTCTAAAGACCGAGTTTGGTCACCCTCACGCACAGTGAGCCTTTAGGTACCGCATCCTGCTAGCATATGCGAGGCCTATCTCTTCAAGGTCTAAAAAATAAGGCTGGTCACCCTTGCGCACAGCGAGGCTTCAATTGTTGAATCCTGATGTCGTATCTCGCGCACAATAAGTATTTAAAAAAAAAACTCGCATACAAATAGTCACGATATAAAGTAAATAAATAAATAAAGTTTCACATCTCTATAGTGATTCTTTCAAAAAAAAAAAAAAAAACAGAAAAACATCTCATATAGTTGGTAGCAAGGCATTTTACCCAAAAAAAAAAAAAAAACAAACATGAAGTCACATAAAAGCTCTTGGCTTTATTATCACAAAAGCATGTGCATTAAAAAAAAAAAAAAACAATGATGTCTATAGACAAGAAGGCACCAGACTTTCACATGCTGACATTATATTCATGAAAAGAGAATCTGATTACCTCAAGGTGTTACTTCCACAGAGTTACAGCAATGGGGTGCTTCATTTATGCAAGAAAACGACAAGGAGGATTGCCAGAGTTTTTTAGCTTCATACACGAGAAGCCGACAAAAGAGAATGCAATTACCACAAGGTGTTATTGTCACAAATTTCCAGCACTTCCGATCGTTGTTTTTTGCGAGAAAATAACCAGGTGTGCAAGCTCGATGAACAATTCTCTGGGAAACACAAGGTGTATGAAGAATCGCGAATGGTGGTATAAAAGGACGTGAGAAGCTGCCTTGTAATGAGAGATTAGCAGAATAACGGACAGAGTTACTGCCTTAGTTAACAAATCTTCTAATTTTAAGCAAGGGAATTTATATGTTGAAGATACTATTTAATAAATTGGTAAGTATCTCTGATTGCATCAAATCTGATGCAGCTCTTGTATTTAAAAAAAAAAAAAGAACATATATCCTCCCTCCAAATTACTAGTTAATCAAAGCTCGAAGAAAAAAAAATGTGTAGTGTAAAAGTGAAAACAGTTATGTCGACAGTCTCTTAGATGAATGAAAAAAAAAAAAAAAACGCTTTTGTCAAATCGACAACATGACAAATTAAGTTGCTGGCCTGCCTAGACAATGAGCAAAAAAAAAAGTATGTCGAGACACCGGTCGCGCTTAAACACCAACTTGTGTACGCAACCTAGTCTCGAGGGGGCAATTTATAGGCATAAAAAAATGTGCCACGTCACTAAATAATTTAAGTTAATTAATGTTGGCTAGTCTAATTAATTAATTTAATTATTTAGGTCCAAATGACCACCAAGTCAACAGCCCAATAAAGTATCAAGTCAACGGCCCGATAAGATTATCAAATCAAGGGTTCAGTGGACTACCAAGTCGTCAATTTAAATAGACTCACAAGTTATCAACCCAAATTCAAAGCCCATCTATCGACCCAAGAGGGTTATTAATCCACAAACCCTAGAAGAGAGGGGAGGCTCCTCCCTATAAATATCGCTCCACTCTCCTTCATTCGGGGATAGAAAAAATTCTCTCCCATAGAAGACCCTCTAGAAAGAGACAACAAACATAACAAAACACGCCGTTTACTCTACAGATTGAAGCACACACTTGATTGGGATTCAAGCTATTTCGGCCCTCCATCAAGTCCAACCAAGAGAACGAATCAGAGGAGTTTAATTTGTTCATTTCTAACAAAATATTTAGAGATTGGACCCATTTTTTATTATAAATTCAAAAATTAAATTTGTTCCATATTTCTTGTCTTAATTCGATTCAACTTGAAATTCGTGATTGCACATATATATGTATATATCTTTTGCTATTGAAGTTGCCTTATAAGTTGCTAATAAATGATGATTTATTTTTTCTATTTTTACAAAATTACTATTGAATTACCTAGATCTTATCAATAAGAAGATAATACTGAAAATTTTTTATTTTATGTGATTATTTTTAAAAATAAGTTTACTTATGCAACATTTTATAAATTTTACATAGATATTCACATGGAATTTGTGAATAATATGTTCAAATGCTGAAATAAGTAATGAGACTGTGCAATGCAGGGGTTCTAAACTTAGTGCTACTTTATTTATCAATGGGCATATAATTTTTTGTCCCAAGAATAATAAGCTTTACCCCAAAAAAAAAAAAAAAAAGATTACTCAAGTCTTGTAGTCCTAAAATAAAAAAGAATTAATTACAACTTTTGAATTGCCAAAGTGTTATAAGTTCCAAAAACAATCTTAATATTTGAGTAACCTCACATTATTTGTAACACTCCAAATGTCCATAAATCACTGTTTGCATTTCTTTAATTAATTTCCCCAATTAGAAATAATAACCCAAATAATTAGGCGTTACTGTCATCCAATAAGGACAAGGCTTTGTTTGTACATGATAAACTTATCCATAATAATCAATATTTATCATCAAATGCATTCACACCATCACAACCCATTAGATCATTTAGATAAATATAGAAATTGTTCTAACATCAACACCATTCAAACATCTCAAGGATTACACCAAAATACAGAATTCTGATACAATATACAGTCTCAACACCAAAATATATCACAATACAGTGTACGGTGTTACAAACATCTCAACGATAATACACCGCCATTCCATATAGATTTTCCGGTTCACTTATCATCTTCAGCTGTCCTGTCAGCCTGAGGGCGATTCACTGAACATTTGGCTAAAACAAAACATAAAAACATTTCGAACTGTGAGCCCAAACTCAGTAAATGCATTCCTATATTGTTAAACGTTCATGGAAAAACTGGTTGGGCCTATATTGCAATTCATTTTAATTAAAAATAGGGAATAAGATAAATATAAAATTGCATTATCAATGATTATCTGATAGTGAACCCCTGGTAACTGTTACGATCTGAAGATAAGTGTATACCTGCCAAGCTGATCGGGACATGTCCTAAAGCCACGTGGGTAACTGAAGGTCTATGCCCTGTAATTGATAACTAATGGGGTCACTAATTATATGATAAATCACTGATTAAACTGATTCATTGATGTACTTATCAAAACATTATAATTTTGATAAATACGTACTGATTTCTAAAGATACAGGCAATGAACATACTTGGAATTTTTAAATGTAAGCTCACTGAATAATATTATACTCAAAAGTGGAAGGAATGATAGATTAGGTCCTGATTCTATACAAAATTATCATTGTAGGAACATACGGTTAGCAAAAGTATTTATTTCATAGCTAATAATTTAGTAAAAGAAAAGTAAAAGCATAACAAGGGCTTAGAAAGAATGACTCAAAACTTAGTCATCCGATCTCTGATTGAGACTCAAAACCCCAATATAGAAATTTTAGGAAGTCCCAAAAACTTTTCATTTGGAACAACAAGCTTGATTCCCACAATAGAATTCCTAAAATGAGGTTAGAACACAAACATGTCAGTTTTGTCCATTCTGCGTAATTTCGGTAAAACAATCATAACTTTTCCACGGACCTCGGATTAAGGCGATTCAAAAGGCATTTGAAAGCTAACACACTGAACTATCTACCTACCAAAAATAATAATTTTCTAATGGGCCGATCATTACCAGTTTAATCGTGAAATTTGTCCTGTTTTCCTGAAATTTTTAGCTCGCAATGTTTTAGCTTTTGCCTCTTTTTTTACACAAATCTTCAACTTAAACCATTCTCTAAAAGCATGTAAACAAGGTTTGGTCTATCCTAACATCATACAAAATCACACACTCAGATTCACTACATAATTGTATCCAATAAAGATCATTTTTGAATCCAATACACACATAAATCAAACTTAATGCTAGTTTAATCCAAAACATGCATGACTTGACAAAACCTAGTTTATGGCCAACTTGGACTCACTTTACCTCATTTGAAATCATCAAAAATATCATCATAAACACCGATAGCTTAAAAGATGATCAAATCAAAGATAAAACAATTAAAATCCAACACTTTAACATCAAGCTTGCATGATTAAGGATTAACCCCGACCCTAGCATGATCTAACCTCAACTCCACCATGATCAACATCAAAATAACTCTTATTTTTTATCAAAACAATATGATCGAAGATCATAAACACGAAAACAAAAATCAAAAGTAAAATAAAAAGCAAAACCAACAAGATCAAGTTTTAAGATCACTTAATTTTCTTGCAAATATGCAGAGATGGAGGCGATGTTTAGAGGTTTTGATGATGGAGGATGGTGGCTAGGGGTAGAAGGATGCTGGGAGGTTGGAGATCACAAAGCTAGCTAGAAAATTGGCCAAAAAATAGCCAGAACTTTCTGGGAGCTGCTGCCGTGGGTTAGAGAGAGAGGAGATAGAAAATAGAGTTTTGGATTGAGCTGTGTTTTGTTGACTAATCTAACTCTCTTGGCTAAGTTTTTAACTAATAAAGTAACCTTTTTGGGCTAAGCATGGTTAAGCTTAATCATGGTAATTAGTTAGGTTTATAACCAAGCTTGTTGGGCTTCAAATTGGCCGAAATAAGTTGGGTTTGAGAATAAAATGCTTCGTAACGATAACGTTTTTATGAAACTCAAAATTAAATCTTTGTAATGTTACAGAAAACAAAATAAATTACTTAGATTAAACTTGTAAGGTTCTACTATCAATTCTTCTAAGGTTTTCGTTAATCAATTAAATAAACAAATAAAATCCAAATTGCCAAGTGAGGGACCAAATAAAATTTTTTCCACCAGGATGAATAAATGCGATAAATAATTATGAGGAAGAGAATCATGAACATGAGGTAATTAAATAAATAACCATAATTAAATAATTTAAGGTTGGACTATAACAGCCTTCCCCCCTTAAAGAGTTTCGCCCACGAAACATATGACTTTTCCATGTAATGCAAGATTACCTCAAATAATTATGGATATTTGACTTTCATTTCCTCTTCAGTCTCCCAAGTAGCTTCTTGGGAGGTATGATTTGACCATAGCACTTTGACTAGAGGTATTTGGTTGTTGCGCAACTGCTTAATCATGTGATCTAGTATTTGAATTGGTTGCTCTTCATATACTAAATCCGTAGTGATTTCAATAAGTTCAAATACAATGGCGTAGTTTGGATATGAGGTATACTTTCTAAGCTAAGAGATGTAAAACACGTTATGTAGGTGTTCTAGTTCTACCGGCAGATCTAGACGATAAGCTACAGGATTCAACTTTTCAATAATTTCATATGGCCCAATATATCTTGGACTCAATTTACCTCGTACCCCGAACCTCTTGATACCCTTAGTTGACGATACTTTCAGAAAAACTTTATCGCCTATTTGAAACTCCAAAGGCCTCCTTCTCTTGTCGGCATAACTCTTTTGCCGACTCTGGGCAACCTTAATGTGCTCCCAAATCCTTCTTATTGTTTCCATGGTTTCCTGGATCATTTTAGGGCCTATAATCAATGCTTTATCCAAGTCACTCCAACACAGTAGGATTCTACATTGTCTTCCATATAAAGCCTCGAATGAGGCCACTCTGATGGTGGATTGATAGATATTATTATAAGAAAACTCCACCAATAGTAAATCATCTTTCTACTTCCCTTAGAACTCCAACGCACAAGCTCTTAATATGTCTTCTAGAATTTGATTCACTCTTTCAGTTTGCCCATCTGTCTTAGGGTGATAAGAGCTACTAAAGTTCAATTTGGTCCCAAAGTCTTTTTGAAGTGCTTGTCAAAAACGGCCTTGAAATCTTTGATCTCTATCTGATACTATATCTAAGAGATTCTGTGTAGTCAGACTATCTCTTTAATATACAACTGGGCTAATTTTTCAACTCCCCAGGTACCTTTGATTGACAGAAAATATCCTGACTTAGTAAGCCGATCGGCTATCACGCAGATAGCATTCTTCTTCGAGGCAAAAAGGGGTAAACCCATAATAAAGTCCATTGAGATCGAATCCCACTTCTAAGTGGGATTTTCTAGGGGTCGCAATTCACCCACGGGACGTTGATGCTCTGCTTTAACTTTTTGGCAGGTCAGACACTTGTCTACATATTTACAATCTTCTTTTTATATGATTCCACCAGAAGTATTGCCTTACATCTCTGTACATCTTGGTGCCTCGTGGATGCACCAACTAGTGAGTATTGTGAGCCTCCTCTAAGATCCGTTTCCTTAGTTCCTCATTTCAGAGTACATCGCAAGATTCCATCCTCATGTACTATAAACCTGGGAGACTTTCCTTTCTCTAAATTTTGCTTTATTCTTTGGAGTTTAGGATCACTTTCTTGGTTCACTCGAATTTTTCCCACTGTGAAAGGCTGTAAAGTAAGTGCTGATAATTGAACGTGTGCTTGCCTATAGGACACTAGTTGAATTCCCAAGTCCTTAAGTTCTTTCAAGAGACTCAACTAAGTAATCACCACAGTATTTGAGCTATGTTGCGCTTTCTTACTCAGGGCATTTAGTACAACATTTGCTTTTCCTAGATGATACTGAATTTGCAAAACAAAATCCTTAAGCAGCTCAAGCCAACGCCGTTGCCTTAAGCTGAGCTCTTTCTGGGTAAAGACATGCTTCAAAGTTTGATGGTCAGTATAAATCTTGCATGGTACTCCATATAAATAATGTCTCCAGATTTTCAGTGCAAAGATCATGGCTGCTTACTCCAAATCATGGGTAGGATAGTTTTTCTCATAGGGCTTAAGCTGTCTAGAGGCATAAGCTACTACCTTATCTTCATGCATCATAACACCCCAATCCGTTCTTTGAAGCATCGCTATAAATGATATACTCCTTACCTTCCATTGATAGCGTTAGGATTGGTGTGATAGTTAGTCGCTGCCTTAGCTCTTGAAAAGCTTTCTCACATTTTTGGGTCCACTCAAACCTGTTCGCTTTCTTCAGTAGATTGGTCAGGGGTAAAGCTATTTTTAAAAAGTCCTTGATGAACCTTCGATAATAACCTACTAAACCTAAAAAGTTTCTAATCTCAGTGATGTTAGTAGGCCTTGACTATTTTGTGATTGCCTTCACCTTCTGGGGGTCAACTTTAATTCTTTCTTTTGTAACTGCATATTCCAAGAACACCACTTTTTCCAACCAAAACTCGCACTTCTTTAATTTACCATAAAGTTGATGCTCTCTCAGTGTTTGTAACACCATCCTCAAATGATCAGCATGTTCATCGAATGTCATCTATGAATAGCACCACAAATTTGTCTAGGTAAGATCTGAAAACTCTGTTCATAAGATCCATGAAGGTTGTGGGAGCATTGATGAGACCAAATGGTATCACTATAAACTCATAATGATCATACCTAGTTCTAAACGAAGTCTTGGGGATTTCTTCTGGTTTAATTCTATGTTGATGGTACCCTGACCTCAAATCAATCTTAGAGAAGACTTCTGCTCCTTGTAATTGATCAAACAAGTCATCGATTCGCGGAAAAGAATATTTATTTTTGATGGTGATCTTGTTTAACTCCCTGTAGTCAATACACAGCCTTAAAGTTCTATCCTTTTTCTTTACGAACAACACTGGGGCACCCCATGGTGATATACTTGGCCTAATAAAGCCCTTCTGCAATAGCTCATCTAATTGAAGCTTCAGTTCTTTAAGCTCAGTTGGAGTCATATGACATGAGGCTTTGGAAATAGATTGGGCATCAGGGATTAATTCAACTCCAAAATCAGTTTTCCTCTGTGGGGGTAATCCTGGTAACTCTTTACGAAAAACATCCTCAAATTCACAGACTACAGGAATATTTTCAACTTTCTCTTCTTTTACTTGGGTGTCAATAGCTTAACACCAATATCCCATGCACTCTTGACAAAATAGCTTACTTGCTTTCATAGTAGAAATCAAGGGATAGGATTTTTCCTCTCTTTGCCCATAGAAGAATACTTCTCTTTCTTTTTTTATCTTCCAAAGAAACCTTAAGATCCTCACAGTCAATCTTAGCTCCATAGGTATGCAACCAATTCATTCCCATAATGATGTGAAAATCAGACAAATTAAATTGAATCAAATCCATATGGAAGGTGGTTCCACCAATAGTAATTGAAACAAATTTATAGGAGATAGGGCATTCAATCACACAATCATTAGGTAACTTGATCCTATAATTGGTTTCCATCCTCCTATCTTCCAAGTTCAATTGCATGGTAGATCAGGTGGATATAAATGAATGAGTAGCACCCAAATCAAATAATACATAAAATGGCTTTGAATTTAAAAAGAGGGTTCCAGTGACCACCATACCAGAGGTGGCAGCTTCCTTCTTGCTCATTACATACATCAGTCCTACTACTACAGGCCTTAATGGTGGGGTCCCTTAGCAAGGTAGGGCCAAGGGTTTTGCTGCACCTTTGTCCACAGCCTTCATCCTTTGGGGCCATGCAGCAATCAAGTGTTCAAGGCTTCCACACCACATGCACTTATTAGTTCCTACTCAGCATTCAGGGGTGGTGTGATTTGTTCTGCAGCATTTCACACAGGGTGCTGTCGAGCCTGCAGGATAGCTCTTGGGGAGAGCAGGTGAAGGTTTCTTTTGGTTCACACTTTCACTCGGGTTTCCTCACTCAAACCCCTTTCTCTTTTGGTTGATTGGATTCAGTGCTCTCAACTCTGTCTTTATCCGTTTCACTTCAGCCACTCGCTCATATAGTTCTCGGTAAGTCAAAATCAGTTGCCCAACTAACTAATTCCGAATATAGAAGGCCAAACTCTCTTCAAACCTTCTCATCTTTAACCTTTCAGATGATACAAACTGAGGAACAAACCTAGATAATTTTGTCAACTCATTAGCATACTACATCATAGTCATGGTGTCACTCATCTTCAGCTCCATAAACTCTTTTTTCTTTTGCCATTGGACCATAACTGGGTAGAATTTTGCCCTCAACTCACTCAGGAATTTGTTCCAGGTGAATTCAGATCCTACGAGCTTATCCTTAACAGTATTCTACCAAATATCAACTTTACCAGCTAAATAATACGTCCCAATGTTTACTTTCTTTTCTTCTGGTACTACCAATATAAAGATTTTCTCCATTCCCCTTATCTGTTTCTCCAATACTACTGGATCATAAGTTTCATTATAAACTTTAGGATTGCATCATGCTACCCTATCTGCTAATTTATCCTCTTTAGGAGGGTTACAGTAGGTACTTGTGGAATCCGCTTCATCAATTCAGCTACTAATGCTGCCTAATAATTCTGGTCCCCAATGTTGTTAGCTAACTTAGAAGGAATCAGTGGCATTTGGCTAAAATTTGGTGGCATATGATGGGAGGCTTGATCACCCGATCCCTGACCATGATCTGAGATTTCCTCTATATGAACCTCTACATTGTTGTGCACTGATTCGAACATTCTAATCATACATTAAACAAGATAGTTCAATCACTGGAATACTCAAACATATAAGATAAGCATGCCCAACAAATATATTTAATATAACTCAAAGATTATTGAAAACAAACCCAAAGCTTCATTATATCCATTCTTCACTGCTTATTTACGTACATAATTGCTTGTTTATACACATGATCAGCAAAACATATTACATCTAACTGACTAAGCAAAGTCGATTTTGACTCCTACCTCAACCTCAAATACTAACTAGCCCTAAGACACTAGGTCCGTCACATGACCAAAAAGAGATACGGACGATGTCATCACGGTCAGAGAGGATCTAACTGACTATATACAATGTCATATCCTACACAAAATACATCCATCCAAACTGACCAAGTTATAAACAAATAGGGCTCAAAAAGAAAACTGCTAACACCAACCCCTAGAACCACCTAATGATCCCTAGATGGATCATGATCCAGGTCAGACTCATCATCAGGCTCTTCGCCTGAATCGAAGCTGCTAGTCGATGCCTACTCACCCTGTTACTCCACTACCATCTCGTCAATCTCCTAATCCCACTACTGCTCTACTACCGCCTCATCAATATCCTGATCCTCCTTGGGATCATCCTTGTCCTCCTGATGGCCCTCGTCCTGAGAACTAACCACCACTATCTCTGATGTATTAGGGAGGTCTATCACCACATGAGCCTCCCCAGGATTGTCAAGCATCAGTAGGATACCTAGTGCGGGCGGGAAGGGTGGTCCCTATACTGGTGCTGGGGCTGTAGGTGAGAAATGTGCCTGATGTAACGGGAAGACACACTGTAGAGTCTCCATGGTAATCCTCCTCTGCTCGAACTCCTCCCTCAATAACAACTCTATAGCGATAGTAATCCAAACCTCCTGGGCCTGAAACCTAGGCCCGTCCCAACCTGGGTTCCCTGTTACCATATAGTGATGATAACGGAGTCTAAACTCCGCCCAGAGATGAACAACGGGTAAGGATCAGAGCAATCTATATGCACGAACCGTAATACTGTGAAACTCAGAAAAAGGGTCATGTTCATGAGCTTCTATACTAGCATGCAGAAGCGTGATGTGAGCAGCCATATATGCACCCCGCATCATGTTAACACCATAAGGGTCCATTTAATAAAGAAAAAACATATATGAGAGGCATACATGCAAATGTAAGCAACCTGCATTTCTAATATCGTTACTACACTTCTAATATCGTTACTACACTGCTAATATCACTCTAGTAGTAAACAATGGCCCTCATTACCAACCATTCTCACCCCCTTATTTCGAAACTTCACATTCCACAAAAAAAATCTCTACCTGGCTCTAATGCCAAATCTGTAACAACCCAAATGTCCATAAATCACTGTTTGCATTTCTTTCATTAATTATCCCAATTAGAAATGATAACCCAAATTGTTCGGCATTACTGCCGTCTAACAAGGACAAGGCTTTGCTTGTACATGATAAACTTATCCATAATAATCAATGCTTACTATCAAAGGCATTCACACCATCACAACCCATCAGATCATTTAGATACATATAGAAATTGTTCTAGCATTAACACCATTTAAACATCCCAAGGATTACACCAAAATAAAGAATTCTGATACAATATACAGTCTTAACACCAAAATATATCACAATACGGTGTTTGATATTATAAACATCTCAACGATAATACACTACCATTCCATATAGGCTTTCCGGTTCACTTATCATCTTCAGCCGTCCTGGTCGCCCTAGGGCGATTTATCGAATACTTTCCTAAAAAAAAATATGAAAACATTTCGAACTGTGAACCGAAACTCAGTACATGCATTCCTGTGTTGTTAAACGTTCATAGAAAAACTTGTTGGGCCTGTATTGTAATTCATTTTTAATTAAAAACAGGGAATGAGATAAATATGAAACTGCGTTGTCAATTATTATCTGATAGTGAACCCCTGCTAACTGTTACGATCTGAAAATAGGTATACACCTGCCAAGCCGATCGGGACCTGACCTGAAGCTGCGTGGATAAATGAAGAGCTATGCCCTATAACTGATAACTAATGAGGTCACTAATTATGTGATAAATCACTTATTAAACTTATTCATTGATGTACTTACCAAAACATTATAATTTTGGTAAATACGTACTGATTTCTAAAGATACAGGCAATGAACGTACCTGAAATTTCTAAATATAAGCTCACTGAATACTATTATGCACAACAATGGAAGGAATGATAGATTACGCCCTTATTCTGTGCAAAATTATTGTTGTAGGAACATACGATTAGTAAAAATTTTTATTTCATAGCTAATAATTTAGTAAAAGAAAAGTAAAAGCATAATAAGGGCTTAGAAAGAATGACTCAAAACTTAGTCATCCGACTTCTAATTGAGACTCAACACCCCACTATAGAAAGCTTAGAAGTCCCAAAAATCTTTCATTTAGAACACCAAACTTGATTCCCACAATAGAATTCCCAAAATGAGGCTAGAACACAAATATATCAGTTTTGGTCTATTCTGCACAGTTTTGGTAAAACGACCATAACTTTTTTCACATACCTCAGATTAAGGCGATTCAAAAGGAATTTGAAAGGTAACACACCAAAATATCTACCCACCAAAAATTATAATTTTTCAATGGGGCGATCATTACCAGTTTAATCGTGGAGTCTGTCATGTTTTTCTGAAATTTTCAGCTCTCACTGTTTTATCTTTTCCCTCTTTTTTTACACAAATTCTTAACTTAAACCATTCCTTAAAAGCATGTAAACAAGCTTTGATCCATTCCAACATCATACAAAATCACCACACTCAAATGTACTTCATAATTATATCCAATAAAGATTATTTTTTAATCAAATGCAGACATAAACCAAACTTAATGCTAGCTTAATCCAAACCATGCATGACTTGCCAAAACCCTAATTTATGGCCAGCTTGGACTCACTCCAACTCATTTGAAATTATCAAAAACATCATCATAAACAGCAATAGCTTCGAAGATGATCAAATCAAAGATAAAATAATTAAAATCCTACACTTTAACATCAAGCTTGCATGATTAAGGATTAACCCTAACCCTAGCATGATCCAACCTTAGCTCCTCCATCATCAACACCAAAAGAACTCTTATTTCTTATCAAAATAACATGATTAAAGATCACAAACATTAAAACAAGAATCAAAACTAAAATAAAAAGCAAAACCAACAAGATCAAGTTTCAAGATCACTTTGCTTGAAAATAAGTAGAGATGGAGGTGATGTTTAGAGGTTTTGATGATGGAGGTGGCTAGGATAAAAGGATGTCGGGGGTGTCAGAGATCACTAGAGCTAGCTGAAAAACTGGCCAAAAGATAGCCAGAACTGGCTGGGAGCTGCTGCCGTAGGGTAGAGAGAGAGGAGAGGGAAAATGGAGTTTTGGATTGAGTTGTGTTTTGTTGACTAATCTAACTCTCTTAGCTGAGTTTTTAACTAGTAAAGTAACTTTTTTGGACTAATCATGGTTAAGCTTAATCATGGTAATTAATTAGGTTAATAACCAATTCAAATCAGCCGAAATAAGTTGGGTTCGGGGATAAAACGCTTCGTAACGATAAGTTTTTATGAAACTCAAAATTAAATCTTTGTAATGTTACGGAAAACAAAATAAATTACTTAGATTAAACTTTTTAGGGCCTACTATCAATTCTTCTAAAGTTTTCGTTAATCAATTAAATAAACAAATACAATCCGAATTGTCAAGTGAGGGCCCAAATAAAATTTTTCCCAGTGGGGTAAATAAATGCGATAAATAATTATGAGGAAAAAAAATCATGAACATGAGGTAATTAAATAAATAACCATAATTAACTAATTTAGGGTTGGGCTATTAGATTATTTATTAAGCTAGGAAAGTTCTAAATATTTAAAAGAATATTGTTACCAAAAAAACAAAAGGCAGAGGGTAGAAAACTTGAGCTTTCAACCAAAACCAATAGCACTTGAGCTGTCAACCACTCAAATGAAAAGTAATTAAGACAATGAAGGGAGAAAAAGAGAGTTGTCTACTGTCTCTTTGTCTTCTTCTCCCATCCATATCTATCTTTAGAAAAAAGGAGAACAAGTCTCTAGTCCAACACTCTAGCACTCCTAACACTCCAGCCCAACAGCCCAAGTCATTAAAGACATGTTATCCAGCAACTTCATCCTCTTCCCTCCTCTACGTCGGGACTTTGGGTTAAAGAAATAGGGAGCTGATGCCGCTAGTTCATCTCCCTCCATTGAATTTAGGAATGTTCTTTATTCTCCACCATTTTCCTCCATTTCTGTCAACATTTTTCATGGCAAAACCTGCAAAAAGAACTATTGAATATTGTTAGGTATGTCCTTCATTTTTCATTTCCAAATGGGAACGCTCTGTGGGGGGAACTGGTGCGCGACTCGGCGTGCATCAGTGTGCCCATGTACAACGTTTCGATCCGCACGACCCAGATCGCAGTACGTGGGGGGTGGAGCGAATTTGACAACTATGGCTAGGATAGGTAAGCCATTGATTGGGTTAGCAACGAACTCATGTTCAACAACAACAGGAGGCACATCCATAGCTAATGAAGGAGGATCACCATTATCCACCAAAGGAGGAGAAGTCCCCTTGAGCCCACCCTGGACTGATAGGCTTGATCAGGACCTCGTACCCGGTCCAATTTCATGGAATTAGAATAGGAACCAGTCCCAGTTTTTATCAGTTCTAAGAAACTAGGACCGGTGTCAAACTCGGTTGAAATCAGGTCCATGGTTTCCAAAAATGGTCTCAGAACCGGGTACCTGGTTCCCAAATTCACAAGCAAAAATGAACTTGAATAAATTCCATGTTTAACCAAAATGCTAAAGCATAAAACTTCAAGCCATGAATCATCAAAACATCACAAACCATCTAAACACACAAACTGAAACAGTAATTTTGACAGAAATGTCATCACTTAACCATCAAACATCAAAATAGGACCAACAACCCATAACAAACAAATAGCCCAAAAAAGAAAATCATACTCTGCTCAATTGGTCCTGAAATGAGCAAAACTAGCGCTGTTTCGGACTAAAATTGAAGGCCCTGAGAGCATGTCCAGCGGCTCTCTCACGAGCCAAAACAGAGGAGAGAGAAAGAGCATGAGGGGGGAGCTATTCCAGCTTTTGACTTTTGCCTCAAGCCTCGCGTGCAACCTCGCAGGCCCGGGGCAACTCGAAATGTTACTTTCATCCTATTTTTTTTTTAAATATTTTTTAATTAGTTTTTCTTTTTTTAAATTCTAAAAAAAATTATACATTGTAGAGTGAGTGCATGGGTATTATTTTATTTGATAAGCGGAAGTAGTGAGTCTTTCATTGGAGAAAAGGAGGATTATGAGCCAAAAAGTTGAATCACAAATTGATGTGGCAGAAATAAGCCCCTACTAATGAGCCAAAAAAATTGCTCACCGCTGAGAATGCTCTGATATACGTCTAAGGACTATGAGGCACAGAGACAGTAAGAGGCTATCAAGCACAGCTGAGGCACAGATCGAAACTCAAGAGACACATACCGAGGACTCCCTGGAGAAGACACACGTTGAGGACTCGCCGACTGAAAAATCAAGAGATTTGAGTGTGAGAGTGATAGTGAGAGGCGACGTTAGAGTGAGAGCGAGAGTGAGACGCGAGGCGGCAAACTGGAAGTTGAGGGCTCAGGGCCGTGGGGGTTGGGGAGTAGGCTGGAAGGAGGAGGAATATAAAATTAGGGTTTGGGATTTCATATGGGGCGGTTAGTATTTATGCCTTTTTTTTTTTTAAAGAAAAATCTTGGACAGGGTACCGAGTAATGGGTTCAGTTCTAGGTCCACGTTTCTTAATACCCATATCTGGCCCAGTTGCAACCGTTCTACAATTTTGGACCTGGTTCAACCAGTTCTGGGTTTGGACCCGATGGATCCAAACAGTTTTTGGGTATTCGATTTTTTTGCTCAGCCCTATGACATGTTAGTTAGGTTGCATGGCTAGAGGGGATGGTGTTTGGGCATGACTAGAACCATGCTATGAGGATGACTAGTCAAATATATAACGCCCCAAATTAAACATGTTTCACTGTTTATATTCTTCTTAATAAGTCACTCAATTGTAATATGATAAATTCAATGATAGGGGCGTTACTGTCGTCCCAAAGGACAAGGCTTGAAGTATGTGTCCTGGAATAACATAGTTAAGCATAACCTCAACCATACAGATTCACACATGATCATCCATTCACAATCAAGTGTTAACCAATGTAAGGTTCATAAACCATAGTAAGATAATTCACCACGTAATCTATATCCTCATACACTGAAGAATTCAAAATACAGCTTTAAAGTATGCATATACTGGATCACTGCTGATTCATATAGCTTTCCATGCTCAACTTATTCTCTTCCGTTGCTTTGCTAGCATGAGGGAAATTCTCTGAGCATTTGCCTAAAACAAAACATGAAAAACATTTCGAACTGTGAGTCGAAGCTCAGTACATGCATCCCTGAATTGTTAAATGATCATTGAAACACTGATTGGGCCCGCTTTGTAATTCATCTATGGTCAAAACAGGGAATGAGATGAATATAAAATTGCAATATTAATTATTATCTGATAGTGAACCCCTTGATACTGTTACGATCTATGGATAGGTGTACACCTGTCAAGTCGATCGGGGACCCGGCCTGAAGCTGCGCGGGTAACTGAACGGCAAATGCTCTATAGATGATAACTGACGGGATCACTAATTAACTGATAAATCACTGTATAAACTGATTCATTGATGTACTTACCAAAACATGATAACGTTGATAAATACACTCTAATTTCTAAAGATACAGGCAATTGACATACCTGAAGTCTTTAAAATGATATTTTACTTGATAAGACGTATGCACAAAGGAAAATGATAGACTAGGCCCTATTTCTGTTTAAGAAATATAATTATAGATAAATGTAGTTAGTAAACCATATTCACTGACATAATTCGTAACTTTAATGGAAATTGATTAATTAAAAAGGCTTCTACAATTCCAATAATTCGATATAAGATAAGTTAAAACAAGATGATCTGAAAAATAAATCAGTTAGGATTAGTGAACTTGAAATACAACAAATTCAAACCAAATAGATCACATTGGAATGCTTGAGCTGCTAACGAAAAGATTTCAATTGAAATAAACGAAATATGGGTTTCTGATGTTTCCGAAATGGATAATGGAAAGTATAATACTTCTGAATTGGATAATAGAAGGTTTAATACTTCTAAAATGGATGACAAATGGTTTAATGCCATAAGGGGTGCTATGAGGTTTTCATAAAAGCTCATACAACACCCTAATTTGGTCCAATGGACACTGATTTTGAGTCATTATTCTGCTCATTTTCCAAATTTCATTTTCAACCCGATTAAGCTTCTATACATAATCACACTTGTTGAACTCACTACACTTTGCAATTTCCTTGCAATACCCATAATTATATAGAAACTTCTGAAAATATTTTCAAATGTCACGATTTATGTATTCACTCATGTTACCGTTTGATGGTCTGCATTAGAAAATCCATATCTTTCACTTCTGACCTGCAAATAAGATGTAAAATCCCAATATCAAAAGCTCATAATGTCCAATAAAACTTTTATTTAGGACACAAAGCATGATTCACATAGTAGAGTCCCTAAAATTAGCGTAGAACACAGACATACACAATTTCGCTCAATCTGCACAGTCGTAGCAAAATGATCATAACGTTTTCCACAGAACTCGGATTAAGGCGATTCAAAATGCATGTGAAAGGTAACTCATTGATCTATCCATACACCAAAAGCACAAATTTCCAATGAGTTAATCAATACTAGTTTTTTCGTAAAATCCACTGTTCAAAACTGCTCCCAGTTTCGATGCATTCTGCGCAGTCTTCAGTAAATTGGTCATAACGTTGTCCACAGAACTCGAAATTGAGTATTTCCAGAGCCTATTGAAAGCTAACTCATTGAGGTATCTTCATACCAAAATGCATCAGTTTCCCATGTCCCATGAAGTACCAATTTATTCCCAAAATCACCCCTATTTTGGATCTGTTTATAGCATAATAGCACTTATTTGCAAGCTTTTCTTGGCATAACCACCCATTAAAATCACTGTCTAACTTATATAAATCAGCATAAACATCTTGATATTCATAATCAATACCAAAGATCACAAAATCTCACTTAAAACAATCAAAATCCATCATTACATCCTAAACTTGCATGAACATGGACAACCTCCATCTTTTCTTTCTTTCAAGATGATCCAACCCATAAAACATCAAAATAATTCTTGATTGCATCAAGACAACATGATTCATGATCAAAACTAATATAAGACCAAGAATTAAACAAAGTTGGATTTAAAGATTACCTCACTTAAGCTTGAATATAAGAAGATGTGAAGGTGGTATTGTGTTTGGTGCTAGTGGTGGTTGAGGGGATGGCAGCTGGTGGTGTTGTGGTGGTGGGGCTGGCCAGTAGCAGCCCTAGCTGGTGGCAGAAGGTGGTAGTAGCCACCAAAAGTCAGCACAGTAGCAGCAGCCCATGGAGAGAGAAAGGAGGAGAGGAAGAATACTAGCCTTTGCTTGGTGGAAAAAAAAAATGACTTTGATGTTTATCTACAATACCTGGCTTATATTTAAGCATGAAAAAGAGAAATTTTGCTAATTAATATTTAGTGCAAATGATGGTGTTTAACTTAATTTAATTAAACCCAAATTTTCGGGCCATAATTTGAGCCCAAAATGACTCGGGCCGCAAACCGGGCCCAAATAAATTGGGCCATACTTATTGCATTTGGGCCCAAGTTTATGCATGGTTAAAACTTAAATTTTTATGACATTATGAGAAATAATTTATCACTTAATCATATTTATCGGGGCCTTCTATCGATTTTCCCTAAATTTTGTGGTAAATAAAACTTGAATTCCAAAGTGGGGCCCGAAATAAATTTTCCTAACTGGGATGATTAAATGGGATAAATAAATGTGAAAAATTAATAATATGGCTTAATTAAATAAATAAACATGATTTAGGGTTGGGCTATTACAGCCTTCCCCCCTTAAAGAGTTTTGTTCTCGAAACTTATGAACTTTGACGATCATGCAAGGTGATTTCAAATAGATATGAGTACTTGACTTTCACTTCTTGCTCAGTTTCCCAAGTAGCTTTTGGGGAGGTATGATTTACCCAAAGTAATTTGGTTAAAGATATCTGCTTAATGCTTAACTGCTTAATCCTGTGTTATAACATCAGAACTAGGTGCTCTTGAAAACACAAGACCCCCAATGATTGCAATAGATTTGATTATGATAGCATAGTCAGGATCTAAAATGTATCGGTTGAATTGCGAGGTAAGGAACACGCTATATATGTGTTTGAGTTATGTAGGCAGATCTGGTAGATAAGTTATCGAATTGAATCTTTCAATGAACTGATATGGTGAAACTTTCTTACACCCTTAAGTGAGAAAACTTTCTGAAAAACCTTATTATATACATGAAAGTCCAGGAATCTCCTTCTTTTATTAATATAGCGTTTCTGTCACTTTCAATAGGATATTTTCAGGAATCTTCTACCATGTGTCACCTTATTAAATGCTGGAGAAGATCTTCATGACCCATAAGATGATTTGTTGTTAATGTCTGCCGTTATTTTGTCCTGATATTTAATGAAGGATTCTCTGCTAGTGCTATCACAACGTTGACTGCTGGGAGTTCCATACTTTCTTCAAATGCAAATGTTGGTCGTAAGTCGTGAAGCACTACAGGCTCCAACTTAGAAGAGTTGATCCATTGATATTCTTAGATGCTTGCCCATCTATTTCAGGATGATAAGAACTGTAAAAGTTCAATCTAGTTCTAAAGGCTCTTTGAAGTGCTTGCCAGATCTCGATCATACACTATATCTGAGGGAATCCCATGACAAAGTCCAATGAAATTGAATCCCTTTCTCAAGGTTTTTCTTTACTCTTTGGAGCTCAGGATCATTTTCCTAATTCACTCTAATTTCCTGCATTATGGAGGATTGTAAGGTAAGTGTTGGCATTTGAACATTCGCCTTCCTGTGCGATACTAATTGAATGTCCAAATCCTCAAGTTCTCTCAAGAGATTCAGTTGAGTAGTTACTACAGTGTTCAAGGTATGTTGTGCCTTCCTATTCAGGGCATTTGCTACAATATTTCTCTTTCTTGATTGACATTGGATCTGCCACAACTGATGTTTCATGTAGACTGAGCTTCTTTTGAGAGAAGATATACTTTAAGCTTTGATGATCAGTATTGATTTTGTATGGTACTCTATATAAGTAATGTCTCTAAATTTTTACAGCAAAAACTGCAGCTGCTAACTCCATATCATGGATAGGTAATCCTTCTCATAAGGCTTGAGCTGTTGGGAGGCATAAGCCACAAGTTAAACTTCTTGCTAACTTTATAGCTTTCTTCAACAAATTGGTCAGGGAGGATAATATTTGTCAAATCCTTCCTGAACTCGATAATTCCCTATTAAACTCAAACGGTTTCTAATCTCAGTGCATCGGTGGGTCTTGAGCACTTGGTAACTGCTTTCACCTTTTGCAAATCAACCTTAATCTCTTCCTTTGAAACCATGTGTTCTAAAAATACCATTGCTTCTAACAATACTCATGCTTCTTATATTTGCTATGTAATTGATATTTCTTCAAGGTCTATAACACTGTCCTCAAATGAACAATATGCTTATGTTTATGCTTGGAGTATTTCAAGATATCTTTTATGAACACCACCATGACTTGTCTAGATATGGTCTGAAACTCTATTCATAAGATCCATAAAGGCCGTAAGGCTACTGATTAGGCCAAAAGGCATCATAGAGAATTCATAGTGACCCATACATGGTCCTTAGTATGGTTTTGGTAATGTCTTCAGATATAATCCTAAGTTGATGATACCTTGACCTCAAATCAATCTTAGATAAGACTCATGTTTCCTGCAGTTGATCAGTCATCTACTTGGGGTAATGGGTATTTGTTTTTGATGGTGATCTTGTTCCGCTCCCTGAAATTAATGCATAATCTCAAGGTTCCATTCTTTTTCTTTACAAATAGAACTGGGCATCCCATTGAGGAACATTTGCATGGTCTGATAAATACTTTTTGTAATAGCTCATGTAACTGAATCTTCAGTTTTCTAAGCTCTGTTGGAGCTATACGATATGGGGCATTGGAGATAGGTTGAGCGTAAGGGATTAATTCAATCTCATAATCAATTTCTCTTTGCGGAGCACTCCTGATAATTCTTCAGGAAAACATCTATAAATTCGTAAACGATAGGGATATCTTCTGCTTTTTCTTCCTTAGGATGAATGTTAATAGCACAACACCAATACACAATATATCCTTAACATAAGAGATCACTTGTTTCCATAACAGAATTTAAAGGACAAGGTTTTTCCTCTCTGTGACCATGAAACATATTTCTCTCCCTTGTTCATCTCCTGAAATAATCTTACGGTCATCACAACCTATCTTGACCCCATAAGTACACAACCAGCTCATTTTTGAAATGATATCAAAGTCTGCTGAGTCAAATAGAATCAAAACTCCAGGGAATACTATCCCACCAATAGTAATTGAAATAAATTTATAAGAGATAGAACACTCAACTCTAGAGTCATTGGATAACTTGAGTCCATAATTGGCTTATACCTCCTTATTCTCAAGGTTCAGTTGTATGATAGATTGAGTGGATATAAATGACTGAGTAGCAACTGAATCAATTAATACATAAAATGGTTTCAAAATTAAAGGAGAGTTCCAGTAACTACCGCACCAGAGGTGGCAGTATCCTTCTTGCTCAACACATACAGCTGTAGGCCTTGGAGGTGGGATCCCTTGTCTGCAGCCTTCAGTCTTCGGGAATTGGCAGCAATGAGGTGCCCTGAGCTACCGTACCACATGCATTTGTTAGTTCCCACTTGGCAATCCGGAGTATTATGGTTAGTTCTTCTAAAAATCTACTCGAAGTGAAGTCAGGCCCTAAGAGCCTATTCTGAACGATGTTTCACCAAATATCGGTTTCACCAGCTATATGAAATGTTCCAATGCTCACCCTTTTATCACCTGGAATCTCTATTACAGTGAAAACTTTCTCTATTTCTCGAATCCATTCTTCAGGTTCCACTGGGTTATACTTTCCACTTTAGAGTTCTTTAGTATGAATCAGCTAAAGACATTTTTCGAAGGGGTAGTAACCCATCAAAATTTCTTACTGACGCAATCCAAATGCATGATAAAGATTTTGATTGTCAAACTTAAGCTTTATTAAGTGATCTTTAATAGAAAACTGAGGTTAAATCAGCCAAAAAGGGTAGACACATCGTGTCTCCCTTAGCAATAGATTCTACAAGTTAGACAACCATCAACCCCTATACAAAGTATAGTTAAGATCTACCTTCTGTTCAGGCGTGCTACAAAATTATCATCTACTGACATGGGTGCAACCCAATCATAATCCAACTACTAGTAACAATTGGGCTCTTACAAATAGGAAAAAGTGATCCGAACTGATGAAGATATGACTTGAGAGTGAATGATGATGCAACTGGATGGGAAGATGCCATGAAGACAAAAAAATAAAGTCTCTGGTCAAAGTGAGGAGTATCCAATAGTTGATAGTCTAATAAGGACAATGGTAAATGGTATGTTGTTAGAAAATATAGTGAAATATTTTCAAGAGTAATGTCTACTTCACAGGTGAAGATGGAGTTAATGGACTGCTTGCAGAGTTTGGGCAATTTAAGCAAGTCTTGAATTGCAATGGATTGAAACAAAATGTCTCTCTAAAGTGTCCTTGGTTTCTCTTATATGGAATCGTCGATAGTTAATGGTCTCAAAACTTATGTGCCATAGAACAAGCCTCTCCAAAATTCTACAATTCAGGGGATATTACATCAAGAACCCCTATATAGCTCACTTAGATGAAATTTATGAGTTACAAAAGAAAATATCTGCAATCAATGAAGCAAATTGAAGTAATTGCCACTTGGATCCAAGAAACGCACAAAATGACACCCATATGATGAGGAAATATAAGCTCAAAGTTGTAGATACCCACTGACTTGGACAGTCTGTACCATCAGACTTCTGAGTTGAATTTCATTGACCACTAGTCTCCAAATGTGCTGCAACTTGGGTCATTGAAATGCATAGTCTAATCAAAACTTCCCTATCTGATGGTATGCATAAGCTACAAGTGGGCTAAACTCAGACCTTGTGCATCAGAATTCCACCCAGTTTGCAGACTTTGACTTGTTTAGCAGTTTTGAATAACCGAATGACCTCTAATCCACTTGAAACTTGTTTCATATGAAAGATATCTCCTTAAACTTAAAGTGAGGATGAAAAATTCTTGCGTAAATCATGGTGATCATAGACAAAAGTTACTTTAAAATCGGTCCTTGTGCACTGATCAAAACTGCCAAGTTGATTAGACTTGTGTATTCCGCCCATACTTGGTTTTCCTTATGTATTTAACCTCAAAATGAGTCAAGGGCCTTTCATAGGACACATTTGTAACAACCCCCAACCCTAGGGCTAGGAGTGTTAGTGATTCTTAAATTTCTGGGGCGGAACGGACAGAGTTTCGCCTGCAAACTGGCCATTTTTCAAGCTTGAAGTCTTACATCACATCCTTTGTATTGAATAGAAGTATAAAAGGATATCAAATCAACCTCAACGGCTACACATCGGAGATCACAACTCTACGGGCCACACGCCCGGAGTACAAGGATCTACATCCCAAAAACAAACAATTCTAGCTAAAAGGATGTCATACCATTCAGATGGGTGGCTCATATGACCATACTTACCTAAATGCATTGGAGCACCTTCAACTTGTTATTCAAAATCTCCGTCAAATCTGCTGCTTGAGATCAAACTACATATACTTTATATGGATCTATCTGACAAAGAAGAATATACCAGTAAAATATGTGTGAGATAAGCAGACATTACCAGTGTCACAAATCTCTAATGATGTAATAATAATCTTCATTCCTCACTAACCAACTTTCTCAGTATCTTAACTCCATACTCCATATCCTATAAAGAAAATCTCAACCTGACTCTGATACCAAATCTGTAACGCCCCAAATTAAATATGTTTTACTGTTTATATTCTCCTTAATAAATCACTCAATTATAATTTGATAAATCCAATGATAGGGGCATTACCACCGTCCCAAAGGACAACGCTTGAAGTATGTGTCCTGGAATAACATAGTTAAGCATAACTCCAACCATACACATTCACACATGATCATCCATTCACAATCAAGTGTTAACCAATGTAAGGTTTATAAATCATAGTAAAATAATTCACCACGTAATCTATATCCTCATACACTGAAGAATTCAAAATACAGTTTTAAAGTATGCATATACTGTATCACCGCTGATTCATACAGCTTTCCTTGCTTAACTTATTCTCTTTCGTTGCTTTGCTAGCATGAGGGCAATTTTCTGAGCATTTGTCTAAAACAAAATGTAAAAAACATTTCGAACTGTGAGTCGAAGCTCAGTACATGCATTCCTGAATTGTTAAATGATCATTGAAACACTGATTGGACCCGCTTTGTAATTCACCTATGGTCAAAACAAGGAATGAGATGAATATAAAACTGCAATGTTAATTATTATCTGATAGTAAACCCCTTGATACTGTTATGATCTATGGATAGGTGTACACCTGTCAAGTCGATCGGGGACCTGGCTTGAAGCCGCGCGGGTAAATGAACGGCGAATGCCCTATAGATGATAACTGACGGGGTCACTAATTAACTGATAAATCACTGTATAAACTGATTCATTGATGTACTTACCAAAACATGATAACGTTGATAAATACACTCTGATTTCTAAAGATACAGGCAATTGACGTACCTGAAGTCTTTAAAATGATATTTCACTTGATAATACGTATGCACAAAGGAAAATGATAGACTAGGCCCTATTTCTGTTTAAGAAATATAATTATAGATAAATGTAGTTAGTAAACCAT
Organism: Carnegiea gigantea; assembly: GCA_029747015.1. Lineage (NCBI taxonomy): Eukaryota > Viridiplantae > Streptophyta > Magnoliopsida > Caryophyllales > Cactaceae > Carnegiea > Carnegiea gigantea. The sequence continues at coordinate 317,009 of JAKOGI010000200.1, forward strand.
ATTCACTGACATAATTCGTAATTTTAATGGAAATTAATTAATTAAAAAGGCTTCTACAATTCCAATAATTCAATATAAGATAAATTAAACCAAGATGATCTGAAAAATAAATCAGTTAGGATTAGTGAACTTGAAATACAACAAATTAAAACCAAATAGATCACATTGGAATGCTTGAGCTGCTAACGAAAAGATTTCAATTGAAATAAACGAAATATGAGTTTCTGATATTTCCGAAATGGATAATGGAAAGTATAATGCTTTTGAAATGGATAATAGAAGGTTTAGTACTTCTGAAATGGATGACAAATGGTTTAATGCCATAAGGGGTGCTATAAGGTTTTCAGAAAAGCTCATACAACACCCTAATTTGGTCCAATGGACACTGATTTTGAGTCATTATTCTGCTCACTTTCCAAATTTCATTTTCATACTCATTTAACTTAGTTTTCAACCTGAGTAAGCTTCTATATATAATCACACTTGTTGAACTCACTACACTTTGTAATTTCGTTGCAATATCCATAATTATATAGAAACTTCTGAAAATATTTTCAAATGTCACGATTTCTGTATTCACTCATGTTACCGTTTGATGGTTTGCATTAGAAAATTCATATCTTTCACTCCTGACCTCCAAATAAGATGTAAAACCCCAATATCAAAAGCTCATAATGTCCAATAAAACTTTTATTTAGGACACAAAGCATGATTCGCATAGTAGGGTCCCTAAAATTAGGGTAGAACACAGACATACACAATTTCAACTCAATCTGTGCAGTCGTCGCAAAACGATCATAACGTTTTCCACAGAACTCGGATTAAGGCGATTCAAAATGCATGTGAAAGGTAACTCATTGATCTATCCACACACCAAAAATCACAAATTTTCAATGAGCCAATCAATACCAATTTTTTCGTAAAATGCACTGTTCAAAACTGCTCCCAGTTTTGATGAGTTCTACGCAGTCTTCAGTAAATTGGTCATAACTTTGTCCACACAACTCAAAATTGAATATTTCTAGAGCCTATTGAAAGCTAACTCATTGAGCTATCTTCACACCAAAATGCATCAGTTTCCCATGTCCCATGAAGTACCATTTTATTCCCAAAATCACCCCTATTTTGGGTCTGTTTATAGCATAACAGCACTTATTTGCAAGCTTTTCTTGGCATAACCACCCATTAAAATCACTCTCTAACTTATATAAATCAGCATAAACATCTTGATATTCATTATTAATACCAAAGACCACAAAATCTCACTTGAAACAATCAAAATCCATCATTGCACCCTAAACTTGCATGAACTTGGATAACCTCCATCTTTTCTTTCTTTCAAGATGATCCAGCCCATAAAACATCAAAATAATTCTTGATTGCATCAAAACAACATGATTCATGATCAAAACTAATATAAGACCAAGAATTAAACAAAGTTGGATTTAAAGATTACCTCACTTAAGCTTGAATATAAGAAGATGTGAATGTGGTATTGTGTTTGGTGCTAGTGGTGGTTGAGGGGGTGGCAGCTGGTGGTGCTGTGGTGGTGGGACTGGCCAGCAGCAGCCCTGGCTGGTGGCAAAAGGTGGCAGTAGCCACCAGAAGTCAGCACAGTAGCAGCAGCCCATGGGGAGAGAAAGGAGGAGAGGAAGAATACTAGCCTTTGCTTGGTGGAAAAAAAATGACTTTGATGTTTATCTATAATACTTTGCTGATATTTAAGCATGAAAAAGAGACTTTTTGCTAATTAATATTTAGTACAAATGATGGTGTTTAACTTAATTTAATTAAACCCAAATTTTCGGGCCATAATTTTAGCCCAAAATGACTCGGGCCGCAAACCGGGCCCAAATAAATTGGGCCGTACTTATTGAATTTGGGCCCAAGTTTATGCATGGTTAAAATTTAAATTTTTATGATATTATGAAAAATAATTTATCACTTAATCATATTTATCGTGGCCTTCTATCGATTTTCCCTAAATTTTGCGGTGAATGAAACTTGAATTACAAAGTGGGGCCCGAAATGAATTTTTATTAACTGAGATGATTAAATGAGATAAATAAATGTGAAAAATTAACAACATGGCTTAATTAAATAAATAAACATGATTCAGGATTAGACTATTACAAAATACAAGCTTCATAGCAGGAGATGCTGGCTTACAAGAAGAGCACAGACCACTTGTGCACTTAGCATAAGGGAAAGGCTAACCTCTTCTTTTTCTTTTTTTTTTGGTTAGGATGATAGTAGCCCATTTCTCAGTAGGAGGAGCAATAGAAGGGGAAATGCACTTATCATCATGACCCTCATACTGCAGTTTGGTAGCCCTAAATTTCTCAACAATGACGTCAATAGGACCTTTAGGAGTATTAGGGTAAGCATCAAGTTCATGAGCATTACTCCCACAAAGGGGACCCTCATAGGAGATGGGAACTTCAAGAGGTTTAGGCATGTCACGAACAGGGACAAAGGGCTTTGATAATGTCCAGACAACCTCTAGCAAACTTGCCCTTTTGACGATTTAAAGTAATATCATCAACCTTAAGAAAGGTTCCCACATCTTTAAAAAAGTCCTTAAGAGTATCCTCCCAAAGTTCAAAGGGAAGTCTAATGATCTTGACCCACTAATCTACCATTTGAATAGACACAGAAAACGGATCAAAATAAGGTTCCCACTTCCTTAGGACCAAGTTAAGATCACATACATGCCAAAGGTGCCCTTCCTAGACAAGAGACACATTATGGAGGTTATAAACCTGAACAAAATCTATCCATTACCCAACTCTATATAATCAACCTAGCCCTTAATGAAAACTCAATCCCTTTTATTTTAAAAACAATTAGGCCCAACGGAAGAGGATCACCTCAAGGTTTCCAAGATGACACATAGTGGACATGTTAAATTGTTGGGCCGGGAATTGAAGATTGGTGACCGAGACTCATTAGGCAATCGGTTAGACACTGAAGAGGCTACCTTACCTCCCTGGTGAAGTCATCCTGGGGAAAAAGAGAATGAGTTCACGTTTGATTGGCGGGATTCGAAGTAGAGCTATCACCTCCCAATCTAAGCATAACAACCTCGAAATAGGTCGGTAAGGCCGATATATCCTGTTTTCTTGAATCAGAACCATGGCTTTCAGACAAGTCAGATGAAAGCCCATGTCCTGATCCAGAACCAACATTGGAAAGTTCATCAATAGAGAGCAAACAGACATTTTGTTCAGAAGAGGAAGAAACCGAAATGGAAACTGTAGACATTAACCCAAAAAAGGATGTTAAAAGGCACATATTGAAAATGGTTGGCTGGAAGGAAGCACTCAACTTAGGTATAAATTGTAGGACAAAGAAGGATCTGGAATAGCTCAATCAAAATAAGCGTCGAAGAGCAAAAACAGAAGGCTGCGTCACACACACAAATGTGAGTACAAGCAAACAATAGCCTTCTTGAAGGGGCAGAATAAAACCCCCTTTGTCCCATAAAAATCCAGAGTAAAAAGCTTTAACCAAGCAGAAAGAGAAGGCAAAGGGCAGATGACACACAAAAATTCAAAAAAAAAAAAAAAAAAAAAAAAAACTGTACAAGAGACATACCTGGCAGATTAATTTTGTAATTAGACACATCAACCAGTGAAAATTAATCCCAATTTTAAACGAAAATTTCGGGATCTTAAATAAACTAGAAATACAGATATTAACCACAATCATCATAATGGAGGCTTCAAAGATATGCTTAATTAATGCCAAGCTCTCACATACATAGTAGCATATCACACCACATAGTACCAAAGAATGATAAAAAAAATTGAATCAGAACAAGGAACTCCTTATCTAACTCTGATGAAGTCACAACAATAGATCTCAGAAAAGCCACAACCCTATACACAGGAACTATGGCTAGGCATGATTGTGAAGCTGAAATCGCTGCTGAGTTCAGGCCAGAGACACTCGAAGTAGTGGAGGATGAAGTAAAATGATGTAATAGAGAAGAATTAAAGCATGGAACATATCAGATTAGGCGCAAGAAAAGGGGATTTGGAGGTTTCTTTCTTTTTTTTTTTTTTTTTTTTAAGGGGTTCATGCTTAAGAGCAAGAAATGAGGGTTTGGAGATTATGACACCAGGGTTAGGCACAAGAATAAGCAAATTAACAGAGTGGACTCCTTTCTTTCGCTCTCTAGAGTTACCAACCGTCGCTAAAGTTTTCTATTACACTATTTATCCTTCAATTCAATTTATACATATTAATTTGCATATTAAAAACTAGATATTAGTTCAGTAACTTTGGGTGCAACTGAATATAAATTCAAATAAAAAAGCACTCAATAAATTAATTGGACTCTCTGTCTTATACTCTCTTTAATGCTATGAACAATTTGTCTTCCATCAGGCTGCTGTTCTTGAATATACTTCTGTTCCTTGCTTGCCATAACTTATTGATCATAGCATTCACTGCTGTATAGATGATTTCCTTCTGAACTGTTTTGCACTTGTGATTCATACTCTTACCCACAAATTGTTGTAAATTTTGTGGGTCATATGGTATCCTTAGCCATTGCTGCAATGCCTCTCTCACTTGCACTACAGTGTCATATGTAAAGAACAAATGGTCCAGTGTTTCCTCCCCTTATCTGCACATATTGCATAATGTTTATATGTTGCTCCAAATGTATTCAGTCTGGCTTTGACTGGGAGTTTCCTATTCATCAGTACCCATGAGATAAATGAGTGTCTTAGTACACTCACCCTTGCCCAAACCAACCTGGACCGTTGTTGTTTGCTGCCTGCTTTCTTACCACATTTACAGCATCTGGAGGTGCTATATTGTCCTGTTTTTGATGCAGTTCATCTCCATATTTCCTGTGGTGTACAACCCCATTTAAAATGGTCCTTGACCATGCAAAATTTCCTCCAATACCAGTATACATCATGACGTGGAGTATATTCGCAGCAGTCCCTATTCTGCTGGTACTTTCCATGCACCCATTTAACCTAAAGTGTGTCTTTCTTCTGAGCTACTGCCCATACTCTTTTCCAACTCCCCAAATGCTTAATGCCACTGTCACCAAATTTTTTAGGATCAGTCACTGTGCTCCACCCCACATATGGAACCTTTTTGTACTCATAGTCTGCTCCCCACAGGAAGTTCTATAGCTGAGCGAAGCCCATATATCCTCAGAAGAACTGCATTTATAAGTGTCACTCTTCCAGCATATGATACATGTCCTGAGGACCACATCTTTATTTTTGCTGTAGTTCTTTTCCCACCAAAACCTTGTAGTCTAGCTTGGAAAGCCTTTCTCGTGTAACTGCGACGTGTAGGTGCTTGAAAGGTATCATAACCTCCTGGAAGCCTTTGTAACTTAGCGTCTGTTTGGTGAGAAAAATGGAATTAAATCGAATGGAGACTTGAATCCTGAAGAGTTGGATACAGAACTTGAATCCTAAACTCAACTATTTGTTGAAAACTGAAATGGAATCAGGTTCTAGACTTTATTGTTTGGTGAATAGTTGTTGAATGAAATTAAATCTATTTTTATTTTTAAAATATTATGTGTAATTTTAAGTTATTTATTTAATTTTTATTATTGTTACTTTGTTAAAAATGAATTTTTAGCACATTATCCCTAAACATTTGACATTTCTGTTTCATGATATTTTTTATAATTAATTATTTTTATTTTTTAATATTTAACCTTTATTTTATAATTTCTAATGTAAGAAGCTATTTTTTTTCTTTTTTATTTGGTTTATATTTATATGAACTTGGAAGAGTAAGATCTTATAAACCCATAAACCTTGCACATCCACCACTAATATAACATGTCATTTAAGATAAATATTAGCAAATTATTTCATGTTCACCTTCTACTACTCACATAAGAAGATGACATCTAAAACACAAAAAAAATATATATGCAAAATGCGTGCATGCTCACCTTACACGTACAACTATCAATACATTACAAGATGACATCCTCGATTGTAATCTAATAACAACGTAAGCATAATCTAAAACTTGAAGCTCATATCAACTCTGGTGAGATGGAGGCAAATCCAGATGAGAACATTGAGGATGAATCTTGCTTCCACTCATCATTAAGACATTCATAAAAGATGAGCAAGCTCCTCTCATCGAAAACCAACTTCTTCACTACCATCATTGCTTCAACTCTAGTGAGCCATCATTGCTTGAGACAATGTCTTCATAATTTCCATTGTCTCCAAACAAAGCATTGAGCAATCAACACAAGAAGCTTGAAAATGAAGAACCAGTAGGAAAATTGAGTAAGAGCACCGAACAATTGCACACATGGAGAATCAATGAGACAACATCTGCACAGCTCCTTATAACTCGCCAATCCATCATGGGCCGGGAAGTACAACTTATAGAATGAACAAAAAGAATGCAACAATGATTCTGCTACGTCTGTTTACTTTGTGGTTGCAACTTATACCCCTCAAGGAACTCAAAAATAATGCTATTAACCTCAATTGAAGTACATGTTCTGTTTGGAGCTTTATCATCCATACTCAATTTATATATAAAATTCGAAACCCATGCTGATACTCGAATAAAAAGTAACTTGCGGATTACCATGGCCATACTCGAATAGAAAGCAAGCATGGCCATACTGGCACAAAAAATTCGAATAAAATATGAATTTCAAAGGAAATGAGGGCAGAGTCTCGAGCGTTTGTGGGGAGAAATGAGAATGCAACTGGGATGGTGAATAATGATAATGCTGGGAAAATGAAAATAAATTTATTTTGTTTTATTTTTAAAATATAATCTACATCCATGAAGGATTGAGAACTTGGTACCCCACATGAGTGGGGGGTTTCAAGTACCTTGATTTTGGAAGGAACTTGAAACCTGAAGGTATCACATTCCTTTCCTTTAAAATCCTCACCAAACAATAAGGAAAGCAACTTGAATCCTTGGGTTTCAAGGCTCATCCTATTTTCCTCATCAAATAGACCCTTAATATGCCTTAATTTATTTGTTCCTCCACTCCTCCTGTGATCAGCTGGGATTTGTGTAGATTAGCCTGTAAACCTGAAATAGCTTAGAAGCCATTGAAAACTTCCATAGCAAACTGCGTTGTTTTGGTGTTTGCAGCACAAAACAAAATGATATCATCGGCAAAGGCTAAGTGCGTAAGCTTCAACTTGGCACAATGTGGATGAAATTTGAACTCTTTTCTAATAAAAGCCCTAATTAATAGGTACACCATACATATCACAAATAGCAGAGAGGACAAAGGGTCTCCCTGTCTTAACTCCCCCCCCCCCCCCAAAAAAAAAAGGTTCACATCAGCTTCCATTAAGAACAATAGAGAAGGAAATAGTCTTGAAACATTACATCATCCATTTGATGAATAGAGGAGGGAACTTAAAGCCTGTAAGCACTTCTTCCACAAACTCCCACTAAATTGAATCATAAGTTTTTTTTCAGGTCAACCTTCATCACACATCTTGGAGAGATACTCTTCCTGTTCTAGCCTCTAAGGAAGGTGAAGAGGGCTTGGTGGTGGAACGAGAAGGTAAAGGAGAAAGTCAAGGAGAAAAAAGAGGCATACGCTGCTTTCATAAATAGTGCAATGGAGGAAGAGAAAGAAATTAGTGGAGTTAGATATAAAGCAGCAAAAAAGGTAGCCAAGAAAGCTGCTGCTGTAGCTAAGAGCGTGACTTATGATAGGTTATATCAAAAATTGGAGACCAAGAAATGTGAGAAAGTACTCTTTAAACTAGTAAGGGATATGGAAAGAAGAACAAGAAATTTGGATGTAGTGAAGTGCATCAAAGATGAAATGGTAAGGTGCTGTCTGAAGACGCAGAAATTAAGGGGCGATGGCAAATGTACTTTTCCAAATTCCTCAACAGTAAAGTGATGGAAGATTTTTGAAGTAGGGAAAGAGAGAGTAGTGAAGGATGTCTTGATCCTCAATTGTGTGAACCTATCAGTAAGGATAAGATTAAAGAGTCCCTAAAGAAGATGAACAATGGAAAGGTAGAGGGACCAGACCAGATACCGGTGGAAGCGTGGAAGTATTTGGGTGAAGTGAAATTAGAGTAGGTAACATAGCTTTCAATATTATTTTTAGGACCGCTAAGATTCCCAAAGAATGGAGGTTTAGTACAGTCATCCCATTATACAAAAACAAATGGGATATTCAGGATTGTAATAATTATGAGGATATAAAGTTGCTCGGTCACACTATAAAGTTATGGGAGAGGGTGATTGAAAGAAGGTTACGGAAAGATATTTTGATATTAGAGAATTAATTTGATTTTATACCTGGCAGGTCGACTATAGAGGCGATTTACCTCCTTAGGAGGCTTATGGGATTGTACAGAGATAGAAATATAGATCTTTATATGGTGTTCATTAACCTGGAAAAAGCATATGATAGAGTTCCACATGAATTGTTATGGAGATGTTTAGAAAAGAAAAGAGTGTCACCTAGATATATTCGAGTTATTAAGGATATATACGAGGAAGGTAAGACGAGTAATAGGATGTCAGGAGGGGATACCAGTGACTTCTACGTTGGTATGGGCCTGCATCAAGGTTCTGCTTTAAGCCCTTTTCTTTTCACTGTAGTTATGGATGAACTTACAAAATGTATTCAAGATGAGGTAATATGGTGTATGTTATTCGCAGATGACATTGTTCTTATTGATGAGACCAGAGAGGGAGTTAATGACAAGTTGGAGTGATGAAGACATACACTAGAGTCTAGAGACTTTAGAGTAAGTAGATCGAAAACTGAATACCTACGTTGTTGTTTCAATGAAAGGGAGGATGCGGAGGGAGAAGTCACCATTGATGGGATGACAATACCAAAGGTCGAGAAGTTTAAATATTTAGGCTCGATCATTCAACAGAATGGGAATATTGACGAAGATATTAACCAGCACATAAATGTGGGTTTGCAAAAATGGAAGTATGCTACAGGTGTACTGTGTGATAAGAGAATGCCTGTAGGATTAAAAGATAAAGTTTATCGTGTGATAGTTAGACCTATTGTACTGTATAGATTAAAGTGCTGGCCTATAAAAAAGACACAGGTTCAAAGGTTGATGGCAGCAGAGATAAGGATGATCAGGTGAATGTGTAGTTATATGAGAATGGATAAAATTAGGAATGGAGTAATCAGAGAAGTAGTTAAAGTGGCTCCCATCGAAGATAAGATGAGAGAAACAAGACTCAGATAGTTTGGCCATGTGAAAAGAAGGGGTAGTGATGCTCCAGTGAGGAGATGTGAGAGGATTAACATCCCTAAAGGTAAAACAGGGAGGGGATGACCTAAGAAGAGTTTGAATGAGGTGATTAGAGAGGATTTGAAAGTTATAGGATTGGCAGAGGATATGGCTTAGGATAGGAGATTATAGCGGGATGGGATTAGGATTTTAGATCACAGAGAGTTCGCCACCTGATTTGGTTATGGCTTTTCAGTTGCAGTAGGATAGTTTTGGCTGTGGTTTTTAGTCTCGTGTTTGTATACAGATAGTACATATATTTGGGAAGAGATATTGTGCGTCTACCTCTGTTTGTTAAGGTATGGGACCTTCCTCTGCTATGCTATACTTATGTTTACATAGTTACACTCACATGATTTATTAATATGTCTTAGTTCATTCCCTGATGCATATCCCTAGTTTCTTTCATTAAATGTTTTCACAAAATCCTTCTTCTATAAAATATTTTCACAAAATCCTTTTTATGGGTCTCTTGGATTCAGCCTCTCTATGGATATAAATGCTGGTAGAGGTAAGGTTGCCTACATATGGATCTCCCCAGAGACCGCAAAAGTAGGACTCACACTAGGAGGTGGTGTTGTTGTCTGCCCTCTAAGTATCTCTTGACATAACAGTACATTGTGGAGGAGCTCTCTTGCTGGCACAAAAGCCCCTTGGCTCTCCTTAATTAATGCTAGGAGATGGGGCTTCATTCTCTTACGAAGTATCTTAGAAGCACATTTATGTATGACATGGGCCTAAAATCAGATGCAGATTGTGGATGCTATATTTTAGGAAGTATAATCAGGTTAGTGGAGTTCCGGCTTCTTCTTAGCTTACTTGTTTGAAAGAACTCTAGCACTGCATTGCATACCATTTCTCTGATTTCCACCTAGACGGCTTTATAGATTCTAGTATTATATGCATCTGGCCCACGTGATTTCATATTAGGGATTGAAAGCAATGCTTTTTATATCCGTAGTGGTGATTGCCCTGAATAAGTCCAATTGGCTTTTAATGCTCATGACAGTGCTAAATTGAAACACTTCCTCCTTAGTAGTAGCTCTCTCATATTTTTGTTTACCCAATAAGTTGTGGTAAAACTTAGATATGATGGCTGCTACTTTCTCAAATCGCTCCACTTTTTCCCTTTTTCATCCTTCAGATAATAGATGCAATTTTTCATTCTTCTTTGCTTGATCTAAGCAAAGAAAAATTTTGTAGATTGATCTCCAAAATGAGTCCAATCCATCTTTGACTACTGTTTCATTAGGGAAGTCTTTCCTTATTGCTATAGCATCTCCATGTTGTCAAGTTATAGCACCATTTTCCTCTTTATCTCTTCCAATTTACTTCTATACATCCTTTGCTAAATGTGAATGTCATGGGACTTGTCCCTATTTAATTTTTGAAGGGGCTTCTTTACTGTGTTTAACACACCAGAAAGTCTTGCCATAGCATTGCCCTTAAACTTCTTTTGGATGGCCTCCTTTAGTATCTCTTCGAATCTAGGATCACGCATCCACGTTTCAAAAAATCTAAACTCATGCTTTAGTCTTAGACATTCTGGAAACTATAACAGCATAGGATGGTGGTCAGACATCCCCATCAGCGAATACTCCATTTGCATAAAGTCAAATACACTATGTCATTCCATACTGTACACAGTTCTATCTAGCCTTGACCAGATCTTCTTGTTAGTCCAAGTAAAGTTTGCTCCAAAGCTCCTCATTTCCATGAGGTTAGCATTATTTATACAGTTCGAAAATCTTCTGTTTGCACCAAAAGTGACCTGGGTCCCACCTATTTTGTCATCAGTGGACAATACTGAGTTAAAATCTCCTATCAAGCACCATGCCTCTTGTGTATGACCAACCAAGCTAATCCAAATTGTAAAACATAAATCCTTAAATGAGAAAAGAGAATAGAAGAGAAGAGAAATGCTCAACCAAAGGCACTTGAATCCGTCAATTGCAAACCTAGCATGGAATCAGACCACGACTCATGGTGGCCCCCATCCCCCAAGCCTACTAGTTTTCTTCTCCATTGTCCGACTTCTAGGTGTTTTGATGTTTGGGTAATACATTTTCTGCGGTAAAAACCTATTTTCAGCCATCATTCATCATTCCATTCCGTCCACTTTCACATTCATCATCTAGACTAGGATTTACATTAGATTAGAGGGAAAGAGTGAATTGAAGTCGACATCTTGCAAGGATTCCATGTGGGGTTTGCAATTGATGGATTCAAGTATATTTGGCTGAGCATTTCTCTTCTCTTCTCTTCTCTTCTCTTTTCTCATTTTAGGATTTACATTTTGTAATTTGAATTAACTTTTATTGTTTTCATCTTGGATTTATGCAAATACTTGTTAATTTCTCTAATCTTGTGTTGGTCTCTTTAATATTTTAGAATCTATTGACTTATTTTATTGAATCTTAGATATTTATTATCTTGTGAGAAATCTGATCATTATCTTGCATGATTTGGGTATTGAGTGAATAACTGAAAGGTGAACTTGGGTACTGGAACCCTAAGGTTTGACTTGATTGTGTGGAGTCTTGAAAAAGTCACACCAATTGAGTAACTAAGAATTTGATAATCGCATACTTAATGAACTTAAACAAATGAAGAGCCCTTGACAAAGGGTAATTGATCAGATCTAGGTATTTTACTTCACCTTGAAAAGGGTTGTGATGCATGAATTGAGAGATTGCTTGTTTTGTATAATTTCTTGATTATTTATCCACTAAAATCTCAAATTTTAATCTGCTTAGCCTAACTTGGGGCAATAAAGTCCAGTAGATTGGCCTAGTCCTCGTGGGAGACAACCTTGATTTGCTATAACGCCTTCGTGTACTTGCAGCCCCATCAAGTTTTGGCGCCAAATACTTGACACGACTCGCAAGCGCACTATTATTGTAGTCTAGATTAAATATCGTTCTTATAGACCAAAGTAATCTATTAAGTTTTGACCTACTCAAAATGCTAAACAAACAAGTTTTTAATGAGTTGTTTTGATTATGCTAATTGACTATTAAGCAACAAGTTCAGGAATTCAATCAAGAAAAGTATCTAGGGATTTGTTTTGCCTAGTAATGAGTTGGATCCTCAGATTTAGCATGTGCTTTTTTCTAGTTTGGATTATTCAAGGGAATGTAATCTAACTTAATTCAATCTTTTCTTTCGAAATAAACCAAAGCGGCTACACTAATCCAATTACCATTCTTTCAAATGTCCTTATTTTAGTCTAGGTTATAGGTTTGGTTGCTAATATCTCCTTTCAACATGCAACTCTCTTTCAAGAATTACTAAATCAAGTTCAATCTTGTTAGTCTAACAATTTTTTTTGCCTTTTAGAATTTCACTCAACTATCTAACATATGTAAGTAAATCTGGTCAAACTCACTCACGTCAATTCAGTCACAAGATAAAAATAAAATCATTCCAAAATAGAATAAGCACCAGTATTAAAATAAGGAATCCAACATCATTAATGCTTTGGTAAGCAAATCCCTAGATTAAAGTAAACTACTCACCTATGTTCAAACTCATCATCTAAATCAAATCAACAAGAGTTCAAGAAGAAATAAAAGGAAGAGTATACTTATCAATTTATGGAGGTTCTTTAATGATATTTCAATCTTCAAGCATCCAGTTGCCGATATCTTCCTTTAAATCCTCTTTTTGCTCATTAGAAAATTCTAAAGTAATGAGAGAGATGTGTGAAGAGATGAGTGGGGATGCCCTTACTTTTAGCTGAGGATGCCTTGAAATACACGAATTCAAGCATTCCCAATCACACAATGAAGGAAGGTGAAGGGGCTGATAGCTTTCAGCCCACCATGTACATATGGGATAAGGGTACATCCGTGGTGAGTCAAATCCAATTGAGGGTCAATGCTGGGCCAAAATATCTTAAAATCTGAAAATGCATTAAAGAAGCATACCCAAGCGTAAAATAGAAAAAAGGTGTGCAAATCATTCACTAAAATTCACAATCCCTTAAGAAATGCTATCAAATGACCCTAAAATGATGTATATTTTTAGCATTTATCAGTCTAAAATGCCACCATGTTATTTTTTTGTTTCCATTCTACCACTACGTTAACTCATTGTGGTCAAAATTGTCACTTGATTACTTATTGATCTATTATAGCATGTTAATATACGTTCTTATGTTTTTTCTTTGGTTTCAATAGTAGTAGTAGTAATAATAATGATGACGATGATGATGATTATGATGATAATAATAATAAATATTATTATTATTATTATTATTATTATTATTATTATTATTATTATTATTATTATTATTAACAACAACACGACCACCACCACCAAAAAACCATTTCTCTCTCTCTCTCTCTTCCCTCTTCCTTTGCTCCACCTGCAACTTTACCACCACTACCATCCTTATTGTCGTTGGGATTCGGGGTACTTGTCGAACGCCAGCAATATTTGTCTATCTCCATCACCTTCAACCCCTTCCCTCCTGAACAATGACCATCATCTCTCATCATCCTCGGAGAACTTGAGGGCAGTAGAAAAACCCCAACTTACTTTGTTGGCCACCATGGGTGGAGCTCTGTGGTGGTAAGGGCATCCACCCTCAGCATTGGTGCTTTATTTATTGTTATGTCACCCGCCACTGTGTGAATTGAATATGAAACTGTCAACATCAACTTCCATTTCACAATGGCTTGGCCGAAGATTGGGTAGCACAACAGCTACCATTTTCGATCTATGATTATCAGAAGTTGTAGGCCTACTTGGTGGTGTTGGGCTAGGCGGTGGCGAACGTGGTGGTTGGTTGGGTGACTAGGTTGTTGGTGGTGGAATTGTCATTGTTGTTGTTGTTGTTATTGGTGAAGTCAACAAACGAATATGTTTCTAATGTTAAATAGATTTCTTTTCTACTTTACATCTTTTTTTCTTTACATTTTAAGAGACTTTGTTACTATTAAAGATATTTCTTAAAAAATAAAATTGGAATAGCAGTTTGCCTGCTATAGGAGGTTAGTAGGTTATTGAGTGGAATTTTGGATTAAAAAATTACAACATAGTGACATATTGGGGAAAAAATTATGACATAGTGACAAAATGGAAAAAATATGAAAACATAGTGACAAAATTAAAAAAATTATATGAAAACATAGTAAGGCTATGAACTCCCACTCTAACTATGCTTGATTTATCCCCAAAACAAAAGAGAAAACTATGCTTGATGTTCGTTCTTTTGAAGCTTCATGCTTTATGTGTTTTGCTTTATGGAGACTGAAATAAATAAAAGAAAAACAAAAGGCGAATCAGTCCAGTTGAGATAAAGGTATTGGTGGCAATGAATCATGGATCAAATCCAAATTTATTGGATTCGCCCCGTTTAAATGGGTCTAAATCCACCATTTTTGGATCCTATGGATTTTAAAAAGGATCTGGATCTTAAAAGAATCTAAATATGGATTCATTTCTCAAATGCAGATCCGACCAGTTGGACCCATTGGACTCATTACTCTTATAACCTATAAATCCAATAGACAATTCGTTTGGACTTCTCTTCCCTCTACTTGTCATTGACATATCACAAATCAATAGTCTCCATATTTTAGGATTACTTGTATACCCAATGAATGAATATTTGCTTTTTCCTACTCAAATTGGGTGCATAAGAAGATAGGTATTCATTAAATAGAGGATAATCCATATATTTATGGTAAGCATTAAAAGACAATAGTACCCATCTATAATTAATAAAATTACAATGAGCCACTTTTCAATTTCTTCCTTGGTGAGGAGCTCAGCCGGAATTGAGAAGTGAAATCTAGCTTCAACAGTTTGAATCAATACTTGACTATCCGATGGAAAATATGAAAAGAAGTTCAAAGCTCAAAATGTCTTCATTTGATTAACAATTATCTCTATTACGACAATTAAGTTGACATTTATCTCCACTAAAATAATCGTTGTAATGGAAATAAATGCTAATCAAATGAAAGAATTTTGAACGCAAATTTAAAATTTGAGCTTCTTTTAATCATTTCAATTGGAGATCAAGTTTCGATCAAAAACTATTGAAAATGTTTTACTAGCAGAAAATGTCAACTAAATTATTTTAGTCGTGAAAAATACTAACGAAATAGTCATAGTGGAAATAAATGTTTATCAAATAAAATAATTTTGAGCTCAAAATTTAGATTTGAGTTTTTTTAAATCTTTTACATCGTATAGCCAAGTTTTGATCCAA